>JAUPFV010000004.1:212419842-212996095 GCA_036936605.1 Limnanthes douglasii subsp. nivea
TAAGTTATTTGAGTCTTTGTAAAGAGCAATGAGTTTTTCTTTAGTATCGTTTTCTTGTGCGTAAATATCCCTTTCATCTTGACAACATTTTCAATGAGCACGATGTAATGCTCAGATGCAACAATTTTTTCGAAATTTGCACCAACCTGTTGTTCAAGGATTGAATGTTGTGGTTGAGCTCTTCAAATTCTGATTTAACCTTGGAGAATTCCGATTTGTAATGGCTCTTCCGATCCTTGAGATATTGCATCTGTTTCCCAATAGATACAGAGGAATGGAGAAGACTTCGAATGCGAAGATAAAATTCATCCTCCAAAAGAATTTTAAAGAAGCTTGATGAAGATCCCTCCTCGAAAGTATTCAGTGGTGAGGAGTTAGCTGGTTGGATATTTTCTTGAAGTTCTTGAGAATTCTTGTTAGCCAGTGGAAGTGGATTAAGTTTGGGCACAAGCGTCACTTTTTCTGGGGAAGTGTTGACTTTATCATTCTTTTTCGGTCCTCGAGGAGCCAATGTCACCAAAAGCTTTTGAGATGTCCTCGGTAATAATCTTAAATTTTATTTGCACTTTCTTCTTGAGAGAGGTATGATTGGAAGTTTCTTTTTAGAAGGGGTAGGAAAAATTGTTTGAGTTTGTCAACATTTCCTTCCTTTGAGCTTTTAACTCTGCTCGTTGTCTTTTGTGCCCTATCAGAAGCCTCTTCCATTTTCGAAGGGATATATGATTCCTCATTAAAATTACTTTTATCTTTGTCTCTTGTTGGGAGATAAAGGATCACGTATTTCTTGTCTAATATGTCTAACACGTCTTGTTGCAAGGGGGGAACCATGAGCTCCTCTAATGATAGCCGTTTCCGATGGTTAAACCTCCACAAACGACATTTAGCAAGATTCGTGGGGGGGGGGGGGGAGTAAATCAAAGTCAAAATTTATTGAGCCAAACAGTCTTAGCCCACAGACTCAGTTTGGAAAAAATATCTTTTGCGTGAGGGACAAATTCAACATAAGGCTTGATATACCATCCATGGCTATTTAAAAAAACAAAATATAAGGGGCTAGTAAAGAAAAACAAAGATTTTTTTCGAAGAACAATTTAAGAAATCCAAACCTTTGTTTTTCTATACTAGTGTGAGTTTGTGAGGATTGTTGGTGGTGGCCTTGGATCCTATCTCCCAAAGCCTCGAGAAAAAGAGGAAGCGTTGTTTTTATTTTTTATCCCCTTCAAGGAGATTTTCAACTACTTCCGATCGCGTCCGAAGGTGAGGAAGTAGAATGGGAAATATGGATTCTTCGCCAAACCAGAAAGCCAATCAATTCCTCTAGGGAAAAAGGGATCCCCAAAATCGTGGAGCCATGATGCAGGCTATAAAGGTTGAACCACATATTAGGACCGACATGGGTAGGACATAGGTCAATCTTGGAAAAATATTCTACGAAGAAGTGTCCAACGGATAGCGGAGTCCCAATTCAGTATCTCAGTATATACTATCAGTTCATTGTCCTTAACTGATAGTGGAGTTTCTCCGACGGTGGATAAGAAAATAGAGATTGATGAAGTAAATCCCCCCGTCGAAGTCTTAACAATTCTTCCTCAGACGGGTCAAAGTACTTATGCTGGATTTTATGTAAGGCCAGTAGATTCCTATATTGACGGCTTTAAGATTCTTTCCCACTAAGGCATCGATTTCCGAGGGCAATGGGATATCTTCTTTTGATTTATTATTTTTCTTTGGGGAAGGGTTATCCTCAATTAAATAACCAGCAAACTCAGATTTATTTTCGAGGAGACCCAAAGTAGTAATATTTCCTTAATGGTTTGAGGAACGGTGGAGCATCGGTGCTTCTTTAGGAAGATGTCCAGCAGTAGTCTTCTCTTCAGAGATCGGAGAAGCAATAACAGTTAGATTCCCCTCGGTAATGATAGTTCCTTCTCTTTAGAAACTGTTTGGTCTTTCTCTTCTCTTGGAAAATTGATTTCTGGAATGGCCTTAAGAGGTTACTTAGTCATCCGAGCGACATCGACTCTTGTTATTTTTTGTGGAGTATTTCATGTATTTTCCTTGGGGTTCCATGAGATGTGGTAGATGGCTCAAAGAAATATCTAATGGAGATTCTTTAAAACGCTTTGCATGCTTGTGTTTGTTGTCTTTATGGGCCTTTCCTCTTCGAAGAAGATCTCTTGGAGTGTTTATTTTTCCCATAACTATGGAGTCACTTTGTAGATAGGTAAACAAGATTGGATTGGGGGCTGAGAGCAGATATTCAAGGGTATAATAGCAGTTTAGTTTTCCGAGGGAGGCCAAGTACCGTAGTAGAAAACTCCGGGGGCTGGGGCTCAGATGCGACGTACAAACCAGTAGCTCTTCTGTATTTGAATTTCTGGCTAATAATTAGCCACTTGGGTATACGAGAAATTTTTGACATACACAACTTCTCTCTAGATTAATTTTTACAGAGCTTTCTCTCCTAAAAGTGTTAAGAGGATTTGTGATGAGCTAAAAATATTTATAAGCGGAGATGGGGCCCGAAAATGACAAAGCCCAAGAAGTTGATGAGTTATTTTCCTAGGTGTAAAATGTCCAGAATAGGACTACTGAGTGGCCTAGGGAAGCTTTACACCGCCCCTAGGTTAGATTGTGTAAAAAAGAAAAGAACGCCAAAGATTTGTCAATCGACATTATGAGGAAAGAGGAGTCTTCATTGGTGGTGTCAGAAAAATATGTGACGTCACAAGTGTTAAAATTTGAAAAACGTTTGGTATGGATATCAATTTTGTTTTATTAAAATTCGAGGGAAATTGATTCATCTAAGGATTCGAGGGACATAGATTGATGTCAAAGATCGAGGAGATTCCTTATGAACAAAAATATTTATAGGACAAATTCGTTATAGGTGATGAGTCCGGATTTCTCACCACTCATTGTAGAAACCGGACAGGGGAAATGCAGACAAAAGCCACCCACTGAACTATCCAAACTAGACAAACGTAACTAAAAACTAATCACCTTTTGACTAAGCTAATTGCTAATCTGCTTAATAAACTAATGAGTTTTTGAACTCGACTGGTTCCATAAGTTTGACCCGAAAGCCCATGTGGCCCATAATTAAGGGTATAAAACCCAACCACTTTTATTAATGAAGGTAATAAACATTTAATACAACCAGGCAGCTCAATCTCTCACTACAAACCACTTAAACATTAAATACCTTTAAAACATCACAAAACATATGTCCAAATTACCCTCAGTTGAAAATAATCCACACCAATAGGTATGAGGGTTAGCCAAAACCCGACGAGAAGTAACGAGCGAAATCCGAGGGAGTTAAGGAAATTATACAACAGTCCTAGTCTAAAACATTTTCACAAGGACTAGGGGTTACTGATAAGGGAGATTAAAGGTCCTAAGAAAGATAAGAGTGTTTATTAACAAAGAAAGTTTCTTAGGAGAAATTGTAAAATTATGTAATGAAAAATGACTAATTATAACAAACAATAAACTTGAGGATAGGACCACAGTTAATAAATTGTTAGACTTGTGGGACATACTATTTGTACTATAAAAGCACGAGTCATTTCTTGGAAATTGGTGATTGATAAATGATTGAGAAATTATTACTTTGACTTTCTCTCTTTAAAAATATGTCTTTCTCTCTCTAAAATATTGGTGAAGTAATCTGAATAATACAGTTAGTCCTTTAAACATTATTCTACTCGAAAACCTACAAATATTTCTAGAATGATCAGTTATAATAAATTAGGAGTGGGTTTTCAATGCTTGAATTGTATGCAAAGTTGTAACAAAATATCTTAACTAGTATGCGTGGGTTGATGCAATAAAACAAATCATATACTCTACTTCCGTAGTCGAAGTATTGACGAGAATATGTTCACACTTTTCCATGATATAACACTTCCTGCCAGAATGAATACATAACGAGTGGTAGATTTTCTGGTGTTTATAAAAGAAATGAAAGATCTGTGGTCATTCTATGATTGTGTAAGGAATGAGTCACCCAAATAACATTATTGATGAACTCCATGATGTCTTTAGCACGAGATGACTCAAACCTCCTCTGCTTGGTATGTTTCCCTTTGATACACTCTACACATTTTTCCAAATCAACCTAATAGATCCTAAAAAACAAAATTAACCATTCTCTTTTGAAAGATATGACCGAAATACTTGTGTCACAAAGAAGCTGAATTCTTAAAGGTTACTTAGGTGTTACATTTATTACAATTTGATGATAAGAAATATTATGTAATCTAAATAAGGTATCATTACAATCAAGAATAGTACAACTAACTAAATAATTACCATAAAAGGTGTGAATTTTTTCATTACACAAAACAAGAATAACCATATTTGTCAAACAATGAAAAAGCAAGTAAATTCCTCATAAATAAGGGAAAATTTGGAACAACCTATAAAAGTAACACATGTCGTAAACTTAAAACAAAGCTTAAATAGACAAACGACTTCAACTAGGCAAGCCGCACCATCAACAATATAAATATGAATCTCCCCGTCACTTAGAGGCTTGCTTTGGCTTAAGCTCTGCAAAAAATATACATACGTGAGTTGTTGCGGCTGAATTGACCCTCCATGTGTCCTTTGATACTGAAACTAAATTAATTTCTGAAGTTACAACAAAAGAGAGTTTACTTTTTTTGGCCAATCATTCCTTGAACTTGGGGAAATCCCTTTTCTAGTGATCCATGGTCTTGTAATAGAAACATGGAAATTTATTACCTTTTCCGGATCCTGAAGACTTAGCTTATGCAATACCAATGGATGAGTGTTTCTTCTTTATTTGAGGAGTAATCTTTCCGGCATTTGAACCATATTGGGCTCGAAAGCGCCTCATAAACCAAATTATCAATTAGAGTGGTCATATTCCACTTCCTCTGAAGAAAATTATAGATTGTCTCAATGATTCTGATTAGTAGGGAGAGACAAGAAAATATATTCCACTAAGATAGTCTCAATGAGCTCAACATGTAGGGCCTTAAGTTTCCCATAGATATCAGCCATCTGAAGGATGTGGTCTTTAATTTTTCATGACTATTATATTTCATAGTGAAAATATTCCTAATCAAGTTTTTTATTTCAACTTGAGAGAACTGAAAAAAACTTTCTCAAGGTGGGAAGATATATAATTGGAAAATAACATATCAACGGTATGGGAACTCAAGAACGCTTGTGGGACTCTGCTCTGTAAGACATACCTAGTAAGGGGGTTAGAATACTCCCACTGCTCAAAGTACTTTCTTAAATTAGGAGTGATCTTTTATATAAGATCAGGTGTTTGATCCTTTCTAAGCCAATGGTCAATGTTATTGGCCACCAATAAGAGTAATATTTACCATTTTCACTCCTTAAATCCCCCTATACCAGAATAAGGGTTTGAAGTGAGTTTTTCAGTTGGCTATTAATTTCTAAACAATATAAAAAATACTGAATTAATGAAACATGTCTGAATTTGTATCTAACACATACTAAAATTTATCAGATAAGGGGTTGTAATTATGCATTCATATGTAATGAACTCGTCGTAATAATTATATGAGGAATTAGATGCCAACACACTATACATTACCTATGGAGCTAGTACTTTATGTAGGTTTCATACCATATTTTAAAATCAGCCAAACCTTATGTACCTGACTGATTCATGGCAACTGAACGAACATTTCAATATTCATAACCCATTTATCATGAGTATGGTGCGTGTATACGC
This sequence comes from Limnanthes douglasii subsp. nivea, assembly GCA_036936605.1. NCBI lineage: Eukaryota > Viridiplantae > Streptophyta > Magnoliopsida > Brassicales > Limnanthaceae > Limnanthes > Limnanthes douglasii. Next base: position 212,425,583 of record JAUPFV010000004.1, read on the forward strand.
AAAAACTGCATCATGAAGCAAGTGCTCATCATCAGTAAATAAGCGTAGTTTTCTTTCGTAAGGGATGATATACACACACAACAACTGTTCCCTAAGCTGTGAAGCCATAAATTTCTTTCATAATTTGCATGACATTGCCTACCCATGTGGGATACTAGGTCTGCCAATCACTCGTAGAGAATGAGCATATGAGTGCTGTCATCATAATACATACCGAAGTGACTAAATGTCTATCTTACCATGTAAAACATAAACTCATCATACCACAATAATCATTGAGCATCTGAATGAATTCATGAATGTGACATATCGTCTAAAGTTCTTAGACATTTTAAAGGATATGAATGACAATCAAACTCTATGTAACTGAAATATGCATGACATCACCTTGTACATCCCAAAGTCCAAGTGCCAACAATAACGAGTATTTACATCTTATCATATGGCCATATATTATTTGCACTGAATACTTCTTAATTCATACATAATGGGAATACATAAATGTAAACACATAAACATATAGTACAACACCCAAACATAGTATACACATAACATAATCAACTAACGTAAACATATTAAATATGCTATATAACACAAGAGATATAGTTTTCCATCATACATACGTAACTAAATTAAACTAAACTTGTTATAAATATGCATACATACATATATATGACATTAAAATATTTGAATTGGTTAGTTGAACCTCATGTAACAACCACACGCGAAGCATCAAGATGCATATATATATATATAACTTACTTTGTAGTTTTTACCCCTGCAATACGTGTTTGTTATAATCACATCAAGGGTCGCCACGACAAACTACACTTCGCTGCGATGAACTGTAAGTTTGCCTAGGAAAACTGCATATCATTCGATTTTTCCGTGGCAACCAACCCTTTGGTTATCACGAACTCTTCCGATTTTGAAAAAACTAAAATCTCTCAAATTATTCTGAATTAGGGTTTTGTCTTGAAATTCTCAAAAGTGAACCTGCACATAAATATACTGATAAGGATTCTAGACTTATCCCATACAACAACATATACACATTTACGTTCCCTCAGTTGCACCAACCAAGCCCTAAATGTGATATCCTACATTCTCTTAATACATACTTATGCATAGGCCTATAAAATAAAAATCATGAAAAAACAAAAGTTTTTTCTCTCAAATTGATTAAATTAAAAAATTGGAGTTTTAGGAGAACTAAATTTAGAGTTCTCAATCCTAGAGAAAAAAGAATCAGATTCAACTCCCCTTGTTAGAACATGCATATTAATCCATGGTATTCATACCCTTGATTCAATTCCAGGTATCTAATTACTCAACATGTAGACATGATAAGAACACATGATTAAAAAACTTAATGATCATTATCTTTTTTAAGATTTATGAGGTCTGCAACGAAAGACTTCATGATTTCTGCTTTGATATTACTTTAAATGACGGCTATGGAACTTTCATCAACTTGAAATTTGGCACAAGAACACTCTTTGAAGGAGTATGGTTGAATCCTTGAAAGAACGTGGAAGAAAACACGAGAGATAGATATGACAGACTAAACGTTATATGAAAACATCATGAATGTTTCAGATACTGAACTTAATGAGGATATAAATATTCGAAGGACAAATCGGATTAAGGCCAATATTCATTTTATTATTTATTATTATTATTATTATTATTAAAATTTAATTATTTAATTATTTTCTTATTTTATTTGGGACATAATAAGTTTCGAACCTTAGGCTTGGGTAATTAAAGGTTGGCCCACAAACTTGGTTTGGCCCATTAAGCCCATTAAGATAATCAGCCTATAAAAAGGATTTCACGAAACATTTAAAATATATTAAGTATTTACTGATCTTCTCACTCCAAACATTTACTTAAGAAACTCCTTTATTTCTCTATTATTTACCTAAAATTAATTTCTCTTTTCCACATTACTAAATATCCCCTCAAATTAGATTTATTCATATCAAATTGGTGATCACAGTAGGTACCTGAAATTTAAAATATAACATAAAAATAGTCGTCTTCGAAACCGTCTGAAGCATGAATCCTGAAATGAAAATAGATCATATCCCAGAGAATAAAAGAGTTAAGATCGAAGAAAAATCTCTGAAGACACCACATATGAATGATGGGAACCATGAAATACTTCTCATGTGAGAGAAGCGAGACCAATTACGAGGTGAAATTGAGGCATTGATGTCTAAAAAATAAGATGAGATGGATCTTAAGGGTAAGGTACAACAAAAAAATCAAAATTCTATTTGAAAAAAGAGTGATTCCCAACATAGTCCGAAGAAACACCAAAGGTACAACTCTAAAAAAATCATCAAGCCTCGAAAAAGGAACGTAGAACAGTGATTGTTCTAGTTCTTCGAAATCTAGTAAAGGTTCAACTTTGAATATGAAGTATCCTCATCTTCTTCAAGCAGTAATCATTGTCATAAGAAGAGAAAATGTCACCATGAGAATTGTAGGTCAAATAATTGTTTGGACTAACATCATAAATCAAGCAAACAAAAATCTTCGACTAAAAAGAAGCACAAAAAAATAAAGTTTAAAAAAAAATATCAGGATAAAGTGAAAGGATCATGAGATCATAGTATAGACCTTCCGGTGAATGGTCAATTTGGTATCCAGTTTGAACCTTGTATATTTGCCACATCTAATGAAGATCGTTAGTTTAACCAAGGTAATAATTGGATGCAGTCACCTTTATCTACCAAAATTCTATATAGTGGAAGCAAAGACCTGAATAACCACCTCGAACAGTTCAAAACTTTCATGATAAACTTTGACAATAATGATAAGTTTTTATGTAGGGATTTTTCTGACACCTTTAAGGACAATGCCTTAAAGTGGTATAACCAACTTCCGCAGGGGTCAATAAAAAACTTTGACATATTCTGGATGGATTTTCGAAGACTGTTTGTGCGAAGCAAAGAGCTTAGAGAGAATGAAGATACGATAATTCATTGTCAACAGTTTGCTGGCAAAACCTTGAAAGAGTATACCATTTTTTTTTTGTAAAAACTAAAGATGGTTTTCAAGATTGCTTCGAACAAGTAGCCATAGCTTCTTTTAGGCAAAGGCTGCTACTTGAGGAATTAACTGATATTGTAACCCAGAAAAAAACATTGACTTGGGAGGTCTATTATCCCACGTTGGGAAATATATTATAAATGAAAAAACAAAGAGATTGAAGTAGTGTAGTTAGTCTATGAGTAGTTATCCAACCTCTCAATAATAAAAAATAGCTATTTATCGTCTGAAGGATTCAAGATAGAATTTTCATTGACCTATACTCCCAAGGTCAACAATCTAAACCTAGAGGAAATCAGTGGGTACTGCTTGATTATTTTGTAGAGTTAACAGAAAATGTTGCAACCATTTACAAAAAGTCAAAGAATTTGTATAGTTTCGAAGGCCACAATTCATTCAAACTCTAAGGGTGAATCTGGATACCCAATTTTGTAAGTATCATAATGATGTAGGTATAATACCAAGGATTGTATTACTTTGAAGCAATACTTCCAAACTTTAATTGAGAATGGAAAACTAACCACTTTTGTTAAATCACAAGTGGGAAATAGACTGCTACTAGACACGAGTGGGATAATATTCTGTTTGAAGAGAACAGATTAGCATGGTAATTACCGAACAATATAATGAGTTTTTAAGGATTCAGAGTATTTGGATCCCGATCCGGATCTAGGTTAGATTATGATGATATATGAAAAGAAGGGAAATACCTCCAGAGTATGTCAAGTTTTTGAATCATTGACCATTTTTTAGAGGAGGGGGGGGGGATATTATAAGAGGCCCATCCAGTGTTCTAAAAAAACACGTACTCAGCTTGACTACCCAGCTAGAAGGGAAAATGTCTACTCATCTATATCAGAATCCGGTGTTGTTTATTGTATTCGATGATGATGATGATGATGATTTGAGAGATATTGATGGGCCACAAGAGGATGCTATGGTGATTGGGGTTACAGTTTAGGGAATGAAAATCCGAAGGATTTTGATTGACACATGCAGCTCAATTAATGTTTTATTTTTATCCACTTATAAGCTAATGAAAAACCGCCTCTCATTATCCAATCAAATAGAACCGTAATAGGATTTATGGGGAGCTCTGCCGATGTGGTTGAGGAGTTTGAAGGTGAAACTTTCCTCGGAAAATGACTATTTACAAAAATAGTGAGAGTACCTTTGTGTGGATGATAGTCGAACTCCTTAAAACGCTATCTTTGATAGAATCCTGATTATCAAAGATGCATGTTGTTGCATCAGCAGTTCACTAATGCTTAAAGTACACAATCGAAGGCAAGGTGGGAGTTGTTTGAAGTAGCCAAAAAGTGGCTAGAGAATGATATGTCACTGTTCTTGTCCCAAAAGCGTTCAAGAATATGGCAGCCAAGAGATAATAACAATTACTATAGTCCTCTTGGGATTCAAGAAAAATAGATGATCCAATAAAGACTTATAGTATGGTTATTCCAGACTAATATGTTGAGTTACACACTTTTGCGGATGGAAAATATGTTAGGATTGGAGCCAAATTACCATTAAAAATAAAAGAAAAGTTGTTATTATTCGTATCCAATATTTGAATGTATTTTCTTGGTCTATTAATGATATAACAAGTCTACCTACACGCATCATTTATCACAAGCTAGCTACACGATCCGACGTAGGCCCTGTCATACAGATATGAAAGAAGGTTTCTATAGACTAATCCAAAGCCATTGTTAATAATATAGATAGACTAACAAAAGTTAGTGAAAAGGAAATGGCGTATGTGTATTGATTTTATAGACCTAACAAGAACTTTTCCAAATGATCTGTTCCCTATCCCCCATATAAATTAGTTAAAATATTTTACTTCTAACAACAAACTATTATTATTCATGGATGCGTTCGTTGGATACAATCATATGAAAATGGATCTGAAGGATCAAGACCTCACTAAATTTATCACAGACATGAGTTTGCATTGTTATAAGGTTATGCTCTTCGGCTTAAAGAATGTCGAGGCTACTTACCAACGTCTAATGAGTAAATATTTTGCTAGTCATATTAGAAGAATTGTAAATGTTTACATTAATGATATGCTAATAAGTAGTTTAAGGGATGATAATCACTTATTTGATCGTAAAGAAACTTTCTCCAACTTGAAGTTAAATATGAAGAAATGCACGTTTGGGGTATGATCTAGAAAGTTTTTAAGGTATGTTATAAGTGAAAAAGGGATTTAAGCTGACCCAACATAATTACGTGTATCACTTACTATGGACCCTCCCAGATCCACCAAAGAGGTTCAAATATTGACTCGAAGACTGGCTACATTGAACAAATTTATATTGAGGTTATCTGTCGATTGTGCACCATTTTTCCAAGTCTTGAAGAATTCTAACGAATTTAATTGGTCTTCGAATTATGTTGAGGCGTTCGTTAAGATCAGATAATATTTGTTTTCACCAAAAAACATTATCCAAGCCAGTGATAGGTGAAAGACTCTACATTCACTTAGCAGTATTCAACTACGTAGTAAGTGCAGTTTTGGTCCGGGAAGTTGATAGTTACCCTCACCCTGTTTACTATGTCAGCAAGTGTTTGTTGGATGCTGGAAACATGTAGTTGAACCTCGAAAAGTTAGCTTTAGTCCTTGTGATAACAACCAGAAAAATGAAGGCTTATTTCCAAGCACACTCCATTACTGTTTGAATTTTTTTCTACTCAAAAATATTTTACAAAAACCAGATGTAGCAGGTCGGATGACGAAATGGTCTATGGAGTTAGGGGATTATGATATTGATTTAGCTCATCGAACTGCAATCAAGGTACAAAGTGTAGTAGAATTTTTGGTTAAATTCCATTCAGAACGACCATATATGGAATTCTCTACTGAAAAACCTATGCAAGATGGATAGTTCGAACAGATGGAGGGCCTCGAATGTTGGGCTATGTGGCATGAATTTATTTTCTATCTCCATTCAAACAATGAAGCTTAATATGAGGCAGCAATAGCTGGGCTAAGACTTGCCCAAATGCCAAAAGATTTTGATTGATAAGTGATTCACAGTTACTCATACATCATACTCAAGGATAGTATAAAGAAAGAAAAAATCAGTTGGTAAAGTATTTATAGGTATTGAGAGAAACATCATCATTCTTTAAATATGTGGAGTATGAGCATGTTCCACGAGCTAAAAATTTGATGGTCGATTCCTTAGTTACTATTGCTTACTCCGAAGTATATCTTTGGATCTTAATACACGAATTTCCTTCAATATTAAAATTTGAAGTTGGGACGAGCACTGAAGAAGGTTTCCAAGTATCAACAATAACAAACAGGGATCAAAGGCATGAGATTAAAGAGTTTATTACATATGGAAGTTTGCCCGTTGATTAAGTATTACTAAGAAGTTGAGGTTTAAAGCACATGGATTTTTAGTCTTGAGACATGTCGTCTGTAAGAAATCATTTAACGTACATTTATTGCGATACCTTGGATATGATGAGTCCCATATAATTTTAGACAAATTGCATGATGGGGAAGGCTTTGCCCACTATGTCTACAAAAGTTTAAAAGGTTCTATTAGGAGGATATTATTGGCCTTCCATCATGGCAGATGCTAAAAAATTAGTTAAACGTGTAATCTACCGCACTATACATGTGCTGACGGTCCCACTAGAATTAATATCTGAGGCAATACCTTTTGATAGATGGGGGCTTGAGTTAGTAAGAACCCTACCAATGGTATCTAGAGGTCATCGAACTATTATATTAGTAGTTGATTATTTTTCTAAGTGGGTGGAAGCAACGCCTCTCTTTGGTACTACATCTATAATAATAATAAAATTTCTCTTCTCCAACATATGTTGTAGATTTGAGATCTCTAGAAGCATTACAACGGAAAATGACCCTTAGTTTGAAAACAGAGACATGTAAATTTTATGTAATTTCAAAAGAATTCAGCATTTTTTTCTTCATATTTTCACCGTCAAGCCAATGGGAAAATTGAGATTTTAAAGACATTGTGACTGGTTTAAAAACAAATTTAAAGGGTGCATAATGTAAGTGACTAAATTATTTACAAGAAGTGTTATGGGCTTATCATACTACCCCTCAAAGTGCTACTTAAGAATCTCCGTTTGCTTAGGTTTATCGGATGGATACAGTAGCACAAATTGAATCTACCCTCCCATCTTTGTGAATTGAAATTTATCCCAAAGAAGATAATGACACCCTTCGTAAGAAGCTTTTAGCTTTGAATTTCATCGTTAACCAATTTGAACTCATCCGCTGAACCATTTTCCCTTTCGATGAACTCCTTGTGATTCTTATTTTCTTCTTTAAGAGAGGAAATAGTATCTCTTTGTGCCTTGACCTCCCTCTACATTCCAACAATAGGTTTTATGAAGCCCAAAATCGAATACGCCAACGTATCATGTTCTTTTATTAGCTCAAAGGTCACATTGTTATAAACCATATTTTTGACATTGCCAATGGTTTGAGGGATTTTGTTTCCGAAAGCGCCAAAGTCAATCCCATCTATAGGCTCCATTGATTTCTCTTCACCATATGTTTCTCCTTCTAATGTTGGGAGCAATATAGAAGGTGAATTAAATGCTGGAGGTGTTGGGGAACATATATGGGACTGTAAGGGGGACGATCTCAAAATGGAGGACAATCTCCGAACTGGTGGCTGTTCATTTCTTTTTCTTATCTTTTTTGTCATTGCTATGCTTACTTTTATTTCGTATCTTTTTATTCTTCAATACATGAAGCTCTACAGGTGTGTCACGCTCTTCGAAATTTGCAGTAACTACAACTAGAAAATATTTATCAAGTGTGGCTCGTAAATACTCATTGGGTTTCTCCACAGTTTTAACCCTAACTGTGTCTTTCTTCGAGCCTTGCTTGAACTTCTTACCATATTTAGCCTGATGGATGGGGGCTCTAGTCCTCGTTGGAAGAAATAATGTACCATCAGCAGCCTTAATTCTCTTAAAGATAACCGCTGCCCGAGGAGGAGTAGTCAATTGCTCACACTTTAGATCCCGTTTGGAGCTAGTCCTCCCGAGGTGACTCCAAACTATATTATTGGTCTGTAAAACATTGGTGAAAGCCATTGGACCAATTCTCCTTGACCCATTGATGCAAATATTTAAAAGTAATCTTGGCATCCTCCAAATGATGCACATAATATTTTGGTATCACGTTAGAATAAAAATACGAGGTAAGTTGCGAATAATAAAAATGAGCAAAAATATAAGTTTGAAAGACTACCTGTGTTCTTCTAAAACTTGGTGAGCCGACTAAGAGTTCCCATATAGGTGATTTTATTTCCATTCTCCCATAAATCGCTAACGAAGAGAAACTACACCTTCCACAACTTGTCAACTTCTAACAGATCATCCACAACCTTGTACTCGTCGCACATGTTGTAGAAGTAAAAAAGGATATGAGAATTTCAAGACAACCCATCAATGGTAGCGAATTGTTCCATCATCATCCGAATTTTTGATAACATAGATGATATGATACATGACATCAGGGTAAACCAAGCATTCAGACTAGTCTGACTTGGGCATAATCCCACCAAATTGAAATAGTTAACAATTTATGGTTCTAATGGAAACCTGATGACTCAGTTCAACATGTCCGGATAATCAACTAATTCTCTTGGACCATAATTCATCGGTGTTTCGCCTCGAGTGGGTAACCTAACCTTCACCTCATTCGGGAACCCTTATTGTTCATGAATGACATTAAGCTCAATTTCTTAAAAATAGTTATAAGAAAAATTTTCAAGGGTTAGAAGATATTTAGAACTAAATGATGTGGAGATTGTTTCAGCCTCTCATTCGGTGTCTTTAGCCTTTCCACCTCTACTATCTTTACCCTTCAAATTCTTCTTCCTTGCCGATTTTGAAGTATCAATATTCTCCCCGGATTGAACATATGTCTATAAAAGAGATTCTTCACTTAGACTATCGACTTCATTCTCCAACTCCGTCGGATTAGGTCCAGAAGGTTCTGTATGATGAGAGACATTACTTATCTCTCAGTTTAGTTGTTGAGAGGGAAAATCAAGAGAGATTTGAGTCAGTTTGATGGATTACTGGTCCTTGAAAGGTGGGTTTATGTGAACCTTAGTTGGTCTGACCTGATGAGTCCGAATTCAGCATGCTCCCCGGACACGGACAGATCAGTCCAATGCCTCCGAACCGGACAGATCAGACAGATCACATGAACCGGACAGATCACTTTGAACACTATGACCATAGGACTGTTCGAACTATGACAAAAGTACTAAAAAACCTAAACACTTCTTGACTAAGCTACTTGCTCTCCTACTTAGAGCTCATGGGTCTTTGAACATGACCCGGGTCCATTAAACATGACCCGAAAGCCTATAAGGGCCCAAACATCAGGGTATAAATACCCAACCACCTGCATTAACTATAGGTAATGAAAATTAACTGCTACCAAGCTGCTTAATTATCTCTCTACTCTCTACTCTAAACACTTAACACCCATATACTTCCTTAAAACACCAACTGAAATTACTAGCCTACCCTCAGGAGATTATTATCCACACTATCACCAAGCTTGGAGGCGAGTTTTCTTCTGCATCAGAGCCCATAACTTTGAAGGTGGAAGAACGTTTACGACTGGTGGCTCCTTGGGATTGTGTTGGTCTTGATGAACGTATTTTTGAGGTAACCGATTGAGCGGTAGAAGAAGGCTCTAGTGGGATACTTTGTCAGTTATATGGATAAGTACCTCCGTAATTAATAGTTTGAGAAACAATGACTATGCTTTCAGATGCGAGCAACCCGAAAACAATCCTAGCTCTATTTTTATCTTCAATTTTTTAGACATACATAACTAGTCGTAGACGTCAATTTTAGTGGTGGAAAGGTAATAACATACTACCGACGATTAGCTTAGTGGTGGAAATAAGCACAAATTCTCTCTCTAATAATTGCTATAATAATACAATAAGGAGAAAAATTATACAAAAGACTGTAGAAGACTATCAATTTTGATTATAGAGAAGTAAAAAAACCACCAACGACTAAAATCTCTAAAGGTGTGTAACCGTTTCCAACTATTGACATGCCTCACCTATGGTGGAATGAGATCATGAGTCTAATAAAATGATGACATGCGTCCCATGATGTGTCTAGTTAACAGTAATAAAAAATACCACCGATATATCCGAATGATGCCATCGGATAAATATGGATTATCTTTATAAGCAGTTTGAAGCAAAACTTCGAAGAGCTAGGTCCGGAGGGACGATCAACCCTTATAGAAAGAGCTTGTTTGTTAGCCCTTCAATAATTCTTCAAGATGACTAAGGAGGCTATCTGATGAAGGCATAAATATTCGAAGGACAAATTGGACTAGGACTAATATTAATTTTATTTATATTATTATTAAGCTGTATTTTTTTTTATTTTTTTTTATTTTTTTTTATTTTTGAGCTTAATATATTTCAAACTTTGGGCTTGGGTAATTAGAGGTTGGCCCATAAACTTGGTTCAACCCATTAGGCCAATTAAGGTAATTCAACATATAAATAGACTTTTAGGGAACATTTAAGATGGATGAAGCATTTACTACTAAACTCAGACCTTCTCACTCTAAACATTTACTTAAGCAGTTCTTTTATCTCTCTAGTTTTTACTTAAAATTAATTTATTTTTTCCATTCTACTAAATTTCTCCTCGAATTAGATTTATCCATATGAGAACTAGTGTAAGAAGATTGACTTTTATATTAAGTAAAAACATTTCACTAAGTGTATAAAAGCCCAACAAATAATTCTCTTTTACTTAATTAACCATGTGTCCGTTTTTGTTTCTTTCTCTAACTTACTATCTTACATTCTAATCTTGCAATAATTTATGATAGACTCACTGCTACCAGGACCATTAACCTTATTGGGATTATAGAGCCTAATACTGAATTGTTGGATTAAAAGACCTTCCTTCTAGGTACACTTTATCTCAATTGGTCTCCATATATTATCTATACCACCATACGACTAATTATGATGATTATTATTATTGTTACTGTTATTCGTAAGTCCAATATTTCCAATTAATTATTTTAGTCAAATAATTGAACTTGTAACAACAATCATCGATAGCCTAAATTTCAGATTATAAGACATTCCAATTTATTATTTCCTTACATGAATACGTTGAGTTTTTTTTTAATATGACTTTATTTTACCATTTATAATTTATACAAATTGAAGTCAAGCCTTCCCGATATAGGTAATTTTTAATTTTTTAATTTTGTGATAGAGTTTGAGCATGTATGGAAGTTTTTTTGTCATGTTGTCACGTACAAACACTAACATCTCGAAATAATAAAATATCCATGAAACATTCAAAAACTAAACCTGTATATTTTATCTTTTAAACGGTTGGTTATGAATCAAGGGTTGTACAATACATACTTTTTTCGACGATGGATATTTCTTTTACAAGTTTTGTTTTTATATTTTTTAAAAATATATAAATTACATAACTTGAAATCCAATGATGGATCTCTATATCTAGTTTGTACATTTTAAAATAAATAATGTAATTGTATGATTTTATTGAAGTTAATTATGTGATATTATTTAATCATGTAAAATTATTGTTGTTTTGGTTTATTAAAAATATTTTTTAGTTTAATATTTTGATTTTATAATTTTAAAGTTTTTAAACGTACTACGCATGTATAATCTATATATTTCTTTTTGTATGTATCGTTAAATTGACAACATAACTTTTCTTCGATCAATAAACAATAGTTTTGAATTTATTTTGATAAAATATAATTTAAATAGTATAATATAAAATGGTAACAAGAAAATATTCAAGATGGACGCTGACGGTTTGTTTGAATAATTTTATAATCAGGAAAATTATGTGTAGGAGGAAGGGCTGTCAAAAAAATCTAAAAAATCCTATATCTGACTGAAATATTCGATATCGAATCCGAAGAAAACGGATCATATCCGTATTCGAAAGAAAACGGATAATAATCGTATTCGAAAGAAAACGGATAATATTCGTATCCGAATTCGTATCCGAAAATAGCGGATATGGATATAGTCATATCCGTATTCGAAATATCCGATATCAGAATTTTTATAAATAAATATATAATTTAAGTATGTTTTTAAATATCCCATATTGTAAAAAGCAAAACAAATTACTAACAAAGTTGGCCATAAATATGGAGGGTTGCTTCTTTAAAAATTATATATTATCCCACCTCTAAAGTTGGAAAAAAAGTTGCTACCAAGTTGTTTATAAAACACATGGTGGTTTTTCTTAACAAGTATATATTTTTTGGGCAAGGCTATTTCGAGACCCATTTTGACTATAATGAGACCCTTTTATAATGAGACCTATTTTGGTTATAATGAGACCCCAAAAATGACCAATTTACCCTTCATATAAAACTTGTATTTCTGTCGAAGTTCATATTTTCTCTCTTCTTTTCACCAAAACCTCTCAAAATAAGAAAAAACAAACTCAAGATTTCTCAAATCCGAACTCACAAACACGTTAAGGTATGAATCCTATACTTATTCATGTAAATTTTATGCAGTTTAGTTAGGTATTTTAATGATATTTAGAGTTATAGGTTCTCCTTTAAAAGTCGAATTTTCATCTATATGCTGTTGTTTTTTTTGAAAATAAGTTGTAGATATGTGTTAGTCTATTTATTATCAACGTTTTGGTATGAATTTTGTTGATTTTGGTTGGGTTTTTAGGAATCTAGGATTTTTGGATTTCGAATTGTGGGGTTTGCTATATGGGGCAATTCTGGATACAATATCAAGACCCTCTTCTTCAATTGCAGTCTTGAAGCTTATCAGATCACCAGAAGCTGAATATTCGAGTAAAACCGGTCATTTTAGGCTTAAAACATCTTGTTTATAAAACCCAGCCTCCATCTCTGTACGTGATTGAGCTGGTAGACTAAGGAAACGTTTATTTTATCAAACTCTCTTGCAAATTTATGACTTTTGTAAGTAATAATTATCAAATAAAATTCAAGGTATGGGAAATAAATATAAAGTAGGATAGCAGACATAAATAGAAACATCGAACATAAATGTTTACCTGAAACTCATGGTTTTAGGAAAAACAATAATAAAAATTGTTAGTTTGCATTCAGTTTTATCAAATGAATGTTCGATTTTTAATTAAAATAATAAAAACCACCAAAACTTATAACAAAAAGTAACCAATCTAAAAAAGATTAACAAATAAGAAACATAAATTAGTTAGACAACTCTCTCTGGACAGGCAATACAACAAAATCTAAACAATAATTTAGAATAACATAATTTAATTCTAAAATTAGTAAATACACAAATATTATTAAAAAAGAAAAGTTTTAAGATTGGTTAATTAAGATAGACTTAGTTAGAGAGAGAGAAAGATGTAAGAAGAAGAAGAAAAGTTAGTTTTTGTTAAAATTTTTGTTTTTTATATGAAGGGTAAAATGGTCATTTCATATTAACAAATTCTTTTTTTTGAGTTAAGGGTCTCATTATAGCCAAAATAGATCTCATATTAGCCTAACTTATCTTTTAGTCTCATGACTCTTATCCCACATCTAAAATGTGGAAAATAATTGTTACCAAACTTTCTATAAAAGACTTGGTGACTTTTTAAAATAAGTATATTTTTATTAGCCTTATTCCACATCTAAAATGGGAGTATGAAACTCTACTAATAACACAGATTTTATCATTGATTTTTAAAATTTTATTTAAATATGAATCATTAAATTAATTAATATTATAATTTTCATGGATCATTATTTATTTAATTGATTATTAAATAATGTCATACATTATAATAAATAATTAGCTTAATTATGTATTATAGGTTAGTTTATAAAATTTTAAAACAATAGAAAATAACTTTTTGACATATGGAAGAACTATTATAAACATTGAAAATATTATTTTCTTCACTTTAATTTTATTAAAAAAAAATACTTTTTTACCTTTCAACCTTTACATTTGATTTTAAATTTATGTTTTATGTCACTTACTACTCTAAAATCTTATTCTTTAAAAAAGATAAGATTTTATTCTATCCGAGCAAAGTTATACTCCTAAAGTTCAAGAATTTAAATCCAAAACTCAAAAAGTATTTAAAGCTAGATTAAGTAGACAATCTAACGGGGAGAAAATAATGAATCAAGACAAAATAAATATCACTCGAACCGCTAACAAGTTATATTAATATTACATTGAATTCGAAGATTCATTAAACATAAAAAAAATCATGTAAAAAAATCAAGATAACATAGGTAAAGTAACAAGGCCTATCTCAGAATCAACTATTTATAAAACTTCACAAGTTCAAATCATGTTTTCATCGATTTATTAATTTATCAGGTAAAATTCATGGATGAATATTTTTTTATTTATAATTATTGATTTATATTTATATTTTTATAATAGTTTTTTTAGGAGTAAGCTACCAATAACCACCAAATACTTATTTAACATAACCACCCTAGTTTTAATAAATTATGGATAGTCACATCATGTGACTCACATGGTGTTAAGTTAGTATTTACAGATAACAACTGGTACTCTAAAATACCCCTAACCATTCTCTCTCTCTCTATCTCTCTTGTTTTTTGTGATTCCAAAAGTATTACATATCTTTCATACTATAGCTCCAAAAAATATCAAAAAATACAATTGGTTTTTTTAAGACGAACAAAACTAGATACATGAAATATAAATAATTTTTTAGTTGCAAGTACGTGTAAATTAGTTGTGAAAAACAGTTATTGTTTAGTTGCAGAATTACGTGTAATTTGGTTATAAAAAAAGAACTGTTGTTTAGTTGCGATATTACATGTAATTTGGTTTTGAAAAATAACTATTGCTTAGTTGCAGAATACGTGCAAATATTATTCCGAAATAAGAAGAAAATAGTTATGGATATAAGACTTTGGTTGCTAAGTAAGTCTGATTGTGTGAATAAAAAAATACAAAACTCAAACTTGTTTTGTAAAATATAAGTGTTAATTGGGCGCGAAACAACTATATTTTTTGTATTTGAAAAATATGTGCATTTTTGTGGTTAACAAACTTTTAATAAAATCATAGTCGCGAAACAACTTGCAATTGCATTGCGAATATAAGAAAGACATAGTTACGGAAATAAGAAAAATATAGTTGCGAAAATATGACGTTGGTGGTTAAATAAGTTTGATTGTGTGGGAAAACAATATACAAATTTGTTTTTGTGAAAATAAATGTTAATTAAGTGCAAAATAACTAGCTCTTTTGTAGTTGAGAAAATATTTACATTTTTATGGTGATTTTGTTTTAAAAACACGGAGTTGCAAAATCACGTCCATTTGGATTGCAAAATTAGTCTGAAAAAAAAGTATTTTTGAATTGCAAAATTACATGTAATTTGGTTGCGAAATTTAGTTGCAGAATTAGGAATACACTATTTTGAAATTTGGTCTTAAAAAAATCTTCAAATATATCATTCATGAATTTCATTATGTTCATCTTTAAAAATAGAAATATAAGTATTTTAAAGTTTTTTTAGACTAAAATTTAAAAGATATGAAATTTCGAATATTAAAACTAACAAGAGTCGAAATCTATACATGTTTGTTTGTGTATCTCAAAAATATTGTTGGAAGAATTTCTTTTTAGGTTGAATTTTTAAACTCCAAAAAAATTAAACTTATCTCTTTTAAATGTTAGTTTTTCTTCTTGATATATTAGTTGCATGAATCTACAACAAAAGTTATTCATTGCAAACATGCATGTATTGTAAAATACACATAAATATTATTGAAAAATAGGAGATGAATTGTGCTCTTAGCAAACTTCAATAGTTATATATATAATTACCGACAAAAAATAATTGTACATAAATATTTTATCAGTTTACGACAAATTATATTTATCACTTTATATATGATATAATTTAGTAATTTATTCTTGTTAATACAGATTATTTGGTTGATATTCCACTAATAATTTTTATAATGTTTGTCACTTATTTTTATGCGTATCTTTCTTATTATTCATCAAAAATATTAGATTTATAATAATTTTAGTAGGATAAAAACAATTACATGTAAAAAAATTGGAAAAATTAGAATAGATCATTTTACTTTTATGATAAATAACATCCGAGATTAAAATGGTCGTTGAAAAAAATTAAAATATGAAAGATTCATGAGGTTAAAAAACATTAGTTGAAGCTTTGTTAATGTTAGCAGAAAATATGTGTTTAATGTAAGTTCGTGCAACAAGATACATGGAGCACAGGATTTTAAAATATTTTTTTATTTTATACAACAAAACAAGTAATAAATAAAAATATGTAAAGTTAAAAAAATACGGTATATTTATTATGGTTCAGATTAGGGTTGTAAAAAAACTTCGAAATATTTGATATCGAATTCGAAGAAAATTGATAATATCCGTATTCGAAAAAACTGATAATATTTTATCCGAATTCGTATCCAAAAATAGCAGATATAGATATAGCCATACCCGTATTCCAAATATCCTATATCCAAAACCTTATATATATATATATATATATATATATATATATTATTTAAGCATGTTTTTAGTTATCTCACATTGCAAAAAACAGAACAAATCATTAACAAAGTTGGCCATAAATATATATAAATATGGAGGGTTGCTTCTTTAAAAATTGGATCTTATCCCACATCTAAAGATGGAAAAAAGAGTTGTTATCAAGCTGTATATAAAACACATGGTGGCTTTTCTAAACAATTATTTTTCTTAGTCTTATCCCACATCTAAAATGAGAATATGAATTTCTACTAAGGTGCCTATAAAAGTTATAAGCTAACCAACAAATTGAGGTCTATTGTGTTTATATATAATTTTTTTTTTAAAATTTGGATTCGAATTCAGGTTCAGATAGTGATTTCAGATTTCAGATTCTGATATAGACAGATCTGTATCCGAAATATCAGTTTGACAGCCTTAGTTCGGATTGTGAATAAATTCTACATCCAATGAACAAACAATTAGGTTCTTTCGGTTGAAGCTTATCTTGCTTCGCATGTGCATATGTTGCACATCCAAAAGCTGTCAGATATTCCAGCACACGTTTCTTTCCACTTTATACATGTTGTGGACATTTAAACTTCAGTACCGAAGATGGAGTTCTGGTGATGATATATGCATCTGTAGTTACAACTTCCTCCAAAACCTTCAGTTCATTCTAGTTGATCGAATCATACACCTAACCCTTTCCAGCAATGTTTAGTTCATCCTTTTAATAATCCTATTATTTCTAGGAGTTCCTCTCACGATTTGGTATTTAGAAATGTCAAGTTTATAAAAATAGCTAGTGAATGCCTCATTCACATATTCCAAGTTATATTCAGTTGTCAACGTCTTCATCATATTTATAGTATGATTCTCCATCAGCCTCTTTCAGTTCCTAAATTCATAAAATGCTTCGTCTTTGGTCTTAAAAAGTATCATATATATATTTTTCTACATTAATCATCAATCAAAGATATAAAGTACCTTGTACAATCAATCGTCAATCAAAGAACTTTGATATGTTTGGATGGCTTTTCGAAGGTAGTACCACACTATCATTCACTACACACAAGAACCTAACATGTCTTTAAAATATTACATCAGGCGTTTTTTCAATACAAAAAATGGGTTGGCTGATTGTTTTGAGCAAGTAGTTATTGCTTCTATAAGGCAGGGCTTATTGTCGGGAAATTGGTTGATTCAGTTACTCAGAAGAAATCAATAACTCGGGGTGGATTATTGAACCAGGCCAAACAAAAAATCACTATAGAAGAAACCAAAAATTCTAGAATATCGCGTAAAAATAGATCTGTTCCCGCAACTTCTATCCCGCATGCTACTACTCAGTCCCAAGCCACAATCAATTACCGTCCTAGAGAGTCCGGACAAGGCATCGACCTCGATAGAGTCGGCTAAATCAGAACCAACAGTTAGACCAAGGAGAAATATGTGGGTTTAATCTAACTGTTTTGCAGAATTAGGCAAAAATGTAGCCATAATTTATGATAAAACTAAGAATTATGTATATTTTCGAAGTCCATCACCAATTCAGTCTCCTAGAGAAAATCGAAACACATGCTTTTGTGGGTACCACAATGATGTCGGCCATAATACCCAAGATTGTATTTCCCTGAAGCAAGAAGTTAAAACATTGATTGAAAGTGGGAAATTATCTACTTTTGTTAAAATACAAGAAGGTAATAGACAAAATAACACGCGAGCTCAACCCAGTGCAAGTACAACCCAAGTTACATCACCAAATGTTCAAAGAAAAAATATCTAAACAATAAAGTGCAATAGTAATAGTTGAAAGGTTTGATGTGGATTATGAGTACTTAAACCCCGATCCAGATCGGAATTAGGTGGGTGTTATAATAAAGAAAACAACGAAATTATCTGATCTTTGCCGCTACTTCAAATCTTTAACTATATTTGGGGGAGATACTGTCACAGTACCATCAAGCTGTTCTAGGAAAAGATATGTGAACAGTTTGGCAACTCAATTAAAAGGAAAAATGTTTGCACACCTCTATTAAAGTATCGACCCTTTTATTGTTTTTGATGAGGATAACCTAAGGGAAATTTTTGGCCATCATAAAGATGATGTGGTAATAGGATCATCTATCCAAGAAAATGAAATACGAAGGATCTTGGTTGACACAGACAGTTCAAAAAATATTTTATATTTATCAACCTATAAACAAATGAAAGATTCTTTGGTTATTTAATGATCAAATAGAACCATAGTGGGGTTTACCGGCAACTCTGCTGATGTACTTGGGGAATTTGAAGGAGAGGTATTGCTAGGAAAAGGACCATTCAAGAAAATGGCGAGGGTTTTATTCGTAGTAGTTGATTGTCCAACGTCTTACAATACAATATTTGGTAGATCTTGGTTGTTTAGGATGCATGAAGTAGCATCCACTGTTCACCAATGTTTAAAATTTACCGTGGGAGGTTCAAGTAGGCATCGTCTGAAGTAGTCAAAAGGTGGCAAGGTAATGTTATGTCACTGCTCTCTCTCCAAAATCATTAGAAGCATTGAAAGTTGGAAAAGAATAGAAATTAGTGGAGTCTTCTATAAGATCAAATGAAATAGATGATCCAAGAAAGGCTCCTAGTGCTGTGATCCCAATTGAAGAGGTTGAGATTCATCATCTAGCAGAAGGGAAAAGTATCAGGATCAAATCCAAATTACCTTTAAAATTGAAAGAAAGGTTATTATCCTTTTTGTCTAAGAATTTACATGTGTTTTCTTGGTGCAATGAAGCTGTAGCTGAAGTACTAACAAGTGTTATCAGCCACAAACTATCTGTAAAATCCGATACGGGTCCAGTGGTACGAAGAAATATAACTTTTTCTAAATAAAAAATAGAAGCTATAGTACAAGAAATGGATCGGTTAACCAAAATGGGGAATATTAAAGAGTCCCAGTATCCTCTTTGGACTGCCAATGAAGTCATTGTCAAGAAGAAAAATGGAAAATAGTGTATGTGTATTGATTTAGCAAATCTCAATAGATCTTGTCCGAAGGATCATTTTCCAGTTCCCCTCATAGATCAGTTGGTGGATTCCACAAAAATGAATAAGTTATTATTCTTCATGGATGTTTTTTCCGGGTATAATCAGATAGAGATGGATCTAAATAATCAAGATCGCACTACTTTCCTCACTATGGGGCTTCATTGCTACAAAGTAATGCTTTTTGGGTTGAAAAATGCTGGAGCTACTTATCAACGATTGGTTAATAAAGAATTTGCCAACCATATTAGAAGAAATGTAGAAGTTTATATTGATGACATGATGGTTAAGAGCCCCAAAGAGGAGGACCATATTTCCGACCTCCACTAAACATTTTCTAACCTGAAAGTCATCAACCTAAAATTAAATCCTGAAAAGTGTACGTTCGATGCCCGATCGGGTAAATTTTTGGGCTACAATATAAGTGAAAAAGGATCCATGCTGACCAAGATCAATTTAATGCTTTGTTGGCTATGGATCCACCTCAGACAACTAAAAAAGTTCAGATACTGATTGAGAGATTAGCAGCATTGAACAAATTCATTTCGAGATCATCAGATAAATGTGCAAAGTTTTTCCAAGTTTTAAGAAATGCAAAAGACTTCAATTGGTTCCCAAATTATGACAAAGCATTGCTTGAAATAAAACGACACCTATCTTCACCAAAAACTCTATTCAAGCCTATTGATGGAGAAAGACTTTACATGTGATCGCTCCAGAAATATTTAGAGGAGGTTTTCTCAATAAAATTATATTTAGAGAGCTTTAGCATTGTTCAGATTACTTTGATTTTATTGAGAAAGAAAGACGTATTTTTAGAGAGAGAAAATCAATCTAATAATTGTTTAATCATTGATTAATCACCCTTTTCCCAAAAAGGAAGGGTCTATTTATAGTACAAATAGTAGGTCCCACAAGCTTAACAATTTCATAATTGTGGGTCATATCCTCAAGTCTATTATTTGCTTTACATTAGTCCTTTTCCTTTACATAATTGATAATTTCTCATACAAAACTTTCTTTATCAATAAAACACCCTTATCTTTCCTAGATCTTCAATCTTTCCTATGAAAATATTTTACACAAGGACTATTATATACTCTTAACTTCCTCAAATTTTGCATAGTGCTTTCTCCTCAGAGTTTGGTTCTTCGAATTTTTTGAAAGTATGCTAAAAAATGAGTCTAATCGCCCTGGATTTTAGTAGCCCTTTATTACCTAGACCAAATGTTTTCAGACCAAATCATGACATCACATCCTTTCTAACACCACCAATGAGAATTCTTCTCCTCTTGACAAATGTCAACTGGCCAGCCTTTAGCGTGCCCCTTTTCTTGACACAACATAGTCTAGGTGCGGCGCATCAGTTTCCTAGGAATTTATTAGGCCTACACTAAATAAATTACCCCTAGGAAAACGACTCGCCAACTCTCTGGGCCTCGACGCGTTCAGGCCCATCATTTTCTTTATAAATACCCCTTATCCCTCAAAACGCTCCCGCATAATTTTTAGAGAGGGAAAGTTCTAACAACTTCTAGAGAGAGAAGCAATCGTGCATGCCAAAAATTTCTCGCATACCGGAGTGGTTAACTATCGGCCAAAAATTTGAAAAACAAAATTCGTCGGTTTATACGTTGCACCAGAGCCCCAGCTCCCAAAAATCCTTTATTACGGTACTTGGCCTCCCACAGAGAATTCAACAGCTATCATTCCCTTAGATATTTTTTCTCAGTCCTCCAGTCAGTCTTGTCTACCAATTTACAAGAGTGACTCCAAAACCATGGGTAAAGACACAAATTAGAAAGGGTCTTCTTCAAAACCAAAAATACATCATAAAGATAACAAGCACAAACATTCAAAGTGTTCCAAGGATTCCCTATCTGATGTTCCCTCAACGCCTTCTGCTAGCTTTGAGGGAACTCTGAGGCTAACGCCCGAGATTCCCCCCCGCAAATTGACCCGAGAAGATATTTCTCGGATGACCAAGAAACCTCTAGAAGCTATTCCAAAAATTAACTTCTAAAAGGAATCAAAAGATCACTCAAGCTCTGAGGATAAGGTAGCCCCTATTTCCGAAGAGAAACTAACCACAACAACTACTCCTCTAGTTTTCGATGAGAAAACGGTTTCTACTAAAATTCCCGAGGAAGCTTCCCATTCTGCTGTTCCTCGCGATGTTAAAAAACCGATTACTACCGCTGGCCTTCTCGAAAACACAACCGAAGATGCTGGTTCTCCTAAAAATAAAAACAAACTCAAAGAGGACATCATGCTTCTCCTGGAAATCAATGCCTTGGTCGGAATTTTTTTGAAGAGTGTTGACAATAGAAATTTGCTAACTTTGCATCGAATTCGATATTAATATTTTGTGCCATCCGACGAAGAACTACTAAGACTTCGTTGGGGAATCCTTTCAAGAATTTCTATCCGTTTCCCCACCGTCGGAGAAACCCCTTTATTTGTTAAATATGACGAGCTAATAGTTTATATAGAAATATTAGAATGTGGCCTTCGTTATCCACTGAATCCCTTCTTCGTCGAGTATTTCTCAAAGATTGACCTGTGTCCTACCCAATTTGGTCCTAACACGTGGTTCACCTTAATGGCATGTGTCATGTCTTCTAGAATCTCAAGAATATCTTTCTCCTTAAAGGGTTGATCGGTCTTTCTGGGCTAACAAAAAATCCGTACTTCCCCTTTTACTCACTTACTTTCGGACGCGGTCACAAAGTGATAAATAATGTTTTAGAGAGAAACAAAAAAATTGAAACAAAGTTTCCTTTTCTTCTCCGGCCTTTAAGAAACCGGGTCCGAAGACACTCCTAATAACCCTCACAAGTTCAAGTTAATTTGGACCAACCAAGGTATGATTTTTCATTCATCGAAATTTTGTCTTTTTTATTTATATAATAACTAACACGTTCCTTTTATTAAAGACAATGTGGGGTATATCCAAACCATATGCCGACTTTGTCCCTCATGCTAAAGATGTTTTTTCGAAGTTAAGCTTATGGGCTAAAACTACTTGGTTCAACAAGTTTCAACTTTGCTTCACCCCCACGAACCTTGCCATATGCCATCTATGGAGACTTAACCCCTCGTAACGGCTAACATTAGAGGATCTTATGGCTTCCCCTTCTCAACAAGAAATATTAGACAGGCTGGACAAGAAAGATGTGATCGTTTACCTTCCAACAAGATACAGGGCTAAGAGCCATCTTGATGAAGAATCAGATATTCCCTCGGAAATGGAAGAAATTTCTAAGAAGACAAACCCAGATTCAAGAACAACTAAAACTCCGGAGGCAAAAGATATTGGTACTATTGATAAAGTAAAAAAGATAGCTCCTCCCAAGCTTCCAGTTCAGGCTTCCAAGCTACCAGTTCAAACTTCATCCAAAAAGAAAGTACAACAAAAAATTAAAGACCAATTCCGAGAAAATTCTAGAGACTTCTGTCAACGCCACTCCTCCCAAAATAAAGGTAAATATTTCAACCAAAAGTTCCTCAAAAAAAGTTCCATTTTTTCCCAAGCTGAATCCACTGCCCCATCTATAAATTCAAAGTTCTTAAGAAATTTCTCAACCAGCTGACTCCCCTACCTTGGAAAATTTCGAGGAAGGATCTCCCTCGAGCTCCTTTGAAATTCCGATGAAAGATGAATTTTCTCTTCACATAAGGACTCTTCTCCATTCCTCTGTAACCATTGGGAAACAGATGAACTATCTCAAAGATCGTAGGAGTCATTATAAATCTGAACTTTCAGAATTCAGATTAGAGCTTGACGAACTTAAAAAGGAACACTCAACCCTTGAATGACAAGCTGATGCCATCTTCGAAAATCTCCTTGCACCAGAACACTATATCCTGCTCCTTGAGAAGTGCTGTTAGGATGAAAGGGAAATTTTCGCGGAGCAAAATACAACTAAAGATAAGCTCATTGCAGCTCATAAAGATGCTAACAGCTTATCAACATATGGCTTCAACAAATGCTTTAAGGATTTTGAAAGGTAGTAAAAGAAAAACAACTCATATTAGCTAATGTTGAGAAAGAAAAATCCGAGGCTGTTGAAAACTTGGATGCTAAATGTGTGGATGAGTTGGATTCGAGGGATTCGACAATTAGGTGTGTCTTAATTCTGAAAATTCATGCGGGCTATCCTGAATTCAACTTAGGAAGTTTTTGGGAACATATTCCAGCCAAATTTCACCCTCCTGGGATAGTGCTAAGCGATACTGACAGTGAACTTGAAAGTGAAAGTGCTAGGTCGGAATCCGATGACCACGACTCCTCTGAATCTGCTGACTAACAAAATAGCTGTTCTAGTTAAAAAAGTATTTTGTAAAAGTCCTCTTAAACTTTAAGGATTTTTTTTGAAAGTCCTCATAAAATTCGAGGCAATTTTCTAAGAAAAGTCCTCCAAAAAAGTTCGAGGTAATGTTGCAAGAATAAAAATTTCACAATTTTTTTTTATCTTTTTTGTTTACTCCCTCGAATAATTCAAGCCATCCTTAATAATTGTAAGCCAACTTTTGTTAGGAATATAATAGTTGTGGAACAACATTCGTCGGATATGTAATTATTGTAGACCAACTTTCGTTGGACATATAATCATTGTAGACCAACTTTTGTCGGACATATAATCGTTGTAGAGACACTTTTGTCGGACAAATAATCGTTGTAGACCAACTTTCATTGGAAGACCTTTTAGGTGCAATCATCAAAATTTTGAGGCAAAAAACTCATATATGTATATATTAATCATCTTCAAATGGTACCTCATTAAAACCTTCCTCTGTCTATCAGGGTAGGAAAGAGCATGCCACCGATGTTTTACACAAAAATAAAGAAAAACTAAATATATACATTTTTACATTTACTCCAAGTACAATTTAAGATGCTCTATATTCCACAGATGTTTGAGGTTTTTTCCTTCTTCGTCTTTAATTCGGTATGTCCCAAGCTTCACCTTCTCGGTTACTTTATAAGGGCCTTCCCTGTTAGGACCTAACTTCCCAAGATGTTTCTCTTTGGTGTGAAGGAAAACGTTTCTCAATACTTTATCTCCCACTTTAAATTCTCTTTGGTTTACTCTGGAGGCATACTTGCTTCTCACCAATATTTGATAGTGTAACGCTTTAACTTGTGCTCGTCTTTTTTTATTCAATCAAATCAAGCTCAACCACTCTGCTTATATCATTGGGCTACTCGGAATATGTCATAACCCGATAGAATGGAAAAACTGCCTTCGATGGTACTATAATGTCCATCCCATAAACTAATGCAAATGGAGATTCTGATGTTGCTGTTCGACGAGTTGTTCGATATGACCAAAGAACTTATTATAGATAATCAGGACACTTCCTAGCTTTTCCCTCTAAAGTTTTCTTTAATCCATCAAGAATTGTTCGATTAATAACTACCACTTGCCTATTCGCTTGTGGATAAAAATGATTTGAAAAATACTACTGTATCCCCCTCGAACTTCAAAAGTTCTTTAATTATTTGTTGTCACATTGAGGCCCATTATCTGTAGTGATTTTCATTGGGACCCCAAAACGACAACAAATATTTGACGTAATAATCATGTTTCGGGCCTTTGTTCCAGCTAGTGGCTCTGCCTCTACCCATTTTGAAAAATAATCCACTTCCATTATTATTGTTTGTCTCCTCCCGGAAGCCATCGAAAGAGGACCCACAAAATCAATACTCCATCGGTCAAATGGTAATGCCTCTGATATCTTTTCAAGAGGAGCTCATGGCTTATGAATTATATTCGCATATCTTTGACAAATATCACATTTTTAACCAAATCCTTTGCATCAAATGATACCATGGGCCAATAATACCCAACCAAAAATACTATTCGAATCAACGATATATACCCACAATGCGCAGATCTTTCCCCATTATGAAATTCTAATAATATCACTTGTGACTCGTTTTTTCCCAGACATTGAAGCAAAGGTCTACTAAAAGATTTTTTTATACAGTACTCCTCCCAAAACAATATACCCGTGAGATTTAAAGCGTACTCTTTTAGACAATGACTTGTCAATTGGTAACTCATCATTTTCTAAAAGCTTAATTATGTATTGCCTCCAATCTTTACTTTCGCCGCTAAGGGCTAGACTGTCTTCATTGATGAACCCAACTATCTGCTCTGATTTTTTTACTAATTGATGGATTTTCCAATGTAATAATCCATAGGTATTGCTCAGAATATGAAATAGTAGCCAAAGAATCTGCCACTGTATTCTCCTCCCTTCGAACATGCTCATAGCTTATCGTCTCGAAACTCAGAGATACATATTTTATTGCTTTCAAGTATTTTACCAAATGATCCTTCCGAGTCTTGGATTGCCCAAATGCATGATTAATAAGTAGTTGCGAATCGCTGATTAATTTGATTTTCTTAACCCCAAAAATTTGTGCAAGCCTTAATCATGCTAAAGCTGCTTCATATTCTGCTTCATTATTTGTCGCTTTAAATCCAAACAGAGGGCTTGAAACATTGCATTTCCTTTTGGAAAAATCAACTGAATCCTAATTCTATTTCCTAACGTACTTGATCCTCAATCAATTCGAATTATCCACTGAGCTTCAAATTTATCATTGTCCATATCCATATCTATTCGATCAGAATGAAATTCCACTAAAATATGCTAGTGCTTGGGCTTTTCCTTGGTTCAAATTCGATATCG
The DNA here is from genome assembly GCA_036936605.1 of Limnanthes douglasii subsp. nivea. Classification (NCBI taxonomy): domain Eukaryota; kingdom Viridiplantae; phylum Streptophyta; class Magnoliopsida; order Brassicales; family Limnanthaceae; genus Limnanthes; species Limnanthes douglasii. The sequence goes on from JAUPFV010000004.1 coordinate 212,451,952, forward strand.
GAATCTCCCAATTCAACCGACCATTTTGTCAATCTTCTCGATATATCTGGTCTCTGAAGCATGTTTTTTAAAGGAAAAGACGTTTGAACTGTAATAGAATGAGCCTAGAAATAAGGCCGCATTATTCGAGCAACAATTACTAATGCAAGATCCAATTTTTCTAACTTCAAATATCGCTTCTCAACATCCAATGAGCTCTTGCTTATGTAATAAACCGGTCTTGGGACATTCTCTTCTTCTCGAATTAAGATGGTACTTACGACATAATCTGAACAACTAAATGAACAATCTTTCTCCTGACAAAGGTTTAGTGAGAATTTCTGGAGAAGAAAGATACTCTTTAATCTGGTGAAAAGCCTCCAAACATTCTGTAGTCTAGTTAAAAGAATTTGCATGCCTTAACACTTGGAAAAGGAGCACATCTATCCAATGAACACGATATGAATCTATTCAAGGCTGCCAATCTTCCCGCCAATATCTGAAATTCCTTAATATTCCAAGGGGGTGTCATAGATGTAAGAGCCTTCAGTTGTGTTGGATCTGCTTCAATTCTTTTTTCACTGACTCTATACCCAAGGTATTTTCCGAATCGGACTCCAAATGTACACTTTTATGGGTTTAATTTTAAATTTACCATTTTCAAATTGGCAAAGGTTTCCTCCAATTTAGCAAAATGATTTTTATCCTTCGAACTCTTAACCAACATATCATCGATATACTTCCACATTTCTCCCAATTTGTGATTCGAAGACCTTATTCACCAGACGCTGATAAGTTTCCCCTGTATTTTTAGACCAAATGACATCACTTTATAACAATATAAACCTCTTCCAGTAATAAATGAAGTACTTTCGTCATCCCCTGGATACATCTTAATCTGGTTATACCCCGTATAAGCATCCACAAAAGAAAGTAGCCAATTTTTGGACGTTTAATCCACCAGCTGATCAATCCGTGGGATTGGGAAAAGATATTTTGGGCAAACTCTATTCAAGTCTGTGAAGTCTACGCACATTCACCATTTACTGTTTTTGTTTTTAACCAAACCTGGATTTTCAGCCCACTGCGGATAGTGAGACTCTCGTATATGTACAACTCTGGTTAAATTTCTACCTCCGCAATTATCGCCTCAAATTTCTCATGGGAAAAAGTTCATCTGAAAATGTATGATTTTCGAAATCTTCACCAGGAACCAAAAAACTAGGGGACTCCCTTGGATCATCAAAAGGGGTTGGCTCAGAGGAAGTCCTAACTAGCTGCTATGCTTTACTTGATTCATTTTCTCGAATTTTCTTGGAAGACAAAACAATTCGATAACACTCTCTAGCTATTTTTTGGACACTTCTAATTGTTCCCACATTGTTCCATACAATATAATTTAGACATTCATGTACAACGGAAGTAACAACATGCATATTAGACAACCATGACCTTCCAAAAATATCATTGTAAGAAGTTGGTGCATCTACAACAATGAATAAAATTTCAACCTCATTCTGAAAGGCCCTCAGCCTAATTCTACTACACTTTCGAATTCACCCACTACCTCAGCAGTTGCTCTTATGAAAACCAAAACCGTTCTATCAGACCATCGGATAATGGGTGGGTCAACAATCTTATTGTAAGTACTCATAAACAAAATGTTAGCAGAGCTTCTAGTTTCCATTAATACCCTCTGCACATGATCACCAGCAAACCCAACTGCAATTACCACCGCATCTTCATGTGGGCCTACTAAATTTCTCATATCATCATCATCCTCGAAATAGATTATTGGAGAAGGAGTTTGATATTGATGTGCTGAGGCTCCCACCTCTAACTGAGTAGTTAAACTGACTATGTATCTTTTCTGGGAACTGTTCGAATTCCCTGCCACAGTATCCCCTCCAAAAATTGCGAATGACTCAAAATAAGCACATAGATCACTAACCTTCTTCCTTGGGATAATTTCCTCTACCATGATGATATTATTTCTGCCTTCGTTTGGATCTAAAACTCCATCGTAATATCAAAGGAATCAATTTCCTCAGAAATAACCAACGCAATTTCCTCCTTATTTGACTTTTCTTTAGTTATCGGATTTTTGGTAGAATTTTTCTTTACAAAGTCTGTGAGCTTCCCATTTTCAATTAAGGCTTGAAGTTCTTTCTTTAAAGCAATACATTCCTTTGTGTCGTGGCCTATGTCCTCATGATACATACAAAACCTGCTATTTCTGTTTTCCCTCGACGTTGGAATTGGAAACGACTATCGAAATTGTAAATGACCACGAGTTTTATCAAATAGAGTTTTCACACACTCAGTTAACTCTGCTAAGTAATATGGTCGGATCAACTTGTTAGAAATAGGCATACCCACCTGCTGCGTATTATACGTTTGCTGGTTTACCCGGGGACTCGGAGGATACTGGCCCACTGCCTTTGGCTGAGAATTAACTCGAGGTGGTTGAATAGTAGCAATGGATCTTTGAAATTGATTTTGTTCCAACTGATCACTAGATCCTCTCTCCAAAGCTTGAGTTTCTTCCACTAAAAGTTTCTTCTCAACTTGATCAAGTAGAGCTCCAAATATCATTTCCTGAATTTCCGCCAGTGTATCATTTAAAATTCTAGGGAGAAACCTCATTCGGTACGCTGCAAAAGCCACAAAGTCTTTACAATACTCCATATTAGTATTTTCCTTGACAAAACAGTTGGTATAAGTCTTAAGACTTTCCCCAACCTTCTGTCTGCAATATATTATAGTATCTCCTTTAGCACGAAACTTTTTACTCCCCAAAAAATGCTGACGGAACACATTCCAAAACATGCCGAAATTCTTGATATAACAGTGCGGTAATCTATTATACCACTTTGAAGGAACCCCTTTAAAAGTCTGAGAAAAATCCATGCATAATAATTTATCATCGTTATCGAAATTAATCATAAATGTTTTAAATTGCTCAATATGACTATCTCGGTCTTAAGTCCTATTAAATTTCTCCAGCTTATAAATATCAAAGTGCTTCGGAAGGTGAAGACCTCTAGTTATGACCCAATCTGTAAACGTTAGTTCTTGGTCCCTTATGAGCCATCACATAAAGACCATCATCGGAAGGCAACGTGTATTAGTTACTTACACGATATTCAAAATTTTGACTTCCTGACTGATTCTATACATTCACATTATCTTTCTTAACATATTCCTCGGATATTTGATCCTTTCTCTTCAACTCATTAGTTCGATGACTTGATCGATGCTCCTTCTTATACTTCTTCAAATATTTCTTTCTACGATACTCCCTTTCCGACGAAGATTCACTTGAATCATAAATAGAATAATCATTTGACTCAGATGATTCATATCGGTTCATTGGCTTCAACTTCTTCCTTGGAGAATTACAATGGTGGCTTCGATACCTGTTTTTCTTACTAACTCGATGATAGTGATCATGCTCATATTTTTTTGTCTCATTTTCTCTTCAGATTCCAGTTCGAATTTTCCTAGCAGCGATCGATGCATCTCTTTCAAAGTTTAACCTTTCAATTTCTTCTAACAATTTATTTCTACAAGCCACCAACATGGACTCTTCCAAAATTTCACCAGCGTGCTGATCATCATGTTATTGATCTGTTTTCATATTATTTTTCTCTGGGATCTCCGCGAATTCTTTACCAACTTCCAAATTGTTACTCATGCTTTAATCTTCTCGGATTTTTGATGCTACTTTTACTTTAGTTTGGTTTTGGAAGACGATTCATGGTACCAAATCTTTCCCACAGACGACACGACTGATTGCTCCAGAAATCTTTGTAGGAGGTTTTCTCTATAAAACTATGTTTAGAGAGCTTTAGCGTTGTTCAGATTACTTAGATAATATTTTAGAGAGAGAAAGACGTATTTTTAGAGAGATAAAGTTAATATAATAATTGCTTAATCATTGATCAATCACCCTTTTCCCAAAAAGGGAGGGTCTATTTATAGTATAAATAGTAGGTCCAACAAGCTTAACAATTTCATAATTGTGGTCCTAGCCTCAAGTCTATTGTTTGTTTTACACTAGTCCTTTTTATTTACATAATTGATAATTTCTCCTACAAAAAATTCTTTATCAACAAAACACCCTCATCTTTCCTAGATCTTTAATCTCCCCTTATCAACATGTACCCAGCGGTATCAGATTATGCTGTGAGTGAAGCATTGGTACGAGAAGTTGATAATTATCCCTCCCTTGTCTATTATATAAGTAAGAGCTTGTTAGAATAAGTAAGATCTTGTTAGAAGTAGAGAAAAAATACTTGAAGTTGGAAAAACTAGCCTGGGCATTGGTTATAGTAGCCAGAAAGATTATGCCATATTTTCAAGCACATTCTATCACAGTTCAAAGTTCTTTTCCTTTGAAAAATATGTTACAAAAAGCGAATATATCGAGACAAATGACCAAATGGTCAGTTGAGCTTAAATATTATGATATTGAATGTGCACCATGTACTGCAATCAAAGCTTAAGTTATGGCAAATTTTTTAGTCAAATTTCACTCTAAAAGGATTTATGAGGAAGCCCAAACCAGAAATCCTAAGAATGAATGGTTGGTTTGGACTGATGGTGGATCTAGTACAATAAAATGTGGTGCTGGTACCAAGCAATACATTTGGGTTTTAAAGCATCCAACAATGAATCAAAATACGAGGATGCAATAGTAGGATTGAGATTGGTTCGAATATATGACGCCAAAAGAATTCGATTATTAGTGATTCAAAATTAATCATTCATCAAGCACATGGACAATCTGAAACCAAGAAAGATCATTTGGTGAATTACTTAAAGGTGTTAAAAGAAAGTTCAACCAGTTTTAAATATGTTAAGTACAAACATATCCCGAGATCAAAAAATTCAATTGCTGATTCTCTAACCACTATAGTCTATTCTGAAGTTTATCCTTGGATCCTTGTACATAAATGTCATTCTATAATCACAAACTCTAAGTTAAATGATGATATTGAAGCAAACTTTCAGGTATTTGTGTAACTTCTCAAGATTGGAGGAACGATATGCAAGAGTTTATAAACAACGAAGTTTCACCTAAAGACAAAGCTTCTGCCAAAAAACTGAAGTACAAAGCTTATGGATTTTTGGTTTCTAAAAGGGGTTTTTATAAAATAAATCATTCAGTAGACCCTTGTTGCGTTGGATCAGAGTAAAAAAGTCTCAAATTATCCTATCCAAACTACATGATGGGAAACGATCAACACATTATGCTTACAAGGCTTTAACTAGAAGGGTCTTGTTGGCAGGGTATTATTGGCCTTCTATTATGTCAGATTCTAAAAACTTAATAAAAAGATGTGACCTTTGTCAAAAGTACGAAAATACAATTCATGTACTAACAGTCCATATGGATACCGTGTCCAAAGGAGTACCCTTTGAAAGATGGGGACTTGATTTGGTCGTACCACTTCTGATGGCCTATGGTGGGTGTCGAACTATTATTTTGGAAATCAATTACTTTTCTAAGTGGATATAAGCTACCCCACTATCCGGGACAACCTCCAAAGCTGTAATGAATTTATTCTTTCTAACATATACTGTAGGCTTGGCATTCCCAGGCGTATCACTACAGAAAATGGTCCTCAATTTAACAACAAAAACGTGGAAGTATTTCGTACATAAAGAGGAATTCATCACTGTTTATCTTCTCTTTTTCATCCTCATGCTAGTGGACAGGTTAAGGTAGCAAATCAAATGATTTTAATAAGACTAAAACATAACTTGGAATGGGCAATCAGGATATGGCCGAGTTGTCTACCAGAAGTACTATAGGCATACCGAACTACTCCCCATATGGCTACTTAAGAGTCTCAATTTGATTTAGTTTATAGAATGGATGCAAGCATAACTATAGAAGCTACTCTTCATTATTTCAGAGTTCAAAATTATTCCAAAGAGAATAATGAGGTGGCGGTAAGGGCTCAATTGGATTTGATTGAGGAAAAGAAAAGAAAATCTCATTTGAGAACTGTTCATTACCAAGGCTTGATAAGAAGCATGTATGTATCCAAAGTTAGAAAAATGAACTTTTATGTAGGAGATAAATTTCTCAAAAATATATTTCTACATATCAACGAGAAGAAGTTCGGAAAGCTGGCTCCAAACTGGGAAGGACTATACAATATGCATGAAAAAATAAAGCAATGGAAGATACAACGTTTGGGAGAAAGAACGAAACCTTTTGAAGAACCCTTGGAATGTTGAGCATCTAAGGTTATATTTAGAATAAGCTCATCTTGTAAATATTTACTTTATTTTAGTTGACTATAAATATTAGGAGGCATAATCTTTCCTACCCTGGTGGCGTGAGGAGGTTTTAATAAAGTGTCCGAATCACAATCATGATATCATCTTTTTCCTTTAAAAAGTGTTTTTGCTTTGCTTGGTTGGATTAAATTTAACCTTTTCCTCTTTTTTCTAAATATGATTACCTAGAGCTAAACAAGTCAATAGGTCCAATAACTACTTGACATGTGTCTTAAAAAGGAAAGAAGATTAAAGTTGCGACCTTTGATAAATAACTGCTTTAAGCATATCCTTCGGAGGGAATTCGAAAATTATTTGATGTCCTAAAGTACTTTTGAGAGAGCTAAGGGGCTAGATGATAGGGTCAGATTTTGTTGGAAGCTAATACAGTATGAAGTTCAGATTTTTCTTAGAGGGGCAATTCAGCCCTCGAAACCAAATCATGATGAGTAAGCAATATGCCTAGTGACTCAGCTAAGTGCATAGTTCACTTAATTTTGGGTCTGAGGCTTACAAGGCTGACCCAATTAAATGACCCGATCCGAATGACCCATGGATCCAGTAAGATTATAAATCAACAAACAACATTAAATGGGTTTGACTTTTTTCTCTCTCTAAATATTAAATACAATCATCTATATTCTCTTTCCACTCTCCATATAGAATTTAATACTACACAACTTAAATATCTTCCAAAACTACCATCCGATCAGTTTTTACCACCATCAAAAGTGACTATAATAAGCTTTGCGTTTCATTTTTCCTTAGTATAAGAAGCGGATAATTAGTAAAAAGGCTTTTCATGCTACTTAGTAGGAGGAGAGACTAAAAAATAACATCCTAAGATGCATAAGGTGAGCTTTTAATAGGGAAAACATAAAAGAGAAAGTATGATAGAACATTTGAGAAAGGTGCTGGTACTAAGCGTTAATAAAATCAACAATTAATCTCACAACTATGGTATGTTCAGAAATCAATTTAGTTTCAATTGTAGAAAATACATGGTGGGTTGTACGATTCTAACCACCCATGTTTGTATCGCTATTTAGGATATGATAAGAGTCTGAATCCACAATTATAGCGAAAGATTCACTCATTAATTAAAGGGAATTTCGTTATTAGTGTATGTCATTTGTGATTTTCAATTGTTGCTATCTAGTTAACGCTTATTATATTTGAAAAATATGAATATGTATTGATAAGGAAGTGGAAATCTAGGGACTAAAATATAAATAATAAAACATTATATAACATATTGTAAAGTTGGAGGAGAAATTCAGAACTATGTATTTTAATCAGGGACTAAAGTGTGATTAACCCTTTTATATAACTGTTTTTAGTTGTAAGCTAAGTCTTTGTGACTCTATATAAAAGCCAAGGCTGATATAATAAAGGGGTTGGATTTTTGAGTTAAAACATTTGAGCACTCTGATTTTCTCACTCTAAAATCTATTCCTCTTCTAAATCTTACTTATTTCATTTACTAAAGGGATTCAGATAATTATACTCATCAAATTGGCGACTCCACTAGGGACGATTAACAATCAATGTCTATTTTGCTAGATCAAATTTCATCAGTCTTGAAAAACAATCTTATAATTTTGTAATGAATCTAGAAAATAACCCGTTGGTTCAATCAGCTATCGAAACACTAAGAAAAGATACGCAGATGATAGATGATAGACCAGAAGGATCCACTCAGATTCACCAAACCCAATCTGAGATAGAATTGCGAATGAATCAACTCTTGGATAAGATAAATGCTTTTAATGAGAAATACGATCAGAGAGAACAGGAGATTCAATCAACAAGGTTGAAATCCGAGGTGAGGCAAATGCATGAACAAAATGAAGCTGGAAACCAATCTAATCGATCTTGCACTGATCGTCAAATCATGAGTGAACTGAAGAAGGCGCGCTTCGAAGCTCCAAAAGACCATCTTTCATCTCGAAAAGAAAAGAAAGACAAACAAAAGTATGTCACATCTAGTGACGAGGAGGTTGAGAGCTATAGATCAGGTTATAAAAGGTATATGGGTTCTTTGAAGGAAAAGATGGATCAACCTCGAAAGTATAAGAAAGAACACAGATCCAGGAGAGATAGTATACCTCGATGTTTAATGGAGTCTAATTGGTGCGAGCGAAACACATCGAATCAGTATGATGGAGTTGATCGGAATTTGTATGCGATAATGGGAACCGAAGATCAGTATTTTCAAGGTGTCGATTGGAGAAATTCTCCATTGACAAGTGAAATCAGATCTATTACACTTCTGAAGCGTTCTGACATCGCAAAAGTTGAAACTTTCGATGGGATATAGGATCCAGACGATCACATCGAACAATTCATAAATTATATGATGAATTTCGAGGACGACGACAAGCTAGTATGTCGGGCTTTCTCGCAGACTTTTAAAGGGACAACATTGAAATAGTATAACTGAATTCCAAGGGGATCCATTTTAAATTTTAGAGATTTTTATACTGCCTTTCGAAGACAATTCATTGGCAGTAAAGAGATGAGAGCAAACAGTCACACAATTATCCAATGCAAACAAGTAGTTGGAGAAACGTTGAAGGACTACACAAAGCGATTTGTTTTGACAAAGGCACATTTGGATAACTGTGAAGAGTCGGTGGCGATGGCAGATTTTCGCCAAGGGTTATTGCCAATGGATCCGGCTAATGAGACAACAAAAAGGAGGGCTTTAACTTTTGGAGCATTAATGGATCAGGTTGAAGATCAAATCAAAGTTGAAGAATCAACTAGGGTCCAAGGAGCAGCGGTTAATGTTCCAAAGAATTCATCCACATAACAAAGGGCAATCTTCAAATGCTAATTAGCAAGCGCGTCCGAGGAGTAAAAATTTACCACCTTGAACGAGGAGATATTCGAATCAAACTCAATCTTATCAATTCAACAGGCCGAGGCCAAATCAGTGGATAAGGCTTGAATATTATGGGGATTTGACTGAAAGTGTGACTGACATTTTTGATAAAATAAGGGATACGTAAATTTCAGGAAGACAACTCCAATCAATAGGCCAAGTGAGGAGCGAAACAACAAATTCTATAGATACCATAATGACATTGGTCACAACACCAATTATTACATTGATTTGAAAAAAGGAAGTCCAAATTTTTATTAAGAATGGAAAGCTATTGACTTATGTGAAGGCATAGGATAATGCATCAAAAAATCTAGCATCGCATTCATAGCCAACCAACCCAAATGCACAAGCTGGAAATTTGATGATTTTAGATTCAAAGGTTGATAAATTTGATGTTGCCCTGAAATATTTGGATATGGATCCAAATAGATTAATTTTGATGGCTATGGAAGAGCCAATAATGAAGGGGCATGTTCGAAGTCTGTGTGAGTATTTTGAGTCACTAGCCATTTTAGGGGTGATTCGATGACTGGTGATATTGATAGATTGAGGAAAAGACATATTGTTAGTTTGGAAACTCAAATAGAGGGAAAAATAGCTACTCATTTGTATGGCAAAAGAGACTCATTTGTATCCGATCTGTTTGAATTCCATTCAAGCAGATCGGATACCGAAGATAGCAAGGATGTTTTACCAAAACATTCGACGTGGGTTATTCGAACTGATGACAAATTTAGTTTTTTGAGATGCAGCGCTGGAGTTCAATTAGTTGCTCCATCTGGAGAAACAATGCTTGAGTCTATTAAATTTGGTTTTCACACTTCGAATAACGAAGCGGAATATGAAACTGCTTTAGCTGTTTGAGACTTGCAAAGATATATGGAGCAACTTCAGTGCTATTAGAGATTGATTATCAATTAGTAGCAAATCACGTATCTGGAAATTCGAAGGCAAAAAAAGATCGCTTAATTTTTTATCTTCGAGAACTTCGGAATTTGATGCCTTTATTCGATCACGTTATTGTGGAACATATAAGTCGAGGAAGTAACATAGTGGCTGATTCATTAGAAACTGTTTCTTACAAGGAAAAGTATTCTTGGATCTTGCTGTAAGAAATTCCTTCGATTTTAACTCAATGAGACCAATGTGATTATATTGAGGGATTGTTTGTCACCACATATGCAGTCCGAAGCGATTGGCAAACTGATATTTTGATTTTTTTTATTTGAGGAGAATTACTTGGAGATGAAAAATTGGCCAAAAAGTTGCAAGGTAAATCTTTTGGGTACATAGTTATGGATGGAGTTTTGTATAAGAAAGTGTTGAGTAGGACATTACTATGATGTTTGAATAGACAAGAATCACATGAAGTTTTATCACATTTACATGATGGAGAAGGATCAACACATTGTGGGTTTAAGGCATTATCTCGTTGAGTTTTGCTTGCAGGGTTTTATTAGCCTTCGATTATGAATGATGCCAAGAATTTGGTTTGAACTTGTGATACTTGTCAAAGGTTTCCTAATTCTATTCATAAGCCGACAATTTGACTAATGTCTATTACCGAAGCCATTCCCTTTGATAAGTGGGGAATAAATTTAGTGGGACCTTTGCCGATGTCATCTGGAGGACGACAAATGATAATTGTTGTAGTGGATTATTTTACAAAGTGGGCAGAAGCAGAGTTGTTATCTGGAACGAAAGCGAATGATGTGATTAAATTCATTGTAAACAGTATTTGCTGTCGTTTTGGAGTACCTCAAAGAATTACTATGGACAATGGTCCTCAATTTCATGATAAAGAAATAGCTTCATTTTGCGTTTCGAAGGGAATTAAGAAATTGTTTTCAAAACCTTTTCATCCCCAAGAAAATTGACAAGTGGAGGTGACAATCATATCCATTTTAGAAGGGTTGAAGAAGAATTTAACAGGGGCGACAGGCTAGTGGCCTAATTATTTGCAAGAAGTGCTTTGGGATTATCGAACAACTCATAGGAAAGCTAATAAAAAAACTCTTTTTTCCTTAACATATGAATGAATGTTGTTAGCCTTTTAGAATCTATATTGTCATCTTTTAGAATAACCAAATATTATGAAGAATCCAATAAGGAAGCTAAAAGAGTAAGTTTGGATCTGATTGATGACAAAAGAGTTCGAGCTCATTTAAATGTGATTCATTATCAAACTGTTATGAGAAATAGGTACAATTCGAGGGTAAAAATGAGAGAATTTAAAGTAGGTGATAAAGTGTTTAGAAAAGTATTCCTAGACACCAAGGAGAAGAGCCACAGAAAAATGGCCCCGAATTGGGAAGGACCATATATGGTTGTTGAAAGGATAAAGCCATGGTCTTATCATCTTTGTGATAATCAGGGGAGGATGCTTCATCATCCATGGAATATACATCTGAAGTTGTACTGAGAATAGCTATGTTGTATTTTGAATTTAATTTTTTTGATTGATTAGCGCACTCTTTCCTACCCTGTTGGCCCAATGAGGTTTTAACGGGAGGCTATGTACATATTTAAAATTATCAATAAAATACATTCTTTGGCTAATGGTTGTTTACAAGTACTTATTTGAACTATTTTGGTAACTGATCAAAGACTAATCATCTTTGAGGTTGACTAAGAGTAGAATATTCCGAAGTGTTGAATACACTTTTCGAATAAACAACAATGTTTGAAGTGTTACGTTCAGTAAACACTCTATGATATTCGAAGTGTTACGTTCATTAAACACTCTATGATATTCAGAGTGCTACGTTCAATAAGTGCACTATGGTGTTCGAAGTGCTCCGTTCAATAAACACACTATGATGTTCGATGTATAACATTCATTCAATGCACTATAAAATTCGAGGTGTTACGCATTGTAATGGTTACTTAAAGTATTTTATTATTTTTTTACCTCGAATATTTAATATAAATAACGATTAAATGTGAATATAACTTAATATAAAACATGAAGCATAAGCAAAACCCTTTGCAATTCAGAATAATTCGATGGGTACAAGAGTTGTAATACTGATATGACACGTACAAAAAGACAATAAAAATTCAAAAGATAGTAAAATTATTCGTCTTCAGATCCCTCTTCGGATGACTGCTCTTCGGACGATGAGCTATGAATAGGATCGAAAGCCACGTTGGGGCGCCATTCGATGGGAATTTCATTCCAAAAGCTGGAAAGATATATCTTAGGGTACATGGCGTGAATTTCTCGAACGAGTGTGATGTTTTTCTCTTCTTTGTCATTAGTGATAGCTGCCAACATACCTTTGGTGCACTAATATTCCGCAAAAGTGACAACAAGTTGCTTTTCTTTTTCAAAGTCAGACTTGAAAGTATCTATCTCATCGGTTAAGTTCTTCTGTTCTGTTTCACTCTTGTTGAGAGAAGTTTGAAGATCATCGACTTTCTTGTTTTCAGCAGCTAAGTCTTCAAGGTGTTTAGTCTTGAGTTAGTCAATTTCTCCTTGGTGCGTGGTTTTGAGTTATTCCTTGTCGATTCGATGCAGTTCTCGAAGATACTTTTTAGCATAAAGAAGTCTTTAGAGACATTCAGACCTTGCCATCCAAAATCTATGAAACTGATCTTTTATGTGATCATAAAAGATTTCTTTCAACTGTTTCTCAGCCTCAGCAACACCTTTGTGGGGAACCATATCTTCAGCCATACTTTTCAAGTTACTTTGAGAAGCTTCAATTTCCTGAGTAAGTCTTTTGCTGAAATATTAAGATCGGAAAATGGTAGAAGAGCAACTATGACTTCTTCGGAAGGCTTCTCAGGAGGAAAAACCATTGGGCTAGGCCGAAGAATAAAACCTAAAGATATTGTAGGAACAATAACTTCAGGAGATGCGGTTTCGGAGAAAGCACGTGCAGATCTCATACCAAAGTTATGCAGATGAGTTTGAATCTCTTGAATAACAGGATCCCCTTTTCCAGCAAGCTCTTATGATTCATCAAAGTTAATGAAACTATCAGGGTTGAAGTGATCAACACCTTGGCTATCTTCTACAACAAGAGTTTCATGTTGCTGGTTGATGTCGTTTGCAATGTTATCTTTATTTTCATTTTGACCACTTTGCTGATTATCCGCAACTATAACTTCGTTGTCATCGGACAATAATTCTTCGACAACCTCCGCTACTTTCTTTTTTGCTCTCTTTTGGGTCTAGATCTAGTGGTGTTTTTCTATTTTGAAAGTGCAGCAGTTTTCATCTTTTTTGGAGAAGTTCCTTCTTCCATTCGTTCTTCGAAGGTGGAATGTGTGTTTTCAAACCTTTTGGCTTTGGATCTGTTGAAGGTCTAGCACCATATGTACTAGCTGCGTTTTTTTTCCTTTTTGCCTTCTTTTTCTTGGGAAGATAGCTATTTGATCTATTGCGGATTGGTAAGAACACTTTTCACTTGAAATGGACCAACCTCTTCACAGCTTGTCGAGGATTGGGAGGGTCCATCAATTTTTTGGGGGAAAAGGCTTCAGGGGTGATCGGAAATAAGTGGTTGTTAAGGAAATTAATGGGCTCGAAGGCCATGTGGAAGGTGTTATCCTATTCCTTTTCAGCCCAAGCAACAAGTTTTTGAAATTTTCTTTCGTCTTTTCTCGTCAAATGGCATAACTCCTCAAAATTTATGTTCGAAATGTATAAATTGATAACGAATAAGGATAGTACAAATTGAAAATTTAATTTAGAAAAATGTACCGTGAGACTTACGGTTACTCCTCCAAACGAGGTTCAATCTTGATGGGTTGACTTCAGATATGAATTTGCCATTTTCCCATGCTCTTGAAATAAAGATGAATTTTTTCTTCCAAAATTTATCTGCTTCGAGGAGGTCGTCGATGATTTTTAGGTTATCATCCGAAGTAAGATAGTAGAACGGGAGTACTGGTCCCTTTGACAATTTGGTTAGGGATATAAAATCTTCGATGCATATTGGGATTTTGGATAGTCGAGCGACCACGATTACAGAAAGAAGCGTGAATTACTAGTTTGGTGTTACTTGGGTCGAGCACACATTTAGGAGTTCGAATTAATCCACTATCATAGGGTCTAGTGGGAATCGAAGCCCCCAGTTGATTATTTTTGGGTAAACAACCAGTTCGTCTTTTTTGCAGTTTATGTGTGTTTCTCTTTTTTTGGGAAGACGAAGTGTAATGTTGTCTCCCATTCCCCATTGCTTCTTTAAATCACTAGCTTGGCTCTTCTCATAGTATATGTATGAAACGCTTTTTTGAGCCACAACATAATTGGCATCACGAGTCCTTAAATTTTCACCAATTACTGCTCTTTCCTCTTCGAAGATGGTAATAAGAGCTTTTTTTATCCTGGTCCGCGAATTTTATCCTGAGCAGTATTTTCTCATTTTTTTAAAGCTTTCTCTGAGTAGCATCAGGATCGACCTCGGCTTCTGACGCCTCATCTCTCAGTTGAGGATGATTATTCGAGGAATTTTCTTGAGATAATACAATTATCTTAGAAATTTCCCTCGGGGGAGGAGACTTGGTAGATAGATTTAATGTAACATCAACATCGTCTGATTATTTTGAAGAATATCTGCTTATTTCACAACTAATTTGAGGTGATGATTTAGTAAAAGAAGGTGAGATTCGAGGTGTTTTTGGTGTTCGAGTTTTTGAAGATTGACGTTCTTCTATAATAGGTGCAGGTGAAAATGTAGGAACTTTAAGAGGATCGAAACTACCGTGATAAATGGTATTTGTGGATGTTCTAAAGGGAGCGATGCTTATCAACCCAGCAGTTCTATATTCTTCTGCTCTTTCGCTGATGCATAAATAATTGTAAGCTCTGAAGATGTTGTTGTGTGATTTTGGAGATTTAGGTTCATTGGGAATTCTGGCCTTGGATCTTTTGGATTTTGGCCGCTTTCTCATAAACTGGTTGAAGGTTAATCATAAAATACGAATTTTCCGGTGAAGGTAGCCAGTAAGTTTGAAGAAACCAGTGAAGGTAGTCAGTAAGTTTGAAGAAACCAGTGAAGGTAGTAAAGGAGTTTAGATGTTTTCTGCGCTTTATCTCTCAACGAATTTTGTTTATGGGTCAAAGAATGAGTTGCAAAGGAATTTATAAGAGGATAAAAGACGTTTTGAGAAGTGAAAAATGTTTATGATGATTGGGTAGAAATTGAAACGGTTGCGTAGATAAGGGTTCGACACCTGCTACGTTTAGGGCCTAGTTGTAGGCCTATCACATAAAGGGGCATGTTTGCTGAGAAGTAGGTTTGATACCTAAGATAATTAGTCTTGCTTCGAATTTCGATACGAGAGGATGATTATCTATGGACATATTTTGATGTATTTGAAGCGAATAATGATGTAACAGAATGATCGATTGACTTAGGATTATGGAAGAATAAATTGTCATCGTTTTTTCTTAGATTCAAAGTTAATTAGTTCTCATTTATTTACTGACATGATAACTAAGGGGGCTACTGATAAGGAAGCGGAAACTAGGGACTAAAATATAAATAATAAAAAATTATATAGCAGATTGTAAAGTTAGAGGAAGAATTTAGAACTATGTATTTTAGTCAGGGACTAAAGTATGATTAACCTTTTTATGTAATCGTTTTCAATTGTAAGCTAGGTCTTTGTGCCTCTATATAAAGGCCAAGGCTGATCTAATAAAGAG
The DNA here is from genome assembly GCA_036936605.1 of Limnanthes douglasii subsp. nivea. Lineage (NCBI taxonomy): Eukaryota > Viridiplantae > Streptophyta > Magnoliopsida > Brassicales > Limnanthaceae > Limnanthes > Limnanthes douglasii. The sequence goes on from JAUPFV010000004.1 coordinate 212,467,776, forward strand.
GTTGGACTTTTGAGCACTGTGATTTTCTCTCTCTAGAATATATTTCTCTCTCGAAAACTTATTTCTTTCACTTACTAAAGCGATTCAGATAATCATACTTATCATGTATAATCATATGATTTTTATGTACATGATAATGTGATATGCACTAGATATTTAACAATAAATAATAAGCTATATTTATAAAATACTATTAAGAATCACAAATAAATAATGAACATACATGTATATAACAAACTAAATTGAAAATATTAAATTAGGTAAACTTTGACAGAAACATATAAACAATATTCAAAAAGGAAAAATGAATAAGGTTGTCGTTAAATATTTTATTAACCTCACTTGATTATTCAGAATTTCGTACTTGTATCGAAAGTACTAAAGAAAAAAAAAGCCAAAATGAAAAGGCTATGATACATGGAACAAAATAATTCTTAGTATTTAATACGATATTTGTGGACCATTTTCAAAGAAATCATGGAACGATTAGCGATACTTCATATTATTGATATGTGATTTATCTCTTTAATTGTACTTTTATCTTCTTCATGAGAAATAATAAGCCCTATAAAATTTCATAACTTCTAAGTTGAAAATAACTAGGTACAAGTATTAAGTGCGTCAAATGTGACTGTGGTGGTGCATACTATGGCATATATAATGGATTAAGTGAACAACGTTAAGGATTATTTGCTAGATACCTAGAGGAGTATGAAATCACCTCTCAGTATACATTATCAAGATCACCTAGCAAGAATGATGTTTTTGAAAGGAATAACCGAACACTAAAGAATATAGTTAGAAGTATGATAATTAACTCAATCTACTACTATTACTCTGGGGGTGAAGCCATAAAATATGCATATTATATTCTCAACAGAGTTCTCACTAAGGGTACCACTATGAACTTTATGAGCAATGGACTGGTTGCAAACCTAGTTTAAATCATATGGGATGTCTATATGAAGCAAATGAGTATATGCCTCATGAAAATAAATTAAACAATAATAGGGTTAGATTTAGTTTTATTTGATATTTTGATAATTTAAAGGTTAAAACTTTTATGATCCTTCCATTGGTAATATTTTAATACGAGTTATTAAAGTCTTGCTAGAACGTTAAGTCACTCAAGATGATTTTTTGTTGTATTACCTAAAGAGGAAAAGGCGATTGATTGTAACTTAGTTTATAAAACCAAATGAGGTAATGTCGAAATACATAAAATATGTCTTGTAGAGAAAAGTTATACTCAACGTGAATGGATTGATTTTAAAGTAACTATCTCTTATTGGTTTGAAGATGAACTTGGTTGAGGACTATGGGTATCAAAGATTTATTGAGAGTAAGGCCATGCACCATGCGCCATGTGGTGATACCCTAATTTTATAACCACTGTTGGGTAATTGCAGTCGGTTCATTCATGGCGCAAAAAAAAACAATAAAGAAGAAAGTAGTGAAACTGAAACCGGAGTATGAGGAAATGGCGGTTTTAGAGGAGTATTTTGCCAAAATTACTCTAAAGTATAGGTACCTGACCGATGGATCCCTAATGGAGTTTAGAAGTAGCTATGGGTTTCCTGATGATGTGACCGTTAGGTTTCTTCGAGCGGGATACCAACCTTATACAACGGAGGAGGGGGAGACCTGCTTATTTACAACCTTGTTTGATTGGGGCATGCGGCTCCCTTTGCCACCACTGATTAGGGACTTCTTTAGTTTTATTGGTATTTGTCCTACCCAGCTAACAACGAACGGGTGGAAGACGTTGCTGAGCACCATCCTTAGTTTACAATACTTCAAAATACCTCTCTGCTTGGCCGACATAGATGGAGGTGGCCAAGCTGGCGCGGTCGCCCTTTTTTATGTACAGTTGAATGGAGCGACGCATATAGTGGACCTTCCCAATTCAGATAAGACTTGGAAGCATAGATTTATTTATGTGTCTCGTAATTGGGAGCATAAGAGTGCTATGATAAATCTTCAATTAGAAAGGCGGTGGAAGTCTAAGTGTAAATATTTTTATGTGTTTGAGTGTGGGTTAGTTTATAAATATTATTATAATCTACCGTGTTGATGCAGGTGAGGGTAAATACCAAGAGTGGTGCAAGGAAGGTCGTCCAAAGGGGTCGGTTAATCTTTTGGAAAATTTATTTTCCGCGGCGCATGCTGCTTGGAGAGGCGAGTCGATACAGGTCTTCTCTGTGGTGAACTATCTTAAAGCTGGTCTGTAGCATATCCCAGAACTGATGGTGGCAGAAGACGAAAGTGTTTTAATGGCTGGTAACGAAAAACAGGCCACGTTAGAGAGGCTCTGAGCATTATTGGAGCACATATGTGAGGATGGTGATTTTTCTGGGCTGGGTCTAACAGTCCCGGCAGGTCGAAGGACAATAGAGGCGAACGGCTCATCATTTACGCTCGAAGGGACGCAGAAATGGGAAGAGGTGGAGATGCCAAGCAAAGAGGGGCAGCTGGCTATTGTTGCTGAAGAGGTGGAAGGCAGTGGCAAGAAGACGAGGTCCCGGGAGGAAGACTCAGAAGATGCGGTCAGTCCTTCAAAAATGAAGAAAAAGGTGATTAAGTCTGCCCCCTTTTCACAAAGGAAGCTGGCTCTGGTGGATGATGACGAGGTGGGCAGAACTGTTAGAGGCCAGGTGAAGGATGCTGGCGATGTGCAAGTAGAGGCGAAGGAGAAATCCTCTAGAAAGGTGCCGGAGATAGTAGTGATTGATGACAAGGCCCCAGAAGCAGATGGTGGGGTCAAGGAAAAGAAGGTGACCCCACATGTGGAACAAAGGATGAAGAACTCTGTGCATGTCCTTGGGTCAGAGGCGTCGTTGGTAAATGTCGTGGTGCCGGAGAAGCTAGGGATGGGGCTCAACAACTGCCTCAACATTCTAAAGTGCTGCCAGAGCCGTCAGTGAAGCTGGTGATGCCTGCGGCTTCTCAGATGATCATTGATCAGGTCCGACACGGTTCAGACTTTTCGTTCTACGATACGCTGCCAATGAGTGAGATTTTGCAGCGCCAGGTAAAGTTGGCTTTGGAGGTAAGTATTGTTGAGTTCAAACTGTGATTTATTCAGTTGACTGTAATATGTATGTTTTGGAGAAAGAAGTGTTTTAATGATGTGTTTGTGCAGATGCAATATAACTCGCATGCTCTGGCGTATCGGCGCATGTCCTCAGTGGACGTCCGGGCGATGGAGAGGTAGAATCCAGAGGCCCATGTTTTTTTGGCTCCATGCAAGGGTTTACTACTAAACTAGCCCGGTTCAAAAATTCATATGGACCGGCTAAGCAACGGGTAGAAAAGGTACAAAAAGAGAACGAAGAGCTATTGCGTCAACTGGGGAAGACGTGTGCAGAGCGAGAGGCATGGAGTAAGCAGTGCCTAGAGACGTTGTCGAGCATGGCACTTTTGACGGCGTAGAATAATGAGCTGCTGGAGAAGAATGAAACCCTTGTTGCGCAAAACTCCCAGTTGATGGAGCAAAGCATGCGCCAAGCGACCAAGGTGGAAGAACAAGCCTCCAAGGTGGTTGACCTCTCAGTGGAGCTGGCTGATATGAAAATTCAGTTGGCCGAACTTCGGAGGGAACAAGAAGAGAGGCGTGTCGAGGTGGCTGGATTGAAGAAAAAAGCTGCTGCCGAAAAGTGCAGCCTAGGGAGCGTTAGGTTATGCAAGTGGTGTTCGGAAAAGTGCAGAAAGATAAGGTGAAGTTGGTGATGGAGCTGTGGGCCCTTAATCCAGATATGGATTTTGGTCCTTATAAAAATTTTCTCCCAGCGGTGGAGACATGAAAGGCTGGCGTCGACGCTGTGGTGGCGAATCCTACTAATACATAGTATAGGAGAAATTTGTAAAGGTATTATGTTTTTTGGAGTGACAAAGACTTAACTTATTTGTGTAATTCTAACTTGTGTATTTTGTTGGATGATCAAATTGCATGGTGCGTGTTTATACTTTTAAGTTGTTCGGATAATGAAATTTTTCTGTAAGATCGAGCACAATAGGGCTCATTGCGTAACTTATGGTTAACAAAGTGGCCATAGTTCAATTCGTGGAGCGATCAATTCGGCCAATTGGGTAACCCAGTGGGCTTGGAGTAGTTCACGCTTAATAATACTTGAGTGCAGTATTGAGCACAATATGGCCCGTTAAAATAGCCCAGCGGGCGTGGCCAATTAGCCCGTTTGTCATATCTATTAGAACTTGTCTAAGTGTGGCACAATATGACCCCTATTGCCTAGCCTTTTAGGCGTGGTCCGTGACCCTGTGGCAGAGTTACAGAAAATAAGTATAAGCTCAAAGTTGGCGAAAACGATAAATGTATGGATAAATACGTAAGTAAATGCCTCATTAAAAACCCTTCCGCGCCATCATAAGAGAAAAATTTAGCATCGAGAATTTTACATTGTGGTGTGCTATAACTTAAGATGGTTTATGTTCCATGGGTGTTTTAGGGCTGTGCCCTCGGCATTGGCGAGGCAGAATGCTCTATGATGGCGTTTGGCAATTGTGGTATAGGGCCCGTCCCAATTAGGACCAAACTTTCCAAATTTATGATCTCCCGTTCCATGGAAAATATTTTTCATAACAAGATCACCAACTTAGAAGGTCCGTGGTCAAAGTCGGGAATTAAAACGGCTACGCATCAGGCTTCTGTAATGCTCAGCTCGTATGCGCGCCTGGTCGCGCCCCTCCTCAATCAAGTCGATGTCTGTCGCTCGCCCGACGTTGTTATCTATTTCAGAATAAGAAACGATACGATGAGAAGGGATCAGTACTTCAACTGGTACAACGGCTTCGGTTCCATAGACCAGAGAAAAGGGAGTCGCGCCCGATGTGGCCCTTGGTGTTGTTCGATATGCCCATAACACGTCGGCTAGCTTGTCGGGCCAACTTCCCTTTGCCCCATCGAGTTTTTTCTTGATGCCGTCGAGGATAGTAGGGTTTGTGACCTCAACTTGTCCATTTTCTTGTGGGTAGTATGGGGTGACAAAGTGCTATGTGATACCAAATTTATCACAAAAATTGAGAATGCCTTGTTTTGGAATTGGGGCCCATTATTCATCATTAGAATCTGAGGTATGCCAAAGCGTTTGAGTATTAAGTTGTGTATGAAGTCACATACCTCTTGGGATCGGGTGCGCGCCAGTGCTTTGGCCTCTACCCATTTGGTAAAGTAGTCGATTGCGACGATTATAAATTGTCGTTTGCCCGTAGCCATCGGTAGAGGTCCAACGAGATCAATGCCCTATTTATCGAAAGGGAAATGGATATGGCTAGCTGTCATTGGCTCGCCCGGCTTATGAGCAGAGTTGGCATATTGCTGGCATGAATGACATTGTTGAGCTAAGTGTTCATCGTCGGCGACGAGTTTGGGCCAGTAAAATCCTGCTAGGAGGAAACGACGGATGAGGCTTCGGTGGCCGCAGTGCGCCCCAGAGTTGCCTGTGTGTAAATCACGAAGGACTGATGAAGCTTCCTCTTTGTTTAAACAGCGAAGTCGACGCACATGCGCCAATCACCACTCTTCTTTTTTACAAGTACTGGATTTGCGATCCATGTAGGATAACGAACTCGGCAAATCTGGCCAAGTCCAAGGCGTTTGGCGACCTCCGAGGCGATGGCTGCCTGCTTGTCGCTTAAAAAAGACCGACACTTCTGTCGCACGAGTTTGGCTTGTCTGTCGATGTTTAGCTCATGGAATATGATAGCCGGGTCAATACCTATAACGTCCTACGCTGTCCACGCGAAAACATCTAGATTGTTACATAATAAAGTTACTAGTAAAGTTTTAAAACCTGTGTCCAAATTTGCACTGAGGTGTAAGACGCGACCGTTTGCAAGTGCTTCGATGATGTTTTCAGGCTCGACATCCCGTTCTTCACTATCACGGGGGTCGTCCATGATGTCGGGCGAGGCGGTGTTGGTGGTTTGAGCGACACTCCCTCGCCGGCTAATTGTTATCTCATGGGTTTGCTAGGGTCCACGATCACCGAGTAGCAAGTCTGTGCTGCTCGCTGGCTTCCGTGGATGATCCCTATTAAATTTCCGACCGGATATTTGACACATTGGCGAAAAGTGCATGGGGTAGCTTCCATTCTGTGTAACCATGGGCGTCCTATGATTGCATGATATAGGCTCGGGTTCTCTGAAATGATAATTATGGTGTTGAGCTCCTTCTTTGTCGCCCCATAGTCTGTCTTTACCAGTAGCTCGACTTCTCCTACACACTGAGAGGTTTTTCCATCGTACACTGTCAAAGTGCGCTGCATGGGTTTATATGGTGGGACCCCCAACATCTGATCGTAGTTGGCTTTGAAGATGATGTTAGCCGAACTGCCGCCGTCAACCAATTCTTTTTTAGTGTGAGTGTTCTCTGTGTTGCCGCTCTGATATCCCGAGGTCTGCTGTCACACTAATTAGATTAATCAGGACGTTATTGACCAGTCGCTGGATTTCTTCCTGCAATTGCCAGCAGTCGTTGGTTGCGTGACCGTGATCATTATGGTATGCGCAAAAATATCGTGTTGAACGCTTGTATCTTGGGGCGGACATGGATCGAGGAGCCTGATATCGAATTCTATCTCTGCTGCAGCCGTAAATAGTGGAGATGGACTCTGTGAGAGGAGTGAATTGTCGCCCCGGGTTTTCATAAGTGGTTGGGCGTGGAGTGGTTGTGAGTCTGGTAGATTTCCTTCTGGGTCGGTCGTTCCCCCTTGATGATGTTCTCCTGTAACTACCGGCTCGTCTTGGCGATTCCCTGCGATGCTCATCATGGATTCTGCCACTGCTTTCTTCGGCGTGTGTGATGGTTGGAGTGGCCTCACCAGAGGGTGATGGGAGTTTGGTGGCGTCATCTACCTTAATGAAATGGTCTGCCCGGGCAAGAAGGTCACCTATTTTATCGCAGGAGAAGCGAATTAAATCACCGTAAATCTTACCTTACCTGTCCAATCCCCGCTTGAGAGACACCACCGCCATATTTTCGGCTAAATCGGAGAGTTTGTTCATGGCGTGCACGAATCGTCAGATGTAGTCCTTGTGGGATTCCCTCCTCCTTTGGAAGAGGTCCATAATGGAATCAGGATCTTGGCGTAATTCCTTGTTACCTACAAATCGGTTCCTGAATGCATTCCAGAGTCTTGTGAAATCGCTTATGGAACTTTTGGGGAGGCTGTTGAACCAGTCCATCGCATTTACCTTGAGGGCCATGGAAAGAGCCGTACATAACATAGCACCATCTAGATTAAAGGCGAGCATCATATTTCTAAATTACTCCAAATATCTTTCTGGGTCCCCTGATCCATCATAAGCCGCTAATCGAAAAATGACCGAACTTCATTAGGAGCTGGGCGACAAGAATTTTTTCGGTAAAAGGAGATTCTTTGAGGACATATACGGGCATAGTCGGGCGTAAATGGTCATACTGCTCGCTTGCTCCTTCTTTGTCATCCTTGGGTGCGGGCTGCTTGTGCCGCTTTTTCCCATCGCTGTCTCTCGTTCCTTCACCAAGCTGGCCCCGTTTGGAGGAACCTTCTCGTAATGCTGCTCGAATTACCTCCATAACCGACTTGGGTGGGCGTTGGTGATCGTTTAAACGCAACTTTGATATTGGCTAGGTCCCTGGCTTCTTGGTCGCGATCTGCCTTGCCCTAGGCCGCTTAGCAACCAGTGCTGCGATGGCTGGTGCCACTGGTGGGTCAACCGGGGTCGGAGCGTTTCTGTGTAGAGCTTCTTCTGGGTGTCCTGGTTAGGTAGAGGCGGTAGTGTTGGTCCTGCAGCCAGATCCGTAACATGGTTGGGGTTGGTCATGGTTGTACATCTCTCGTTTGGTTCAATATCAATCCCGGACCGAGTTACTACCATTGGAAAAAAAATGCTTTTGACGTTTCCCATAGAAGGCGCCAAAAATGTTACGGGAAAAACCTAAAACAAAAACTGCCAAAGTAATAATATTATTGATTCGAGAAGATAAGTCCCTTTACAAAACCTCGAGCCCTATATTTATACTATTATTTGTCGTACTTCCCATATTAATTACATACATATAATGGGCCGTGACCATCCTTAAACTATTTGCCATAAGTTCCCTTTAATCATGGTCCTTAGATATTTAACTGTTAACTGCGTTTCCTTGATTGGCGGCCTTTAATATAGTCTACAATATTAACTTTATCATCTTTTTTTGACATAACGGTTAGTTTCACAACTTGTCGTGCTGAGCATTCTTTGTAGTTCTGCCCGGTGAGTGCTAAAGTTGCCCCGCCGGCTTCGGCTGGCCCGATGCCAATTTGCGCTTGGCTGAGCGATGTCGCACATTATGCTCCTTGAGGGTGCTTGCCTTTGGTCGTGTTTTGCTCAACTATAGGTGAGTGCAGACTAGCCCTCTTGTATTTGCTTTAGCCGAGCGCGCGTAATTCTAACTGGGCTTGGCTCGACATAAGTTTTAGTGCGCTCGGCCTCGTATTTCTCCTGCTCGGATTGAGCGCATCGTCTGCTTTTCCAGTCTTTCTTTTCGTCCTGCTCTATATGGTCCTGCTCAAATGTGTTCTGCTCTGCTCTGCTCTGCTTTCCTTGGTTCTACTTTGCCTAGTTCCTCTCCGTTTCGACGCGTATCCTTCATATTGGTTATGAGTACCTACTCCCTTATCAACTATGGTTAAATTATTAAGTCATTGTAAGATAAGGTTATGATGTGACAACAATTATACAGTTAAGTAGTAGTAGCTTATCTAAGTCCCAACACATAGATATAAAGTTCTTATCTCTTTAAATAGAGAGTTCAGAGATGTCAAATAAGTATATAGCATATCAATGCATACTCCATAAAAGGGGATCCTCTTACTAAAGTAGTATTAATTATTATTTTTAGAGTATACACGATTATGAGGGGTGTTGTTTGTTTAAAAGATCATTGATTTCCGTGAGAGTTTTGTAATATAAACCGATATAAATTTTTGTAATTTAATTGTATATATTTTCGTTTATTACAATATATTAAAATTCATTGACTTCTATAACTTATTAACTATATCATCACTCATGTAGACCAATTATGAATAAATATATGTGATTACACTTCATATTATTCTTATGTTACACATCGTAATTGATCCATTTAATTGATTGGTGGAGATAACGTGATCATTGTTGTATCCAATTGTTTACATTATGAAGATGAGGTCTTTACTCTTTTATCATGCATCGTTCATGTACGAGTTGTTTAGTTTGCCTATTGATAATGGAATCAGGACGTCCGTTAAACTAAATATATAATTGAGTAGCATATGAAGACCCACGTGGAAGATTGTTGAAACAATTATGGACTGCATTTCTTTTATGTCTTTTATGTCTTTTGTTTTTCTTTATAGGTTACTTTTCGTTGTTTTAAAGTCAAATATTCTATAACATTTGAGGAAAAATCAAAATAGGTTTACGAAGAAGAGCGTCAATAATTTGTTATCTACTATTCTACTCGAACAAATAGTAAACCTAACAAGTAGTAGTAGTAATTCTCACAAATGATCGATTCGTATTATCGTATATCTTAATAATAGATTTTCTTATTTCGTATCAAAGTTATGTCCCCGTTGTACACCAAACTTACAATTATATTTTTATTAAAGTTTGTAACTTTATAAAATAAATTAATTTTGGACCAACATCGAACTATATTAATTTTTAAATTTGAGATTTTAAAATTTTAAAAACAACTTACGTGTTTTATAAAATTATACTATTTTCTCATTTTTTTAAAAATAAGATTTTTTTATACATAAAAAACTTAAAATAAAAAATAAGTTGTGATGTATTCATATATTAATTTTAAAAAAATAAACTCAAAATACGCATTACAAATGTCTTCGCTTCTAACTTTCAATTTTGTAGAAACTAATTTTACAAAATATTTTAATTAACTTTTGTACAATTGAACTTTTATAATTTTCGTTTTATAAGATTACGACTTTGTATATATTTAATAAATTTATGTATTTTATATACTTTAAATTAATAAATATTTGATATAATGATTTTTTAATATATATAAATTAACGTGATAGGCAAAAAAATAATAATAGTACGTATGTTTTGTAAAATAACATTAATATTATATGCATAGTTTTGAATCATATTAATTTTACAACAAAAAATAAACAATATTTTTTATATTTACGTTAAATTTAAAAAACAAAATTATTTAAAATCGGTTCAATAAAATTGACAAAAGAATAATATACCAGTCACACATTATAATCATTAGTAGCGGTATGTTCATAATCAATTTTAAAAATACATAATGTAAATAATTTTAAATTAACCAGTCAAAATTGGTTAAAAATAGAAGTGTACCTTAAATATTTTGGATCAATTAATTATATTTTTTACTTTTATGTTTACCAAATAAAATCGTCAAACATATCAATAGTTTTATTTTAAGTGAATTGCAAGTAATCCAACAAAAATATTCTGAATAAGACGGTATTTTATTTTTACTCGTTAACAATTAAAACTAATTCCAACTATTTATTTATAAATAGCTGTTAAATATTTTTATAAAAATAAAATAAAAGATTTCAAAATAATTATTTAAAGTCAGTATTTAAAACTATGTTCTATTTATTCATATTAGAGTGAAATAACAAAACTAAAAATTATAGATAAGACGATTATAATAATCTAATGATGGGTTTGTTCAAATCTATTTGGTTTTAAGTCCTATTATTTTTCTTCCATATTAGAGATCTAGGAATAATTTATGGTTTTGATTTTTGATTTTATTTTTTTAATCGAATTCCGAAAGTAGTTAGTTGGGAGTTGGATGTAAAATACTATAATTTTATTTTTGAGCATATATATGTGGATATAATGCTTTTATAAATTAAATTAGATGTTAAGGGAAAATGCCAAATTTAATTTCACGAAAAAAATTCAAAAACAATTGTGCACGATTTGATATAAATGATGAAAGATATAACTTTCTTATTTATCTATTCTCGTATAAATTACAAAGATTCCACTTTATCGTGATATAACTCGGTTAAGGTTGTGTTGTATGTAATAGCATATGGGCAAAATCGTTTCAATTGATGTTTATTTTTTAAATACAAACAAGATGTATGTCGAACTTCGTAAACTGTTTTCTAAAATATTTTATGTATAAAAAGTTATATTTTTTTGTTTTTTTTTAAATAAAGGTTAAAATAAAAATAAAAAAGGTTTGATGCAGCCCCGTTGGACATAACCATGTCTTTAATCTTAGTTTACAACGAATCGTGGGAGATAGAAGCAAAACAACTAAGCATCACAACACCAACAAAAATATATGCAACAACCTATTCAATTTATAATGGAGATTCAAAGGTAAAAATGGTAGGATCGAGAAGTATAACAAAAACAATACCAACACTTACATTTGCTATACTTTCAACTGCTCTAAACCGAGGCCAAATAGAAAACTTTTTTCAATAGTCTAAATTTCTAGCTCAATATGACAGACTACCGCATCAAACAAACTCGTTGGAGAACTATCTAGTATGAAGAAGGTCATAAAAACTTTACAATTTAAAATAATTTTTTTAATTAAAAATATTTTAAAAACATATCTAAAATAAAATTAATAGTAAAAAGGATAAAACTTTATCCACCCGTAAGAGACCAAGGTCCCCCATACCTAAACACAAGAAGGAGAAAATGCAAATAAAATGTGTTAAAAAACTCACATTGGAGCAATATGTGGTCTAAAGTCTCTCCATTAGTTTGACAAAGTACATGACCTTTGACCAGACATAACATTGTAAGTTCTTATTTAATGATAATCAGTTTTTGGAATATGTGTAGGTTAAACGATCCTATATGATAATAAGACGTTGCTGGATTTGTGTTTAGCAAAAATGTTTCACTCATTTGTTTACTTGAGACCATGATACGTTTCTTTAAGTTGGATTCTATTATCAGAAAAATGATCATTTGGTGAAAATATGTTACGAATCGCTCATTCCATCCTCTGTGTGGATTTGAATTATCTAGAATCTTAACGTAATGTCATCTTTATTTTGTCATTATCCCCTCAATTTGTATACTGTTTAATGTATTGTATAAACTCCTACTTTTTGTTTAACTTTAATATATGTGTTTAATGATACGACTGGGTGTATTTCCCTATCTTTGGACTTGAATTCCATGTCTAATTTGAATACATATTTCCATTGGGTTGTCCTTAGGGATTCTAATGTTATCCATCGGGTGAAGGATCGTACTAGATCTCCAATTTATAGAATTCCTCCATTGATGATTTTAATATTTGCTGTTACTATTATGATTTTAGTGATATTCGTGCATTAGTTTATAAATTTTCACGGTCTAATAAATAACTAAACAATCTCATTATTTATAAAATCGACCGTGTCCTTGTTAGTAATGTTTAGGATAATTCTTTCCCCATGTATTTTTCCTACCATGACCAATATTTGTATCTTACGTAATAAAATTGTCTCCATCATCAACTGAAAGAGGTTCCCCACCAATTCCCTCGCGAGAGTCCTAAAGACTATGTAGATTACTTCTCTAATCTTATGGGCGACCTTCCCCTCCATTTATCATGGCCTTCCTCGTGTTACTGTTACTCACACTAAGAAGGTATCATTGGAGGGGGAGGCATGAGCCGGCTAATAATGGTTATATAGAATAAAAATTCCCTCTTCAAGATTGAAAGTATCAAAGCCCCTGGCCCGGATGGCTATAAATCATCTTTTTTAAAGTCCTCTTGGTCCATCGTTGGTTGTGACTTATGGTAAATGGTCCACTAGCTCTTTGATTTTGACTGCTTTGAGAAAAATTGGAACGAAACCCAGATTTTTCTCATCACTAAATTGAATATCCATTCAACTACGGCTAACTTCAAACCCATATCATATTGTAACGTTATGTACAAAGTAATTTGAAAAATATGGGTCAAAATGATCATGAATTTTTTCCCTGACCTTATGAATAAGTCGCAATCTGTGTTTGTCATTGGATGTAGCATAACTGATAACGATCACATTTTCTAAAAGCTCTTTAGAGGTACCAAATTACTTGTAAGGGCCCGAGGGTTATCCTAACATTTAAACTTATGAAGGATTTTGATAAAAATTCATTGGAACTTTATTCTGGATATCATGGTTTCTATATGTTTTTTGACAACATGATTTCTTGGATCATCAAATATTTATAAACCCTCTCATACTACGTGAATACCAATGGTGACCTTATTTTGATTTCTATGGAAAGTGTGGTCTAAAAGGGGAGACCCGTTATCCGTGCACCTTTTTGTACTCATAATACGAGTCATGACGAGTGTCCTTAAGTAGAAAAATATAAATAATTTTTTTTAAGTTTTACTGAAAGTGTCATAACCTTAATAATTAATCTATGCTTTACGGATGAACTTATTATTTTTTTACACTCAGATGCATCTTCAATCAAGTTAATCAAGGTTGGGCTTAACGAATTCTTTTTCTTCTCGGGCCTCCCGATAAAATCTATTGATAGTCATATCTTCCTCTCAAAGGTGGATATAGCTCTCTGAGACTCTTTTGTAAATACCATTAACTTTACTATTGGCTCTCTCATGATTAAATCATTCGGTGTCCCTTTATAATTGTACACTTTTATTTTAACAAGTGTAAGCCTTTAGTTGATAAATTTACACTAGAATAATATCTTGGACCTCTAAAGATTGCTCGTATGCTAACATACTCTAACTTATCAAGTCGGTTGTTTTCGTTGGTAAATTATATTGGTCTTCCATCTTTATTTATCTTGGACCTCTAAAGACTGCTCGTATGCTAACATACTCTAACTTATCAAGTCGGTTATTTTCATTGGCAAATTATATTGGTCTTCCATCTTTATCTTATCCGTCGGGGTCCTGAAAGACCTTGTACCATCTCTTAATTGCTACTTTTTCTGTTTATGAGATTTTGGGTGCAAATGTTTTTTGGTCAAATATTACATTTCCCACATAGACCAATGACCTTGGGACTATTGATCTTAAAGGTTGGAATTAAACGATTGTCCTCAATGGTTCATTGTGAGTGGAAAAAACTCTTCCATTTTTTGTTATTAGATTAAAATATAAAAACAAAAAAATAATTCTTGAAATATTGGCTCACTGTCTTTTTGGAATAAAGGAAAATATTTTATCTCATACCTCTTGCTATTAAAATGTATAAGGTTACAATTGATAACGGTGAATCTACTTCTCTCTGGTTTGACACATGGTTGCTCCCCAGCTATGGTAAATACATGATCCATGATTCTAAATTTAACTATAATCTTATGGTTTTTTATATAATTTCTAACGGTCGCTCGTCTTGCTCCTCTAAAATTAGGCAGGGTAGTGCTAAGAACTATGCTAACATGTAGAAGATAAACAACCCCATTGTTGTGCTCCCTCCATGTATTAACAATGAATATGTCCCTTGTTGAAGGGTACGTAGAGGAAATATAAAATTTACAATAAAAAACACATATCATGCCATCCACCAGTCCACTACCCTGCCGAGTGAGATGAGTTGGTCTGGAATTAATATAATATGTTTCACCACTCATTTTATTACGTAGTTTTCAATATTAGAAATATTTATACTTTAGATTTTTTTTTATTTGGATGCTCCTTTGTATATTGTTGCTATTTATTTTTATAATCCACCAACTTCTCAAACTAGTATTTCAATTATTGGTATATATTTTGTATTAGATTGAATACTTAGAGAGTATATAAAACATTTTCCCAATTTTTATATGATTATTTATTATTAATAAAATTACCCCGCTTTAAAATATATTGTTTACTTTTTTAAAATAATATTTGACTAAATTAAACTGCATAATATGTGTACCAAAGTTTTATCCTATTTTTATATAATTATATTTTTTTACTAAAAAAATTATCGGTATTTAATATTTAGTTTAGTTTTTTATACTTTAAACTTTGCCTAAACTAAAGTTTGTAACCGAAAAAGAAAAACTAATTTCAAAGTAACCAAAAACATTTAGTTTACTCTTTTAAAAGTTAAATTTGAGTTATTCAAATTTTATTTTATTTTGTCAACTCCCCACAGGGTTATTTAGAGATGTTGGATAATCTTTCGAAATTTTAAAAATATGGGAGTATTGAAACACACTTTTCAATTCTTAATAAATATTTTAAATAGCTTACCGATTCGGATGAATTGAAACATTTCAAAATTCATTTTCAAATACTACCTAGGTATTGAAACAATACAAATTCATATATACGACAAGAAACTGAGAATCTGGATGAAACGTGAAATCGTAAGGCGGATAAAAATGTATTGGTCATATATTATTTTAGATTTATTTCTATTGGTAAAAGAAAAGTAAAAAAGAGAAGTTGATAAAATCGTGTCAATATGTGGGTGAGATTAGCTTGATGAGAACCAATGCATGGCCTATAGGTTACACCCATCCAACGGTCTCTTCTTGTATATAAACCCCTCCGCTCCTCTTCTTCTTTCTCACTCTCAATACCTTTCTTTATTTTCTTTACTTGTACAGCAATGGCTGTTTCAATTTCAGTAGATTCTCTTGTTTTAGGAAGAGTGATAGGCGATGTAGTTGATATGTTCGTCCCTAGTGTCAACATGTCTGTTCACTACGGCACTAAGCATATCAGCAACGGCTGCGAAATTATGCCATCCATCGCCATAGATCCTCCGAAGCTCAACGTCACTGGTCAGCAAGGCGACCTTTTCACTTTGGTTAGTTCATTTCTCTCTTTTCTAGTTCTTAAATCTTACAGATCTAGTTCTGTAGTCATGGAACTAAGCAGTAGTAATAATGCTGGCTCATGTTTTTGCAGGTTATGACAGATCCAGATGCACCAAGCCCCAGTGAGCCAAGTATGAGAGAGTGGGTCCACTGGTTAGTCACAATTGATGAAATTTCATGTTTTTTACATAATTGATATATAAACTACATATGATGTGTATGTATGATTATAGGATTGTGGTGAACATTCCCGGAGGTGGTACTCCAGATGCAGGTTTGCTAAAATCACCTTCCTATTATATTCTCCGGCTTTGTTTGCATGCATGTGAAAAGAGTTAAAAAAAAATTTATACTATAGTATTTGGAATTTGTTTAACTAGGTTATGTATGATGATTACTTCTTAAAGGAAAAAACAAATCTTACATACAAGTGTAGATCAGATCTGAACTAAACTGCAGATCGGATCCTCTAAGCCAGTGTGACAATAAGACATAACATTGATATCTATGTTTCTACAGATATATGTCTGTTCTATCTACTAGAGTAAGTGTGTGTTTCGTCTCAATATATGTGGCTACGTTCACGCTTGAATAAATTTTTCTTAAATGTTTTTTTTATAAAGTATAAAAATTAAAGTTCTTGCATGTTCTTAATTTACCATTTATATACGTATAAAACATTTTTCTAGGGTATGAATATTATTATATATCATTAATTTATTATATATTAAAGTAGGTATATGAACATATTTTAGCTATTTGCTTATGTTTGTCATTTTCCATTTCACGTGCTAGATTGGCCCGCCGTCATGAGTGGTATTACATCTCACGTGCTTCCTCATTCTTAAATGAGTTTAACCATGCAATTTTTACTTTTATCTGTCAAATAATATTCTTCAAAGTTGAATTACATTTAAAAAAATTAAATGCTCGTATCGAGATATAACTCTGGTACTAGTAAAAGTTATAAAATGCAGTGACACTCGATTGAAAAGTTAAAAAGGGAGCTATTTACAAATACATAACGGATTGGATTTTCTTTTTGCAGGAAATGAAGTGCTGCCTTACATGGGACCAAAGCCAACGCTGGGCATACATCGATACATATTGGTGCTATATAAGCAAAAGAAGACCGTGGATTTGGTTGAACAACCTAAAAGTCGTGCTAACTTTAACACCCGACATTTCGCAAACCTCCAGGATCTGGGTCTTCCAGTGGCCACCGTTTTTTTCCATGCACAGAAAAAGCGAGCTGCCCGAAGAAGTTAGACATATTTCTTTTCCCGTTAGACACATTACCTGCCATGTCCCGTCTCCGTACCGGAATCCTATTGTCCACCTATCTATAGTGTTTCGAATAAATAATGGTTTTTGTGTCCCTTCTTCTCTATTTACCTAGTCTTTCCAATACATTATTGCTTTTATGTTCTTCTCTCTTGTCTGTATGTGTCTTTTAATCTAAAACATGATTCATTCATAATTGGTTTTCTTATTTGTGAAAATTGACACTAATCTCTCATATTGTGTGAATTGTATCCCATTTTGAAAATCAATTTTTGTATCAACTTATTTTTTAACCATGCTTGTTTCAAAACATTTTTCGGAGTGTATAAACGAAAATGCAACGTCTCGATACAAAAGCCTAATTTTTTTTATAAAACAAACGTATCACTTTATATAAATTATATCTTATTTGTTAAAATTAAAAGCAATTTTTCTAAATACCTTTTGTATTGATTATCGAAAACTTAACAAAACTATGATGTTTAGGTCGATATTGATTGCTTTTCGATTAATACTATTAGACTCGTTAAACAAAGTTAAAAGAAGTTTTGAAGTTGAAAAAAATGATGAAGTAGTTTAGTAAGTCATAAATTTCTCATCAAGGTCTCTAATCTTTTCTACTTATTTTTTTTGGATACACTCTTTTTATAAACCCAATAGCTAGGTTTGGTGAATGTATCGAAAAAGGCAGAGTCATTGAGTCTGTCTAATAAATTGATCTGCAGTAGATCCGGAGACGTAGGTATAGTTTGCTGAACTTCATTAACATTTTGTGTGTTTGATCTTACTTTTAGTTTATTTTGTGTTTGATCTTATTGTTGGTTTATTGTGTTTCCTAACAACATATTGTTATTATTTGTCTTTTACTAATCTGATTACATGATCTTTTGTGTGAGATCCCTAACAACTAATATCAGAGCTATAGGTTTGCTAGAAATCCAAAAGAGGTCAGATTTGAGTGAGAGCAATTGCTACAAATGAAGGAAATGCGAGACTCAAAAAGTTTGATGGTGTAGATATTGGGTTATTGAAGATGAAGATTAAAGATTATCTGTACCAGAAAAAACTTTATCAACCTCTCCAATAAAAAAAGCCAAAGAGTACGAAAGGTAAAGAATGAACCTTTTTTGACAAACAGCTCTTGGAGTCATCCGATTAACGTTATCCCGCAATGTTGCTTTCAATATCGTAAATGAACCAACCACGACGAGTCTTATAAAGTTTCTCTCCAATATGTATGATAAGTCATCAACGTGTAACAAAGTTCACTTGATGAGACATTTATTCAATTTGCAAATAACGGAAGGCGCGTCGGTAGCTCAACACCTCTATGAACTCAATACAATCACAACCCAGTCGAATTAAGTTGAAATTGATTTTGATGAAGAAGTACGAGCATTGACATTCTTGTCTTCACAACAAGATACTCGGAATGCTACCGTCACGAAGTGAGTAGCTCGTCAGGAAGCAATAAGTTAAAATTTGATGATGTCCATGACCCAGGTCTCAGTGAAGAGATTTGAATTAGAGAATCGGGTGAGTCATCAATCTCATCGGTCTTACATACAAAGTCAAGAGGAAGAAATTCAACCAGAGGGTATGGACGCGGTAAATCGAACTACCGAGGTAAATCAAGAGACTGGAGGTCCATGTCCAGGAATCCTACAAATTCCTAGGAATTGAAAAATATAGAGTGTTGGAATTGTGGGAAGAACATGTACTATAAATATCAGTACAAGAAAGAACTAAAGAACCAGGAGAAAAAGATAAAGGCAAATGTCACTTCAGAAGGAGATGATGCGTTAATATGCTTTTTAGAAAGCAAGGAATAGTCTTGGGTGTGAGACTTTAGAGCATCGTTCCACGCTACTTCGAAGAAATAATTATTTGAGAGGTATGTCCCTGGTAACCTTGGAAATGTATATCTTGGTGATGATCAACCTTGTGATATTATTGGTAAAGGTACTATGAAGATTAAGTTGAATAGGTCTGTCTGGGAACTGAAAGATGTCACAAATATCCCCGATCTGAGAAAGAACTTAATCTCAATAGGGCAGTTGACTAGCAAATGCTATACTATGATTTTCCATGGTGAGAATTTGAATATTTCAAAGGGAGAAATGATGATTTTTTGCGGAAAGAAGAGTGGTACTCTTTACAAGACAAAAGAGACGAGTTGTTCAATAGCAATAACAGCAGGAAATGAAAGTAAAAATATATGACACTAGAGGCTTGGCCACATAACTGAGAAGGGTATAAAAATTATGTACTCGAAGGATAAGCTTATGTGTCTTAAATCAATCGAATTGACATGTGGGAATATTGCATACTTGGAAAACAGAAAAGGGTCAGTTTTTAGACGAGAGTGAGAAACCCAAAGAAAGAAAGGCTGAAGCTTGTTCACTCTAACGTTTGGGGGCCAACAACTGCTTCATTTATATGAAGGAAACACTACATCGTGACTTTTATGGATGATCATTATCGAAAGGTATGGGTTTATTTTCTAAAGCATAAATTTGAAGTGTTTGATATTTTTAAAAGATGGATATCTATGGTTAAGAATGAGACAGATCTGAAGATTAAAAAGCTCAGAACCAATAATGGTTGTGAATATGAGGATACCAAATTCAAGACGTTTTGCTATGAGAATGGGATCATGATGGAGAGAACCATGCCATATACGCCTTAGCACAATGTTATTGTCGAACGTATGAAAATAATGTTTACAGTAAGAGCCATAAGCATTCATATACAATTAGGTTTACCAAAGCAGTTAACACATTGGCTTACATGGTTAGACGAGGCCCATCGGTTCCGTTAGAAAATCGAATACTTGAGGAGTTATGGAGCGATAAGGAGATAACATCATCACATCTAAGAGTTTTTTTATTCTACTGTATATATTCATATAAGTTATCAAGGTATAAATAAGCTTGATCCCAAATCGAATAAATGTTACCTCATCGGATATGGTGAAGATGAGTTCGGTTATCGTGTTTGGGATGATGAAAACATGAAGATGATACAAAGCAGAGACGTGATCTTTAATGAAACCTTGATGTATAATGGCATACATAAAACCGAAGTAAATTACTTAAAAAAGTACGGATCAGTATTTGTAGATATCGAGAGGGTCCCAAATAGTAAAAAAATAGAGTCGTTCGGATTAACCCCTCAGTAAGAAGAGTCAGTTAGGTCGACCAATCTATAACAATAGGACACTCTACAGCCGACCAAGGCAGTTGGGATTTTGAGAAGATCTTCTCGACCCCATGTTCCCAACATGAGATACTTGAACTATTTGTTATTCACTGATGAAGGGGAGCCTGAGCTATGATGAAGCTTGTCATACCAATGATGCTAGCAAGTAGGAGCTTGCCACGAAAAATGAGATGGAGTCTTTAATCTCAAATGAGACATGGGAACTAGCTGAGTTACCCATGGGTAAGAAGGCACTTTCTAATAAATGGGTGTATCGGGTGAAAGATAAGCATGATGTCTCTAAGAGATACAAAATCCAACTAGTTGTCAAAGGCTTCTAGCAAAAGGAATTGATTACAGTAGAAAGATTGCTCCACTTGTGAAGCTCAATACTATTAAATCAGTGTTGAGTATTGTTTCCATCGAATACCTATATCTTGATTAATTAGATGTGAAGACTTCATTTCTTCATGGGGACTTGGATGAGGAGATATACTTGTATCAACCAGAAGGTTTCTTAAAAGAAGGAAAAAAATTTGTATGGTCTAAAATAAGCTCCAAGACATTAGTACAAGAAATTTGACAGTTTTATGCACAAAGAGAGTTTCATGAAGTGTAATACGAACCATTATTAATATTTCAAAATATATAAGTCCTGTTATATCATTTTTCTACTCTATGTTGATGATATGTTAGTGCCAGGTTCATATATAGATAATATTAGAAAATTGAATCATCAAGTGTCAAAAGAATTTGATATGAAGGACTTGAGTTGGGCGAAGAAGATATTTGGAATGCAAATCACAAGAGATAAGCATATAAAAGTTTTGCAATTATCTTCGTCAAAGTACATCGATCGTGTTTTGCAAGAATTTAACATGGGTGATGCCAAGCCAGTTAATACACCATTGGCAGGTCACTTTCGTTTATCCAAGGATCAATCCACTCGGTGTATGAAGGGAAATACTTTATGGATAAGGTTCTTTACACCTCATCTATTGGGATTTTGATGTATGCAATGGTTGTACGGGACCAGACATTAGTCATGTAGTGAGAATTGTGAGCAGGTTTATGTCAAGTCTAGGGAAATTTCATTGGGAAGTTGTAAAGTGGATTTTGAGGTACCTACTAGGCATCACAGGAAAGTGTTTGTACTTTGGTAAGGGTAAGTTAAAGGTACAAGGCTACATAGATGCAGATTTTGGAGGTGAAGTTGATCACCGTAAAAGCACCACCGGTTATATATTTACTGTTGGAACTATAGTTGTTAGTTGGATGTCAAAGTTATAGAAAATTGTCACTCTATCGAATAGAGAGGCTGAGTATGTAGTAGTGACCAAAACCCATAAAGAGATGATATGGCTTCAAGTTTTGTTAACCGAGTTGGGATTTAAAAAAAGAAGAAGAACATTTTGCACAGTGATAGTCAGAGTGCAATTTAGTTAGCGAAGAATTCAATATTTTATTTGAGAACCAAGAATATCAGTCTTCTTTATTATTTTATAAGATCCTTATTGGAAGATGAGGTACCAATACTGGATAAGATCCAAGGAAGCAAGAATCCAATTGATCTATTTACAAATACAGTAGCCATTGAAAAACTGAATTTGTGTTCAATTTCAATTGGTCTGCAATAGTAACAAAACCATAAATATTTGTTGCATAGATCAAGGTGTGAAGACAGGTTGAATCCAGTCTTCAAGTGGGAGATTGTTAGACTCATTAAAGAAAACTAAAAAAGTTTTGAATTTGAACAAATAGTGAAGTAATTTAGTGAGTTATAAATTACTGATTAAGGTCTATAAGAGTTTATACTTCTTTTTTTGTTAAACTCTTTCTATAAACCCTATAGCTAGGTTTGGTGAATGTATCAAAAAAGACAGAGTCACTGAGTTTTTCTAATAAAATCGATCTGCAGCAGGTTCAGAGACGTATGCATAGTTTGATGAACTCCGTTAACAATTTATCTGTTTGATCTTATTATTGGTTTATTATGTTTCCCAACCATATATTATTATTATTGGTCTTTCACTAATTTGATTACATAATATTTCGGGTAAGATCCCTAACAAACACCAAATAACAATGATACTCTTAAAAATTAACCAAGTAAGGATATTATTCGTTATTATTGATAGAAAAGTAATATAATTAATATAACTTTTAAAATGCAATATAAACATTATAAAAATTTGGTAAAATTATCTATAAATTGGCTAGCGGTATGTATGAATTTAATAAACTAAATTTTTATATCAATTTATTATCGTATTTATCAATATTATCTTAATTTATTTAAAAACAAAAACAAAAATACATTAAATTTCTGGCGATAGAATATTCTAGGCATTTAAATTGTGAAAACTCGTTGTAAAATGACACGAGTAAAAACATTTCCAAGACACTATCAATATTTGAATGATCCTTTTTTTTTTAATTTTTTTAGTTTCCTTGACATTCTTGAGATATGTGTTCCATGCGATATCAGAATTCCTAGCTTGAGTAAAGAGTGTTCCACCATTAAGATACTTGTATGTACCAGCAAAATTGAAATAAAACTAACATGTGCTGAAGGTCATGATTTATCCTATCATAATGAGGTTAGTATCATTTATAGAGATGATAATCAAATATGTTTCATCACTATTTTTAGTCAATTTGCTAGTCTCAAATAATGATGTTCAGAATTTTCAATAGTAGAATATCCTTAAGTGGGATTGGAGATTGATTTATTGAGAATTCACAATTGGATTTGGTCTTAATAAACTAGTTAAAGACCCAGTCAACAGCAAAAACGATTTCTCTATGAATATGTTTTAAAGACATTTGAGGTTTAGTTAATTTTATGCAGTAAGTAATGAATAGATTGAGGTACGAGAGAGCATGACCAAAACTTAACAATTCTATTAAAATCATAAAGTATGTTTCTATGTATACTTGGTTAAAGTTATTGGAATTACATAAAATCAGTCCATCTAGCAATGCTCTAAATTAGGTCACCCTAGTGATTTCTTAGAATAATACCCCCACTAGATTCACTATTTATCAAACAAGAATCATAACAATTTAGTTTGATTCTATTAAGTGGATGATGGTTTCATTTGACAAAGACAATTTTTCTAGATGAAGATAGATAATGAAAGCACCCAAGATCTTAGGCGGTTAAAGTCTCATGACCATATGGTCCAATAGATAATAGGAGGCAGTATTGATCTTATGTGTATATTTTGATTTATTGACATGAACCAACAGTTTATTATTTGGTTTAGAGACATTTATTGACCAATAATGACATAAAACAAGCATGCAAAGTATTTCCATACTTCCGAGGTTATGAGGCACGAGACAAAAATGTGACTAATTATTTCAATGTTTTTACAGTGTTAGCACTTAGATGCCAAACATAAGTTTTTATTTTTTAAAACATAATCAACAAATATATATCCTTTGAAAATCATGAAAATAGTGAAAGAACACTTCTTCGATTGTAAAGTTTCTTTGAAAAATAATAAACTATCTGAAGATATATTCCAGAGAAGTGTATCTTCATTAGAGTCGGATGTATTTATTTTAGAGATTCTATCTATATCAGAATAGAGGACTTGATCTTTGAGTTTGTCAAGGTTCCAATACCCATTAGACTAGAATTCAAATATCAAGTTCCCTTTGTACCAAGTGTTATTGTTGTTATATGATAAAGTAATTAATGGATGATTATTATTCCACCATTGAAGCCATAATTCAATTTGATACCACTTTCCAAAATATAAATTTATCAGCAATTTCTCTAACTTTTATTGATCTTTTCTACATTTTGGAGTCTCTTGGGTCGGTATTGATTTGAAGAGGATGTGATGACGGACTATAAATTGAGTGCATCAACTTGGACCATAAGGTTTTATTTACTATGAAGATCATCAAAAGCTTGCATGTGAAAGTGTTTTGAATGTCTGTTAATTTTATTAAGTTGAATCCCTCTTCATCAAATGGTTACAAAGTTTAAACCATTTGCATAATATAATAGTTTGATGATCTTCCTTGAATCCCCAAATAAATTTATTCAATAAGTTATTGATTCTTTTAATTACAGTTTTGGGGATATAAAAACTCTAAGCGTAATATACTGGAATTTTCAGGAGAACATATTGAATCAATATCACTTTAACCCCAAAATATATAAATTTATTGTCTCATTCCATAATTTTGGTTCTGATTTTGGTTACTAATTCATCCAAGTATATAGTATTGTTACTTGGGTGAATATTACTTGTGGCTATATCTTATATTGTTACTTTGAGAATATAAAGAATATCATTTGTTTGTTTGTTAACTGACTAGAGATTGTTGGATTATTTGAATATTACTACAAATATTTTTTTGATGCCTCTTAAAAGGTATTATTCAGCAATGATGAAAAAGTTGGGTGATAAAGGGTCACCGTACCTTACGCCATTGTTGGATTTGAAGTAACCATGACATGAACCAATTATTAGTATTGAAAGGTTGACTGTCTCAAATAAAGTTTTTGATTAATTCTATGAATTTATAATTGAATACAAAACACTTCATTATTAAAAAAATGAAGTTGAAAGAGATTCTATCAAATTCATTTACCATATCTAACTTTAGAATGATGTTGACACCTCTTATTTTCTTAATATTTCCATGAGCTAACTCTTGGATAATTGAAATATTTGCATTGATATTTATGTTTTCTACAAACCCTTCATCTTCCACTGATATTATCTTAGGGAAGATGGATGATAATTTGTTATTAATCAATTTTGACAGTATTCTATTGTGCAAAGACTAATTAGTTTATAGTTTTGCTAGTGATTTGAGGATTCTTTCTTTGTATTAAACATATTATTGTGGCATAAGTGCCAACATTAGCTAGATTGTCATTGAAGTATTCCCTTATAACATCACATAGATTAGTTTTAATTATTGGCCAACAAGTTTGGTAGATCGTGGAGTTGAAACCATCAACTCAAAAGACATTGTTAGGATTAAGAGATGTGATTTAATTTAGTATTCTTCATTATCGGGTAATGTTAAGATGTTCTGGTTGTCTTGTTATGTAATTAATTCAGGGATAGTTCCCTTGATTTCATCCATGTTTGAGTTACTTGTTTGGTAATTCAAGAAGGATTTAAAGTGGTCAATCGACGATTCAGCTATTTGAGATTGATTTTAATTCTATTAATTTAATTTTTTAATTGTTTTTCTTGACATAATTGTGGAAACTCTTTGATTTTCTGTCACCATTTTTTGGACCAATTATTAGAGATTTTCTGTTCTTAGAAGATTTATTCTCTAGCTAATAGGGATGAGTGAATTGGCACAGCCTTTGATAAGGTTATTTACTCTTTTATGTTGTTTGAGGTTTCTAAACAATGTTCAGCATGTTTAACATTGTCTTCTGCATTAGCAATACTATCAAATAAGTTCCAAAAACTCATTTGTTCCAAATTCTTAATTTGTGTTTAAGTCTTTTTAAGTTTTCCCAAAACATAGTTAAATGATTGACAGTAGTGTTTTCTTTCTAGTTGGTTTCAGTTGTTTGGTGAAAGTGATTGTGAAGTATCCACATATTTTGAAATTTGAATGGAGATTTGGGAATATTAGGATATAATGACATTGAGATACAAAAATATGAGTGATCTAGAGCCAAATATGGCCAGAAGTTTCACGTTTGTGATATAAAATAAATATCTCCATGCAGTATTGTATAATGCTATGTCAAGATATTTATATTTTTTTATTATTTGACCATGTGTATTTGGATCCAAAAAATCCTGGATCCTCCAATTGGGAATTGAATATCATATTATTAAATTCATCTATGGCTCTTAAATCAATTGAAGTACAAGCAAGTTGCTCAAATGCATTATATATTATATTAAAGTCTCCAACAATTAACCATTCAAGATTTGTTTCACAATTTTCTCTATGGTGATCCCAAAGAACTTGTCTTTGAGACAATGTGCATTTTGCATAGATGATGGTGACTAGAAACTCAGTATAACAAGATGAGTGAGTCACCATCATGTGTATAAATTGATCATGATCTACACGTTTTTTAATCTGGAAGCTATTTTTCCATAGAATCTAAATTTTATTACTTATGTTGGTAATTCGACAGTTGAAGCATAGTTTATTTGATATTAACCCCAAAATATCATATAAAATCATTGGCTCTTTAAGGGCAATGAAGTCGATTTCTTTTTTTTCAGATTTTGTTATTGATTTTGTTCTTCCGATTGTGCATTTATTATCAATGTCACGTGCAATCCAATTAAGGATAGAAATTGTCATTTCAATAAAGAGTTTAAGGATCTAGTTGTTCATTTAAAATAGACAACCCTAGACATTAGGGGGCCTTATGATAGTTAGGTTTTGATTTTTTCAATCTTTTACTAATACTTTTATTTTTTGGTTAATAACCTTTCCTTTACTGGTGATAAATGAAGGCTTCCAGAATGTTACCATTTTGGTAGATATTGGTTCATTATCTGAAGTATTAATGTCTTTGGATAAGGTAAAAGGTTTGCCTAATTTAATTGTTTGAAGAGCTTCTATGATTTCTTTACTTGTGATTTCATTTGAATCAAAAGTAGAATTTGTATTTTGGTTTCTATCAGCTAAATTATTTTTTTGGTCAACTGCTAAGGTATCATTTTTTAAATTAATTTGAAGATTTGACTCGGGTTATTGTGTGAAGCATAACAAGTTGAATTTGTTTTAACAAGATTAGGAACAACTATGTTTTGAAGTTCATTATTTATTCGTTTACTCAATTCTTTTGTAGGGGAAAATTTGTCAATTGATCATTATTTGTTTGTTATTAACTATTAATGATTTGATTTTTTAAAGCCACACTTATTTTTGAGGAGGTTGATTCAATTTGGGAATTGAATTTGAAGAAGATGACAGTTGACCTTTTTGGTTTATTGAGACCCTTGTTGTAATTTGTATCCTTATGACCCAATTGTTTGTAAGAATTGCAGTACTTGGGCATATCACCATAGTTACTGGTTTTCTAGAAACCAATTTTCTTTGCAATTTAGGTGATAGAGTCCTGGTTATATAGAAATTCTGTAATTTTAGGAAATGATATCTAGACTGACGTCTCTACGGACTCCGTGATTAAAGTCTGGTTATCATATTAAAATCCTTAAAGAAAATTTTCTTATGCTGTATACATTTATTTTTTCCAGAATTTTCAAAAATCTATATGATTATCTAACTCTATAAGCATATGTTTGTAACTCCACACATACATACTATAGAGACCTAAGAATTTGAAATAATCTAGATTTTTTTTATTTTAGTTAATTTAAGTCTACCATATGCGAATTTAACTATTAAGGTGAATTTACAATGCGAAAGAAGGAATTTATTATATGTATCCTTGAATATTATTGCCTTTTAGTTACATTTTTCCAGATACTATACTGCTTCGTGGATGAAGGACTTATCTTTGGGTTTAATAACTTCTGTGAAGTATCTTTGTTGCTTATATTGAGGTCCACTTTGAGTTTGATGAAGTGAGGGAGAGAGGCCTTCAAACATCGGGTTGGTTATCATCTCCTGACTTGTTGAGGATACTGTTTGACGATTAGGTTTTTGGGTGCAGGGTATCAAAAGGAAATCTTCAATTGAGAGGTCCTCTCTTATTTAAAGTTGTGATTGAATAACTTCTTTGGTAAAGTCTTATTTTTTGCATGATTTTTAGATAATGGGTTTTGATTGTCGGTGAAGAATTTCTTCATTTGTTGATCTTTTTTGAATTGACAGTGGTACAACCTTGAGATGAGGTTGGTGGTTTGATTCTTCCATCAATTATCGGTGGATTGTAGTGAAGGGATGAGATTTTTAGAGTTTGAAAGAGCAGATTGGGGATCTGCTTGATAAATATAGAGAGCACAACGTTTTGAGCATTTCTCTCATCGCTTTCCAACTTTTAAATCTGGTCTCCTGCCATATATTGTTACATATTTACATATGCTAATTTTCTTTATGATATCAAAAATAATTTCTTATTATAATTTTCGCGCCTCTAATTTATTTTTTAAATATCTCGAGCCTAATAGTATAATTATTTTTTGTAAAACAATTTACGATTAAAAATAATTACTTATTAAAATCTTAGCACGCCTCCAATTTATTTTTTAAGGATATCGAACCTAATAGTGTATAACTATTTTTAGTTTCTATAATTATAAGGGTGTGAAGACAAACTAATTCAACATGCAAAAAATGAGTATTTAAAAATCATTGGATGGGAGGAAATGGGTCAATACAAAATGATGATTTTGAAAAATATATTATGTTCCATATATAAAAGACTTAAGAAGTAAGTATTAGATGATTCATACATATCCAAAATGATTATTCATGTATGAAATAAAAAAAAGTATACAGCATTACAAGATAATTCCGATGTGAATGAATGAAGAAGAATATACGATAATTTGTTTCATGATATTTACATTTTTAATATAATAAAGTAAATAAATAAAAACCTTCGAGACTTATACAACCAACCAATTACTGAATGAATTGACAGTAGAACCCTAATTGATCTTGAGCTAGATCAAATGGATGTTATTACTATATTCATGCATGATGAATTTGAAGATAAAATTTACATTGTTTGTTAAACATAGACAGGGTTTTCAACGAAGAGGACATGTCATTGATGAAAGTGGTAAAGACCAAACCTAGTACTGTCGGAAGATATGTGAAAGCGATGATAGATCTTATCTACAAAGTGAAGCTAGAGGCGCTTTTTTCGAACATGGTTTTGGACTTGGTTTTGCTTCAGATCATCTATACTAAATTTAAACATTTGTTGGGAAAATTCCGTTTGTACGAGGCAAGAAACGACATGTGATTTTTGATTATTTTCATTAGAATAACTTACCATATTCAAGATTAGTAATAATTAAAAGAAAAGAACATACCAATAAAACCAAACACACAATATAGTTTTACCGTGGTTCATATTGTGAAACAATTGTACATCGAGGGGAAACAAACACTCTTTTATTAAACAAGTATGCTAAATAAAGACTCTCAAACACAAAATGTTCAATCATTCTTTGTTACAGAGATGACATGATTCATACAACTGTCTATCCAATATTTATCTCTCGTATTACTTTACTCAAAAATACCTAGAACTATATCTCACTTAGGAAATATGTTGAGCACGATACTCACCACACATTTGCATTGCATATCTTCTTATATTTATAGATTTATGATAAACTATAATTATTCATCACACTCTCGAGATTAAATTTCATTACTCAACGGTTGTAATAAAGTCCTAATATCATAATATAAAAATCCTCGTAAAGAGAAGATCCAAATTTTATAAAACCTAATTAATATAGAAGATTCAATCAATAGGAAATCCAATTAAGATCGAAATATCGAAACACGCGACCAATTAAATAGGAAACTTAGTAAGTATAAGAATCTGATTTGGTCCATCACTCATGCTTTAATCCAAAATGTATCGGTACAATTGGTTTCATACCAGACTGCTTTGGACCATCTCGTTTTGGACAAGACTGCTTTAGACCAACCCGTTTCGGACCAGACTACTTCATCCCAACTTAGTTTAGACCAATCTTCTTTGGATCAACCCATATCTCATTCAGCACATGTCTATGCATCTAAGTTACAACATAAACTTCACCTTTAGAATTTTAACAGTGTTTGCATAGATATGAAATTGATAGATTCAAAAGGTAACATAAAAAATAACAAATGATAAATTCACGCGTATACCGTAACATTTCAATCAACAATGAAATAATGAGAAAAACTTACAACGTCATAAATCCAGTCCTGACGAACCCTTCAAGACAACTTTCTATTTCGAAGGCTCTACATATCTCTCTTGCGAGTGTGAAAAACTCTGTGAAACCCTTCAAGAGTTCTCATATTTCACGCATGTGCCAATCCCTCTATGAATCTATTGATTTTGTATAGCATAAAGAGAATCGGGAAACAAGACCCAGTAACTAGATATAAACAAATGGCTAACTGAAACAAGATTCAAAGCAAGGGTGGGAATGTAGTAAACATCAGATAACGATACATAAGGGGTACAAATAGAGCCAATAACATGTACTAACATTGGTGTAGAACTAGCATACAAAATAGATATGAGTCAAACATGAGACAACAAAAAATATTTCGACATGTGATGTGATATATGATAAAACGCACCCAAATCCAAAATCCACAATGATGAATCAATACCTGAAGTGGAAGACGAGGACATACGTGAGTGGTAAGAAAATGTAGACATAAAAAACTTATTATCATTCAGTTTGGTACTAGTAGATTGTAGAAAATCATATTTTTCTATCATATTCGCAATAAGATCCACAATCTCTAATCGAATAAAATCAAACAGTCAAGAGATACAAAATCAAAATCAAAGACTCAAATCAAAATCTTAATCAAAACCCAATTCCAAAATAATAACCGAACCAAGTCCAAATTCAAAATCTCAATGGTCCAGCAAAATCAAATTGAACACTCAATAACATCTAAATCCAAATCAACTCCAAATATTAATTTATGTATACAATCAAACCTCTTTTACCAATAAAAAGCACTGCACTGGTCTAAAAATTATTTATCCTAAACGGTATTACCAAATCCCAATCCAACCAGTCAGATTGAAAGATCTGATGTCCCAAACACGCTCTCTGAAATTCAGCAAAAACAAACACCATTTTCCTTTCGATCGAACCGTTTGATTGTGACTGCACACAACAGATCCGAAAACCGAAAACTGTTCTCTTTTGAGGAAAAGCATATCAAAATTTCCTTACAAATCCAATCGAAAAATAGGAGAACAAATTTGAATTCGACAAAAAAACAAATCTAAAATAAAAAAGAAGAACAATCACACCAACACGTCACGTAGAATAGTCAAAACAAAAAGAACAACCAACAGCTGAATCACAACAAAATAATCAATCAACAAGAAGAACAACCAGTAACTGAAGCACAACAAGAAGAAAAAAAGCAACTGAAGCACAACATGAAGTAAAGAACAACCAGTAGCTGAAGCACAACAAAAATCGATCCAAACACTGAATCAAAATCGAATACTTTTCAAAAATCATATCCAAATAATGAATCAAAAACTCAAGACGAATTCGAATACCAATACCAATACAAAACCAAATACCCAAATGCAATCCAAACAACGAATCAATATCGAATACCTAGAAAAATGCATATCCAGACAACGAATCAAAAATCGAATACCTGACATAAATAGGGGGATCTCTACGCTTCCCTGATCATATTACTCGAGGCTCAAATATTATGTACATAAAAGAACAAACAAAGAGAAAATATAAAAGTGGCTAGGGTTTTGTTATTAAAAAACATAAGAATTACCTAGAGCATATGCTCATATTAATAGAATACAAATTATTTGTATATGTGTAGTATATCTTATTGCCTAATTAGTACCTACCTAAATTATAGCCTAATTAGTAGTTGCCTAAATTATAGTCTAATAGTAGCTATATTGTTTCACATATTTTTTTATGTACTAGATAATGTGATATGCAGTATATATTTATGAATGAATAATAAGCTATATTTATAAAATACTATTAAGAATCACAAATAAATAATGAACATACATGTATATAACAAACTAAATTGAAAATATTAAATTAGGTAAACTTTGACAGAAACATATAAACAATATTCAAAAAGGAAAAATGAATAAGGTTGTCGTTAAATATTTTATTAACCTCTCTTGATTATTCAGAATTTCGTAATTGTATTGAATGTACTAAAGAAAAAAATAAGACAAAATGTAAAGGCTATTATACATGGAACATAAGTCTTAGTATTTAATACGATATTTGTAGACCATTTTCTAAGAAATCATGGAACGATTAGTGATACTTCATATTATTGATAGGTGATTTATCTCTTTAATTGTGCTTTTATCTTCTTCATGAGAAATAATAAGCCCTATAAAATTTCATAACTTTTAAGATAAAAGTTGAAAATAACTAGGTACAAGTATAAGTGCGTTAAATATGACTGTGGTGGTGCATACTATGGCAGATATAGTGGATTAAGTGAACAACGTTAAGGATTATTTGCTAGATACCTAGAGGAGTCTGACATCACCTCTCCGTATACATTATCAAGATCACCCAGCAAGAATAATGTATTTGAAAGGAATAACCGAACACTAAAGAATATAGTTAGAAGTATGATAATTAACTCAATCTACAACTATTACTCTGGGGGTGAAGCCATCAAATATGCATATTATATTCTCAATAGAGTTCTCACTAAGGGTACCACTATGAACTTTATGAGCAATGGACTGGTTGCAAACCTATTTTAAATCATATGTGATGTCCATATGAAGCAAATGATTATAGGCCTCATGAAAATAAATTAAACAATAATAGGGTTAGATTTAGTTTTATTGGATATTTTAATAATTCAAAAGGTTAAAACTTTTATGATCCTTCCATTGGTAATATTTTAATACGAGTTATTAAAGTCTTGTTAGAACGTTAAGTCACTCAACATGATTTTTTGTTGTATTACCTAAAGAGGAAAAGGCGATTGATTGTAACTTAGTTTATAAAACCAAATGAGGTAATGTCGAAATATATAAAACATGTCTTGTAGAGAAAAGTTATACTCAACGTGAATGGATTGATTTTAAAGTAACCATCTCTCATTGGTTTGAAGATGAACTTGGTTGAGGACTATGGGTATCAAATATTTATTGAGAGTAAGTTCAAAATTGAGAGAATACAACGATAAACTTTGAGATTGAAGAAATACAAAAGGTTTTATATACTTTGGCAGTCGAGACTCTGATGTACGATCAAGTATGTGCAAGACTGGACATTTCATGTGTTGTCGGTCTATTTGAAAGGTATGTAAGTAGCCCAAAGATGAACCATTAAAAAGTTGTAAAAAATGACTTTCACGTATAAGAAACAAACAAAAGGACACATGTTGACATATAAGTAAGTCGGGATAATATGAAGAGCAATAATTATTCTCACTAATAATTTTAGTAAGTTATGTGAGAACATTTTGTAGCATGTTAGATAGCATATTTCTATTAGTTAGAGATACAACATTATGTAAAACTGTAAAGTATTACTAGTAGCATACTCTTTATGGCAGTGGAATTCACTAAATGTTCTAATGCATCAAACAAGTCATTATAATCACGGGAAAAACCTAAAACAAAAACTGCCAAAGTAGTAATTTTATTGATTCAAGAAGATAGGTCCCTTTACAAAACCTCGAGCCCTATATTTATACTATTCTTGGTCGTAACTCCCCTATTAATTATGATGAGTCCGAATATTGCTTCCTCTCCGGACAGGGACAGATCGGACCAAGGCCACCAGACCGGACATGCCACTTTGAACACTTAGCCCATTGAACTGTTCGAACTATGACAAAAGTACTAAAAAACCTAAACACTTCTTGACTAAGCTGCTTGCTCTCCTACTAAGAGCTCATGGGTCTTTAAACATGACCCGGGTCCATTAAACATGACCCGAAAACCCATAAAGCCCAAATGAAATGGTATAAATACCCAACCACCTGCATTAAATATGAATAATGAAAATTAACTCCAACCAGGGTGCTTAATTCTCCCTCTACTCTCTACTGAGAATATTAAACACATACCAAATTTCACAAACTCTAAAACAAATTACCAAATTACCCTCAGACATAAATTAACCTCACCAAATTACAAACATTTAATGGGTCGTGACTATCATTAAACTATTTACCATAAATTTCCTTTAATCATGGTCCTCAGATATTTGACTGTTGACTACCTTTCCTTGATTAGTAGCCTTTAATATAGTCTATAATATTAACTTCATTATATTTTGTCGACATAACGGTTAGTTTCATAACTTGTCGTGATGAGTATTTTTTGTATTTCTGGTCAGTGGGTGCTAAAGTTGTCCCGCCCGCTTAGGCCGGGTCCGATGCGAATTTGCTCTTGGCTGAGTGATATCGCACATTCTACTCCTTGAGGGTGCTTGCCTTTGGTCGTGTTCTGCTCAACTATAGCTGAGTGCGGACTAGCCCTCCTGTATTTGCTTTGGCCGAGCGTGCGTAAGCTCGACATAAGTTTGAGTGCGCTCGGCCTCGTATTTCTCCTGCTCAGATTGAGCGCATCGTTTGATTTTCCAGTTTTCCTTTTCGTCTAGCTCTATATGGTCCTGCTTGGATGTGCTCTACTCTGCTCTGCTAAGTTTTGTCTTGCTCTGCTCTACTTTCCTTGTTTCTACTTTGCCTAGTTCCGCTCGGTTTCGACGCGTATCCTTCATATTAGTTATGGTTACCTACTCCCTTATCAGGGTTCCCCCTAGTCCAAATAGTAGATATGAAACAATTACTGATTGGAATAAAAAATAAATAAAAATATAAAAAATATGTGCGTGACGTGGCAATCGCTGATTTGGTATCGTGTGGATTTAGTTTGATTTTCTGACAAGTTACTATAGAAACGCGTGCTAAACGTTTAAGTTCTCGATGAAGGATTTGACAGGTGCCATCATTGTAACGATGGTTGATTAAGTGAACCGTTTGGGTAACTATTTAGACGAGTATTTTCAAAAATCAAAGTCTTTATTCTGATAAAGTACTTTGTGAGAATTTTGCTGAAAGAAACTTGGAGAGGAAAACCAGGGTTGTCGTCACGTTTGAATCTGTAGTTCGATATACTCGTCGGAGAAGTCGCCAGAGATAACATCAGAGAGCAGAATAAAAGGTATGTATTCTCTTGTGAGTCTTTTGCTCAGTTTGCGTAGATAGTGTAAGGCGAAATCAAAAATGGTTTAAGGGGTTTGTAGGATCTTAAGAATGCATGATTTGTACCAAATACTGGGTTTATTGAGAGTAAGGCCATGCGTCATATGGTGAAACCCTAATCTTATAACCACTGTTGGGTAATTGCATTCGGCTCATTCATGGCGCCAAATAAAATAATAAAGAAGAAAGTAGTGGAACTAAAATCGGAGTATGACGAAATGGCGGTTTTAGAGGAGTATTTTTCCAAAATTACTCTGAAGTATGGGTACATGACCGATGGATCCCTAATGGAGTTTAGAAGTAGTTATGGGTTTCCTGACGATGTGACCGTTAGGTTTCCTCGAGAGGGAGACCAACCTTATACAACGGAGGAGGGGGAGACCTGCTTATTTACAACCTTGTTTGATTGGGGCATGCGGCTCCCTTTGCCACCACAGATTAGGGACTTCTTTAGTTTTATTGGTATTTGTCCTACCCAGCTAACAACAAACGGGTGGAGGACGCTGCTGAGCACCGTCCTTAGTTTAAAATACTTCAAAATACCTCTCTACTTGGCCGACATATTAGCGGGGATGGAGGTGGCCAAGCTGGCGCGGTCGTCCTTTTTAATATACAGTTGAATGGAGCGAGGCATATAGTGGACCTTCCTAATTCAGATAAGATTTGGAAGCATAGATTTATTTATGTGTCTGGTAATTGGGAGCATGAGAGTGCTACGATAAATCTTCAATTAGAAAGGCGGTGGAAGTCTAAGTGTAAGGATTTTTATGTGTATGATTGTGGGTTAGTTTATAAATATGATTGTAATTTGTCGTGTTGATGCAGGTGAGGGTAAATACCAAGAGTGGTGCAAGGAAGGTCGTCCAAAGGGGTCGGTTAATCTTTTGGCAAAGTTATTTTCCCCGGCGCAACGCTCCTTGGGGAGGCGAGCCGACACAGGTCTTCTCTGTGGTGAACTATTTTAAAGCTGGTCTGTGGCGTATCCCTGAACTGGTGGTGGCAGAAGACGATAGTGTTTTAATGGCTGGTAACGAAGAAGAGGCCAAGTTGGGGAGGCTCCGAGCATTATTGGAGCACAAATGTGAGGAAGGTGATTTTTCTGGGGCTAGGTCTAACAGTCCCGGCAGGTCGAAGGACAATGGAGGCGAGCGGCTCATCATTTACGCTCGAAGGGACGCGGGAAGTGGAAGAGGTGGAGATGCCAAGCATAGAGGGGTAGTTGGCCATTGTTGCTGAAGAGGTGGAAGGCAGTGGCAAGAAGACGAGGTCTCGGGAGGAAGACTCAGAAGATGCGGTCAGTCCTTCAAAAAGGAAAAAAAAGTGATTAAGTCTGCCCCCTTTTCACAAAGGAAGCTGGCTCTGGTGGATGATGACGAGGTGGGCAGAACAGTTAGAGGCCAGGTGAAGGATGCTGGCGATGTGCAAGTAGAGGCGAAGGAGAAATCCTCTGGAAAGGTGCCGGAGATAGTAGTGATTGATGACAAGGCCCCAGAAGCAGATGGTAGGGTCAAGGAAAAGAAGGTGCCCCCGCATGTGGAACAAAGGATGAAGAACTTTGTGCATGTCCTTGGGTCAGAGGCGTCGTTGGTAAATTTCATGGTGTCGGAGGCCTTGCAGTCTGGAGAAGCTAGGGATGGGGCTCAACAACTGCCTCAACATTCTGAAGTGTTGCCAGAGCCGTTGGTGAAGCTGGTGATTCCTGTAGCTTCCCAGATGATCATTGATCAAGTCCGACACGGTTTAGACTTGTCGTTCTACGATACGCTGTCAATGAGTGAGATTTTGCAGCGCCAGTTAAAGTTGGCTTTGGAGGTAAGTATTGTTGAGTTCAAACTGTGATTTATTCAGTTGAGTGTAATATGTATGTTTTAGAGAAAGAAGTGTTTTAATGATGTGTTTGTGCAGATGCAATATAACTCGCATGCTCTGGCGTATTGGCGCATGACCTCAGTGGACGTCCGAGCGATGTGGAGGTGGAAGCCAGAGCCCATGTGTTTTAGCTCCGTGCAAGGGCTTACTACTGAACTGGCCCGGTTCAAAAATTCATATGGACTGGCTAAGCAGCGGGTAGAAAAGGCACAAAAAGAGAACGAAGAGCTATTGCGTCAACTGGGGAAGGCGTGTGCAAAGCGAGAGGCATGGAGTAAGCAGTGCATTGAGACGTTGTCGAGCACGACACTTTTGACGGCGTAGAATAATGAGCTGCTGGAGAAGAATGAAACCCTTGTTGCGCAGAACTCCCAGCTGATGGAGCAAAGCATAGGCCAAGCGACCAAGGTGGAAGAACAGGCCTCCAAGGTGGCTGACCTCTCAGTGGAGCTGGCTGATATGAAAATTCAGTTGGCCGAACTTCGGAGGGAACAAGAAGAGAGGCGTGTCGAGGTGGCTGGATTGAAGAAAAAAGCTGATGCCGACTTAGAAGCTAGGGAGCGCCAGGTTATGCAAGTGGTGTTCGGAAAAGTACAGAAAGATAAGGTGAAGTTGGTGATTGAGTTGTGGGCCCTTAATCCAGACATGGATTTTGGTCCTTGTAAAAAAGTGCTCCCAGCGGTGGAGACAGAAAAGGCTGGCGTCGTCGCTGTGGTGGCGAATCCTACTGATACATAGTGTAGGAGAAATTTGTAAAGGTATTATGTTTTTTTGGAGTGATAAAGACTTAACTTATTTGTGTAATTCTAACTTGTGTATTTTGTTGGATGATCAAATTGCATGGTGCGTGTTTATACTTTTAAGTTGTTCGGATAATGAAATTTTTCTGTAAGATCAAGCACAATAGGGCTCATTGCGTAACTTATGGTTAACAAAGTGGTCATAGTTGAATTCGTGGAGCGATCGGTTCGGCCAATTGCGTAACCCAGTGGGCTTGGAGTAGTTCACGCTTAATAATACCTGAGTGCAGTATTGAGCACAGTATGGCCCGTTAACATAGCCCAGCGGGCGTGGCCAATTAGCCTGTTTGTCATATCTATTAGAACTTGTCTAAGTGTGGCATAGTATGACCCCTATTGCCTAGCCTTTTAGGCGTGGTCCGTGACCCTGTGGCAGAGTTACAAAAAGGACAATATCTTCCTGCCCAGTGGGATTGTTATAATATGTCTCACAAACTAATATGATATTATCCGCTTTGGGCCCGCAGACCCATAAGGCTTTGCTTTTTGGTTCGCTCCAAAAAAGGACTCACATTAGTTGAGATATTTCATTGACTTATATATTGTAAGTACTTTTTCAGTCTAAGCAATGTGGGATAGAAGATTAAGTTTACTCACTCTTAACACTCTCCCTTAAACTTAATCTACGAAATTCATTCCTCCTCACTCAATACACGCATCCCATCACATAGCTTAGAACAGAGATTTCAACCTTGCTCTGATACCATGTTAGAATATAAAACAGTAATATGCACAGACAATAAAATTAAATGTATTAAACTGAAGCACAAAATGGATTTAAATAGCCTACAAGAAGCGTTTCATATTCCAGCCAATAAATGTATTACAACCAATAAATGATAGTTTTTATTAAACGGAATGGTAACAACTACATTACTAATTCATATAACATCTATAATACTAATTAATATAACGTCTAATTATTAAATAATATAATTAAATCAATTAATAATCAAATCAATTCCAACAAATCAGTTTAATCTTGTAGTGCTTGCACTCCAAGTGAACTTCGACACTTAACAAGCGTCTCGAGCTTCACTGACTTTGTCATCAACTTCTTTTCCAGCTCATTCCTTTGAATATTTCAGACCTGGGACAATGGGATTTTTACATAGAGACTTACCATAATATACTTTATCTTCTTCCCTTTTTTTTACAAAAACCTCTCGTTGATCCACATACACCACTTCCTTCAATTATCCATATAAGAAGAAATTTTTTACATCTAATTGATATACTTTCCAACTTTTGTGTGCAGCAACAACCAATAAAATTCTGATTGTATCGCCTCTTGCAACCGGTGCAAAGACTTCATTATAGTCAATGTCTTTTTCTTGTGCATATCATTTTACAACCAATATTGCTTTGTATTTATCCACCTCTCCATCTTCGTTTAATTTAGTCTTTAAAACCCAATTAACCCCAATTTTCTTTTCATTAGCAGGGAGATTTACAAGTTCCTATGTGTTGTTTTTCTCAATGACTTCTATTTCACATTTCATTGCTTCAATCCACTTTATTTTTTTTGACAACTTCTAAAAAATGCATCGGATCAGCATGAGACATAAATAGTGTCAATATCATTTGTACTTAAACCTCTTCATCTGAAATCATTTCTCCACGTTCATAATTTTGCATACATATTGGTGCTCTATGAATTTTGTTCTGATGTATTTCAGGTTGAGGTGACATGAAATTATTTTCACCAATAACATCTTCCTCAACAGTTTCGATCTCTTCATCACTCTTTTCTCTATTAGCCTCTTCTTTCTTCATTCAGGAGTATCATCAGAATTTTTCACATCAGCATTCCAATCCCATTTATTTTACTCTTCGAATATTACATCTCGGCTAATGAAAATTTTCTTTAAATTTGGATCATAAAGTCGGTATGCTTTTGACTCCTCGTTTACTCCAATTAAAACACACTTATGGCTCATGTTTTCTAGCTTTATTCTAAGATGTTTAGGGATATGCACATGACCTATGCAACCCAAAATTCTGAAATAGCCCACACTTGGTTTAATTCCACTCCAGCACTCTTCTGGAACCATATCACTTACAACACTTGTCACACTTTTGTTCAAAACATGACATGTCCACTTAGCCGCCTCAACCCAAAAAAAATAGCATGCTCTTTTCTGCGAGTAGACATCTGATCATGTTCATGATGGTGCAATTTCTTCTCTCGGCTACTCCATTTTACTGATGAGTGTAGGAAACAGTTAGTTGTCTTCTGATTCCATTTTCTTTCCAAAATTAGTTAAAGATATTTGAAATAAATTCTCCTCCTCCATCAGTTCTCAGACAACATATAAATTTACACTTTTTATAAGCCTTTTGAAGTTTTTAAACACAACAAAATTTTTATTTTTTTCTAACAAGATATATATCTAGCTTTTGCGACTATAATCATCTACCAACTAGTGAGGGTCTGATCGAGGGTAATTTTTTAAGATATTTTAGGAATTAGTATTTAAGGTGGGTTGTAGAGAAATAAATAAGATGTGTGCTAGCTTGTAAATTCTGATTACCCTCATTAATGAAAGTAGTTGGGGTATTTATACTTAATTAATGACCCATGGGCCTTTCGGTTTGGATTATGGGCTTGGGTTAAGTTTAAGAACCCATTAGCCCCAGAGATGATATGACCAGCACCTAGGTGAGTCATGTTCCACTAATTTATTCTATTCGGTTAGACATGGTATTTGTTATTTCCGAAGTTCCCTTCGGAAATATATTAGGGGTTGTGTCAAAATTATTCGACCTTATCAGTATCCCCTTTAGGTCTTGCAAAGAATCTTTGGAAGAGCTAACTCAAAAAATTAAAACTTAATGTATATTCAAGGTGATCCTCTGAACTGTCGTTTGTATACGAACTAAAGAGACTAACTTTATTGTTAATAATTCCAAGAGTCAGCCTGATCGGATTTTTTAGAGATTATTTTTACTATTAAGAACTCCAAAAGCTATTTTCGAGTGGGACACGTCTCGAGTTTTGGTTTGACCTCTTAGCCGTTTTTTCTCCTAGATTCTTGTACGTACTTGGCTAAAAATTTAACTAGAGTGTAACGTCCATACCTCATAGCCTCTAATTATTAGTTTGATTGGTTTGTCTTCTCCTAGGTAAACTCCCACATTTTCATCTTTATATAAATTAGTTCCACTTTTCTATTGTCTCTGAGAACATAAATATTTATAGAGAGAGAAATCTTGATAATTTTCTTAAATTGTGTCTCGGTAGATTTATGTTCACAGCCAGAAACTCATTGGTAAAAGGAGGTTGGCTGAATTTATCTGATTTGGAGAAAGCAAGAAAAGACGCAAGAGATACAAGAGTTGCAGCTGGTCTCCCTACCTCTCCTGGTGGAGAAATCAATCGACCAAAAACAAAAACACAGACCAAGGCTCATCATTATCGAAGACATCCAAGGTTAGAAAATTACTTTTTGTCCCAACCCTATCTTCTCTACAGTCAGGGTATTCAGTTCAAGACTCACAAAACCCCCTACCTAAAGAAAAGGCAGTTTCTAGTGTTAAGAAGCCTTCATTTTTCCTGGCAATGGGTTCAGATGCTAAATCCACTGAGAAGATTACCCCTCGCAGAATAACCCATTAGTCTAAAGCTAAAACTACTCCTACTTCTTCGAAACCTGCTAGTTCGGAGACGATAAAGCCCCTAGCACATACTAAACCATCCGAACAACAGTCAAATGTAATGGAGGAGACCATGGAGGACTGTATAAAAGATAATCCCTTTAAGATGTCTGGACAGACAGAGGACACTGCAGCAGATCGAAAAGGAAAAGTTAAAGTGGGTCTGCCCAACACTGAGCCACTTCCGGAGTGCCTAGAAGGGAAAATAGGGCCAAATTTTCATAAATTTAAAGTGAAGTACTTGATAGCCTTCCAAAAAGTTTCTTATGTGTATACCCATACTACTGAGTTAGGTCGGATCTGAACAAAGTGAGAATCCCAGTCACTTTAGAGACTCATATGGACTGCAAGGCCCATGAGCTAGTAGTATACACCGAAGTGCTGAACTGGGGACTCCGATTTCCTTTGGATCCAGAGATAGTCAGGTACTTTCACCTGATAAAATTATTTCTGAGCCAGCTGAGCCCAAATGCATGGTACACTTTGTTGGTTGGTATAATGGCATCAAGTTTGTCAAAAATCCCACTACCCATGGAGCAATTTGTTGTTGTGGCGAGTCTGTGCAAGAACCATCACATCCCATTTTACCACTATAATATGGGGAACGATTATAAGGTGGTAAATGAATTATTGGAGTCCAAAAAGCCATGGAGGACCCAAATTATGTTCATCAGTGGAGCATGGAGAACGGGAAGAAGAAAAGAGTTACCACTAATCCAAGTCAATTGACCAGTCGCTGAAAGAGTATAAGTAATCTTTATTTATGTTTTCCTTAGTTTCTAAATACTGTGTTGTTATTCCGAACTTACGATTGTGTTTTCTTGTAGTTTTTTCGAAGAAGTTTTCGGAGCATTTAGAGGCATGCCAAGACATATGTGCCAAGTTGAATGAATAAGCATCGGAGAAGTGGGGGAACAGTTTCCACGATTGCTTTACTTCTGGAAACTTCGTAAGGTCTCACCTATGGAACACTTCAGGGAATAGAGACCTTACTTGGGAACAACTGACCACTCTTCCCCATGTAGATGTCATTTTGAAAAGAGCTGAGGCTAAGAATGGAAAACCTTATTTTCCTTCTCGGGTCAAAGCCCCTAGCCACCTGGACAAAATTAAGAAGAAGAAGAAGAAGAAAGCGAACCCATCTCAGCAAGTCACTGACGGGGTCGGTTCGGAGAACCGAGGGGGAATCAATGCTGCTTTGTTATAAGCAGTTGAAGTTACAGTCAAAGAAGTTGGTGAATTGGATGATCTGCCTCAGATCATAAAGAAAGATCACAAGAGACGCATGTAGAGCAGTGATGAAAAAACTGCAAAGAAAATGAAAGTTGATTTGGGGGCAGAGATAATCATGCGTCCTTCTAAACTCCCTCCTTCTATTCCTACCAATCCTAATTTGCACGATGCAATTTCACCCAACCTTCCTTCTCAAACACTCCTTTATGACGATCAGGAGACTACTGAAGGAGATATCAATCTGGATGTGTTTCAGAACATTAAAATGTATTTAGTGATCTGGACAAGGACGACGTGCGGGGCCTTATCCCCATGCCAATCCGGCCAATATTGAAACCCATAATGGTGAGACATACGTGATATCAAGTGAGCAAGACACTCTGATTCATGCCCTCTTAGGTTATATTTGTCTGGTAGTTGACTTTGAAAAGCAAGTGAGGGAACAAAAAACTACCATAGCCTCTATGACAACGGAAAACCAAGGCTTGACGAATAGTCTCTCTACCGCTCAACAAAGCATAGAATCCTTAAAGAAGGAAAAATAGAACTTAGTTGCCGAACTGCGCAAGTCACAAGATGCTCAAAACGATCTCCAGACCAAGTATTCCGGACTGGAAACTTCTTCTTCTAACGAGATCAAAACTTTGAAGAAGCAACTAGATGCTAGCGATAGTATTGTGACAACTTTATCTGAAGAAAAAGTCAACTTGGAGAATCTTCTTAAGAAGAAGACAGAGGAGAATACATCTTTAGTAAACAAACAACCCGAAGAAATAACTGTAAGAATAGAGAAGTATGCCTCTCGAGTGGTGGACTCTTTGAAGAAAAGAGACGATGGGATTAAGTTCTACATGGTTTTGTTATTCCACCATGGAAGATGGTGATAAGCACAACTACAAAAGCGGAGAAGACTCTAAAGATGATGAAGGAACTGGTGAGAGTTCGAACGCCGAACTCAAAAGTCCTAAGAAGGGTAAAAGCAATGAAGAAGCCGAAGGGAAAAAACCCTAAGGTTTTGTTGTTATTTTATGTTTAAAACTAAAGTCCTTGGATGGCCAAGGCATTTGTTGTATTTTTTTGAATTTCTATCTTGTGAACCAAAGTACTTGAATGGTCAAGGCATATTATGAACTGTGGATCGGGTCGATTCCGATCAAATTTTAATATCATATATTTCTTTGTATGAATCTCGTTTATCTCTTCATAGCCAATGCTTAAATAGCTTTCAATATTTCTGATTTGTTAAATAAGTGTTTAATAATCATTAAATGATTCTAATCACAAATGTTTAATGAACGTGATCAAGTGTTTAACAAATCTGATCAACTTAAATATACTTCATTTG
Organism: Limnanthes douglasii subsp. nivea; assembly: GCA_036936605.1. NCBI lineage: Eukaryota > Viridiplantae > Streptophyta > Magnoliopsida > Brassicales > Limnanthaceae > Limnanthes > Limnanthes douglasii. The sequence continues at coordinate 212,511,825 of JAUPFV010000004.1, forward strand.
AGAGTCGGGGTGTTTCATGAGTATTTAATATTCGATCACCTCATACTAAGGTTAAGTTAAGAAGAATCGATCACCTCATTAAGGTTAAGTTAAAAAGAATCGATCACCTCATACTAAGGTTAAGTTAAGAAGAATTTTGCATTAGACTTTTTAAGAAGGCATAGGATATTATTGAAAAACCCGGACACCTCGTTAAAACCTCCCCGCACTACCATGGTAGGAAAGAGTATGCCCGCCTAATATTTTCATTGATGTACAAAAAAGTAAATATTTACGAAGAGCGTTTTATTCTAAGTATAACCTGAGATGTTCAACGTTTCATGGATGCTTTAGTGTTCTACCCTCTTTGTCTTGAATTTTGTATGTCTCTGGCTTGATGTTTTCACATACCACATAAGGACCTTCCCAGTTTGGAGCCAGCTTGCCGAACTGCCTCTCTTTAGTGTGTAAAAATACTATTCTTAAGACTTTGTCTCCTAATTGAAAATCTCTTCTTTTGACTTTGGAAGCAAATATGCTCCTCATCAGAAACTGATCGTGTGTTGTTCTTAAATGCGTTTTAACTCTTCTCTCTTCAATCAAGTCCAACTGATTTCAAACTGCCATACCATTTGCATTTTCAGAATAGTTTTGGATTATGTAAGATGGTAAAGTACCTTTTATGGGTGTGATTGTATTCATCCCATAAATGAGGGAAAACGGGGATTCTTGTGTAGCAATCTAATGAGTAGTTCGGTAGGCCTACAATACTTCTTGCAGATAACTTGGCCATTTTCATGTGGCTCCCTTCATATGTTTCTTCATCGCAGACAAGATTGTTCAATTAACAACTTCAACTTGCCCATTAGCTTGAGGGTGGAATGGAGAAGAGAAACAGTGTTAAATTGCTCTGAGGTGCAAAATATTTCTATGTTTTTATTATCAAATTGTGGCCCATTATCTGTGGTGATCTTCCTGGGAACCCCAAATATACAACATATGTTGGGTAAAATGAACTTTATAACTGCCTTAGAAGTGGTTCTAGCTAACGAGTTGCCTCTATCCACTTAGAGATATAGTCAATAACAACTATGATAGTTCGACATCCACCTGATGTCATGGGAAGACGCCCAACCAAATCCAACCCTCGTCTATCAAAAGGTATTGGTTTAGATATGGAATCCATAGGAACTGTGGGCACATGGATTTTATTCCCATATTATGGAAAGGATCACACTTCTTGACCATGTCTTTGGCATCTGCCATTATTGTTGGCCAATAGTACCCTGCTAATAATACTCTTCTGGTTAAGGCCTTATAGCCACAGTGTGCAGAACCTTCCCCGTCATGTAGTTCGGATAAAACATTTTGGGATTCTTCAAATCCTAAGAACCGCAAGAGGGGATTGCTGATAGATTTCTTGTAAAGAACTTCTCTTAATACCATGAAACCACGGGCCTTATATTTAATTTTCTTAGTCAAGGCTTTTATCCGGAGGCAAAATCCCATCGGAAATAAACTGAAAGATAGCATACCTCCAATCATTGGGTTGAATGACAAATATGCTCATACTTTATTTATTATCTTTACCATTTTCTTGGCCTGTTTGTATCGATGGACACTCTAGCATCAGAATCCAAGGGTAAGATTCAGAATAAGCTATGGTTGCTAAAGAGCCTACCATAGTATTCTCTGACTTATGGATATGTTCATACTGGATACTCTTGAAGTTTGCAGCAACTTCTCTCAATATGAGCAAATACTTTATTAATTGCTCCTTATTTGCCTCAGATTTCCCTGAGCATGGTGAATGACTAGTTGGGAGTCACCCATTAATCGGACTCTTTTCGCCCCACATATAAAGGTCAACTTGAGACCATCTATAGTTGCTTCATATTTAGATTTATTGTTGGAGGAAATGAAACCAAAACATATAGCCTGGTACATGGTATCACCATAGGGATAAGTTAAACAAATTCCAGCCCCATACTCCATATTACTAGATCCACCATTAGTTCAGACTACCCATTCTTTCTTAAACTAGTTTTCTTCCATTTGTCCGGGGGACCTATCAACATGGAATTCTACCAAGAAATCAACCACTGATTGGGCTTTAATCAATGTTCGGGGCACAAAATCAATATCATAATCACCCAGCTCAACTGACCACTTGGTCATTCTACTTGATACATCAGCTTTCTAGAGAACATGATTCAAGAAAAAAAAATTCGGACTATAATGGAATGCGCTTGGAAGTATGGTCTCATTTTTCTTGCCGCAATTACCAATGTTAAAGCCAACTTTTCTTACTTCAAATATCTCATTTCAGCATCCAACAAACTTTTGCTAATATAATAAACAGGACGAGGGTAATTATCCACTTCTCTTACTAGCACAACACTTACTGCATATTCTGATATAGCTAAGTATATGTAGAGCTTCCCCCCCCCCTTAACAAGTTTAAAGAGAGTCTTGGGTGAAAACAAATGCTTCTTGATTTCAAAAAATACCTGATCACACTGTGGAGACCAATTAAAGTCTTTGGAATTCCTCAACGCTTGGAAAAATAGAGCACATTTGTCTGATCTTGAAATAAACTTGTTCAACGCAGCCAATCGTTCGGTTAATCTCTGAACTTCTTTGGTGCTCCGAGGAGGATTTATAGCTAATAGAGCATTGAGCTGATCCGGATCAGGTTGAATTCCTTTTTCACTTATTACATAACCTAAGAATTTTCCAGACCAGACCCCAAAAACACACTTTTCAGGGTATAACTTTAAATTCATAGCCTCTAAGTTGGAAAACGTTTCTTGAACGTCGGATATGTGCGCATCTTCTTCAAGGCCCTTGACCATCATGTCATCTATATAAACTTCCATTTTTCTGCCAATCTGACTAGCAAAAGCTTTATTTACTAACCTTTGGTAAGTGGCCCCATCATTTTTCAATCCGAACGACATCACTTTATAACAATGAAGACTTTTATCTGTAATAAGAGTGGTGTGATCTTGATCCTTCAGATCTACTTATATTTGGTTATACCCTGAAAATACATCCATGAAGGACAACAACTTGTTCCCTGAGGTGGAGTCCACCAACTGATCTATCTGAGGAATAGAATAAATATCTTTGGGGTATGATCTATTAAGATCAGCGAAGTCAATACACATATGCCACTTGCCATTCTTTTTCTTGGCCAAGACAGAATTGGCAGTCTACAATGGGTACTGAGATTTTTTTATGGGGCCCATTTTGGTCAAGCGATCAACTTCTTAAAAAATTACATATGCTTTTTTATTTAGAGAAATACCTTCTTCTTTGTACAACTGGTCCAACATCAGCTCGTACGGACAACTTATGACAAATTACATCAGCAGGCACTCTTGTAACATCATCATTGCACCATGCAAAAACATATAGATTATTCATTGAAAAAGATAATAGCCTGTGTTTCAAACCTAATGTCATCTTGGTACCAATTTTAAAACTATTTCCCTTAGCTAGGGAATGAATTTTAACTTACTATATAGGTATTATGACACTGGAAGCCTCCCTAGGATCATCAATTTAATTCTCATCGGTTGAAGGATCCAATAGCTGCTAATATTTATTAATCTTGACCGCCTCCACAGACTTAGAGGCAAAATCTGTTGCATAACATTCCCTGGCCATCTTCTGACTGCTTTGGACCACACATACTTGTCCTTGGACAGCGTATTTTAAGTATTGATGGACAGTATAGGCCACAACATGTATTCTGGAGAGCCAAGACCTCCCAAATATCGTATTATAAGATGTAAGGAAATCCACCACAACAAAAAATACCCTCACCATTTTCTTAAAAGGTCATTTTCCCAACAATACTTCTTCTTCGAATAATCCAATCATATCTGCCAAACTCCCTGTGAAGCCCGGAATGGTTATGTTAGAACGTTGAATAACTGAAGGGTTTCTCATCTGTTTGTAGGATCTTAAGAACAAGATGTTTACCGAACTACCTGTGTCAATCAGGATTTGATGTATATTATTTCCTCCTATTAATGCCTTTATTACCACGTCGTCTTCATGAGGTCCTGCAATATCTTTTAGGTCATCCTCATCAAAAACTATGAAATGAGCTAGAGTTTGGTAGAAGTGTTTGGACATCCTTTCATCCAATTGGGTCGTCAAACTGTTGACATGCCCTTCCTTGAAGAACTAGAAGGTGCAGTCACAGTGTCCCCCCCCCCCCCCAAAAAAAAAAATGGTTAAAGACTCAAAATACTTAATCAAACTAGAGACAGTAGTAGTCTTGTCCGTTATTACCCCCACCCGATTCTGACTTGGATCCGGATCAAGGTACTTAGAGTCCATATCAAATCTTTCAGTAATTACCATAGTATCCTCCTGCCTAGACGTTCTAGGAAGGCTTGAAGGAGTACTTCGGGGAGTGTTGGCATTAGATTGTGTGTTATCCGGCCTGTTCCCCCTTATTTTTTAACATAGGCCCTCAACGTACCCCTTTCAATGAGGTTCCGCACCTCTTGCTTCAAAGCTATGAAATCATGGGTATCATGCCCAATGTCATTATGGTACTTACAAAAGCGGGTACTCCGGTATTCTCTGGAAGATTGCAACGTTGCTGGCTTTCTAAAGTGTACTTCATTTTTAGTTTTATCATATATTATGGCCATGCTTTCTCCCAATTCATCAAACCACTCAGGTTGAACCCAAGGTCCCCTTTTATTTCTTACCTGTTGGTTTTGGTGTTGGTTGGACTGATTCTGCCTTGATCGGTTAGATCCCTGCCCAGGTTTGTTTGATCAGTAACCGGACTGATTAGCAACTTAAGGTGTTGATGTTATAGTGGTGGACCTATTCTGGCAAGGTACACTCGATTTCTTTGTTTCCTCAATATTAATATGTTTTCCAACTTGATTTAACAGCCCCCCCCCCCCAGGTCATAGACTTCTTCCGAGTCACTGAATCCACTAAGTTGCCCGGATTCAAACCTTGTCTAAGGAAGGCAATTGCAACTTGTTCAAAGTAATCTGCTAACCCATTCTTTGTATTCACAAACCGGCTGATGTACTCTTTTAGAGACTCATTTGGATCCTGAGTGCAATGGATGATAGTATCCCTATTACCCATAAGCTCATTACTTCCAACAAACTGCCTCCGGAAGGCAACCCAAAATATGTAAAAAAAAATTATATATTCCTAAGGCAGACTATTATACCACTTGAGGACACTTCTCGTGAAGGTTTCGGAGAAATCCCTACACAACAATTTGTCTTCATCGTCAAAGTTCATCGTAAAGTTCTTAAACTGCTCAAGATGGTTTTTTGGATCTCTGCTGCCCTCGTATTTTTCCATCTTAGAGTTGTCAAACCTTTTAAGAAGATGTCCGGAGAATATTTTTGCAGATAAGGTGATTGCCTCTAGTTTTTGTTACGGCTAAACACAGTATCCTCATTTGAAGTAGCAAAAATATCTAGTTCGTACTGGAAAGCAAAAGGATCAATCAACAAACGGTCAATATGCTGTTCAGCTGAACCCTTTATCTTCACATGATATTTCTTGAGCCTGCCATGTCTATCTCTTTTCCTTGAATGCTTTTTAGTAAACCTCATTTTATTTTTTGATCGTCCTTCATCACTGCTGGATGAGACTGACTCTTCAAGCTCTGCATCATTAGGGGAGCTGTTGGAGGATTCCGAAGTGAAGCTCTCCACATGTTTAGATCGATGTATTTTCTTGGAGCTGAGATGAGTTTTTAGGGACTGCTCCTTCTCTCCAGGATTTTCAGTATGGTGAAGCACCGATGCACAAAATTTTTCTTTAACCCATTTCTCTGCATGTTTTAGCGCTCTCAATGCCTCTATCTCAGCCTTCAACTGATCGCGCTCCTCAATAGTGTACTCATTATTTTCTTTTGCTACTTCCACCTCAGGAGGTGGAACGTTTTGTGCATTTGGATCCATCCAAATTACTTTGTTTACTGGTTTTGAACATGAAATTCAGGCACTGTGGTGCTCCCGTTGTGGTCACCAATTTGGTGAGGGTTATTTTTTATCGAACGTAATTTTTTAAGGTGTTTTGGGAATATAACGTTTAAGGTGGGTTGTAGACAGATAATTAAGGTGTGTGCTAGCAGTAAATTCTGATTACCGTCATTAATGAAAGAGTTGGGTATTTATACTTAATAATGATCCATGGGCCTTTCAGGTCGGATTGTGAGCTTGGGTTAGGTTTAAGAGCCCATTAGCTCAAGAGATAAAATGACCAGCACCTAGCTGAGTCATGTTCCACTAATTTATTATGTTCGTTTGGACATGGTACCGTTTATATCTGAACTGCCCTCGGAAATATGTAAGGGGTAGTGTCAAAATTATTCGACCTTATCACTAACAATAATATGTATATTTTTTCACTTTGAGAAGCATGAGATATCGGCCCACATAAGTCTGCGTGAACAAGCTTCAATTTCTTCGTTGCTCGCCACTAACTTTTCTTCGACATGATTTCCCAATATTGATTTCTAATATTGCATACTTCACACACTTTTGTTGCGTCTTTAATTTGAGGTAATCCTTTTACCATTTTCTTGTTTTGCATAGTCTTAATATATGTTTCGCTCAAATTCCCATAGCACTTGTGCCATTAACCCGATGAGTCATCCTATTCTACTTTCAGACTTCTATTTAGACCATATTTTCTAATTGTAGATATAGTGAACATGCGGTTTATGATCATTGTATAGTTTTCAATCAAAACTTTACGAGAATAATAGATTTTGCATGCTCATTGGTCGATCAATATAGTTAAACCCCATTCTTGAAGTTTCCCAACACTCATTAGATTATTAGTCAAATGTGGAACAAAAAACACATTTGTTAATATTTAGGTCATCCATTCGGCTTCAATCTTCATATTTTATTCTCCAATAACCTCCATTCGTGAGCTATTCCCTAGTTTGACTCCATGTGTAAAGTTTTCGTTAAGCTCAACAAACCAATCTTTGTTCTCTGTCATATGATTTGAGCAACCGGAATCGATAAATCAAATCCATTAATCTTCAACCTCTTTGATATTCATATGAGCCATTAAAAGTAATTCTCTTTTTTCATCGAAGTTGACGTAGTTTGCTCTTTTCTCTCCATTTGGGCACTCGTATTGATAGTGTCCTGGCTTGTGACACCTAAAGCACTCAATGTTAGCTATGTTAATAGTTCATCATATTTCACCTCTTCCCCTACCTCTCAAGAAATTACTTCCCCATCTGCCAAAATTACTCTTTATACTGCCCAGTCCATAGTTGCGATCACCCTTGACTTTCAATAATTTTTCTTCAGAGACCTTGCGTCGTAGCTTCTTTTCATAAACAAATAATGAGATTTGGAACTCATCAACTGTCCCTTGATCAATATCTTTTGACTTCTTAATTAAACATACAATATAATTGAAATCATATGCCATCGTGCGCCAGATTTTCTCCACAATATTTATATCTTTTAGGTCTTCTCCATCATTTCTCATGTCATTTTCTATAACAATGACTCTTCCAAAATAATATGTCACTGTCTCGCCCCATTTCATCTTTTCTATTTCAAACAATCTTCGAAGTCTCTGGAGTTGAGCACGCTTCACTCTTTGTAAATACTTTTTCAGTCTAAGCGATGTGTGATAAATGACCAAGCTTATGTACACTTAACAGGAATAAAGTGGCCTAAAATAAACACAATATGTTTTATTTATTATGTGGTTTATAATATTAAAAAGTTGTTCAACTTAAGACAAGATCATGAACGGATGACGTGCTTGTTGACATCCATTCGTCATTGTCATTTTTAGTGTGCTTGCTTCATTGTTGTTTTTTATTATATTTTTAAAAAACAAACTAAAAAAATTAACATTTTTATAATTTCAAACCGCATCTTATCAAACACTCGTTATAGATTTTTAAACGCCAAAATCAGTTGGTTGATCTAAAAAAATTCTCTTCTTTGTATATTTATTTAACTTGTTTTTCTCTTTCGATTATACTTTTCCTTAATATTTTGGATTGCTGAGATTTTTTTGGCTTCGATAATCTCTTGCAAGCTTTTGTTGCATGCCTTTAGCTTCTCAAACTAATATTTGGATTATTTGTATATGATCCATCGTATATATTTTGTATCGGACTATATACATGTAGATTATTATGTGGGTGAACTATATCCGCCATCACATTTTTTATTTCTCCATATTTCAAAATGAAAAAAAATGACTTATCACTTGCTTTTACTATCTTGTCCTCGTTTTACCTTTTAATTTAAGCTTTGAACAGTACATCGTCCCTCGACTATCGCGTTTGGTGACAAATAGCCCCTTGACTTTCAAATATCCGTTGACAGTCCCTGGACTATCGCGTTTGGATAAAGTTAGTCCACCAGATCCTCTGATCCATGAGAGGCTGCCACCTGTCACTATAGTCCCCAGATTTTTGTATTACCACTAGTCCCTTGAGTTTAGTTTTCCGTAATATTCTACATTTTGGGTTTGACCTAAACTCAAAGGACTAGTGGTGATACTAAAATCTAGGAACTATGGTGATAGGTGGCAGCCTCTCATGGATCAGAGGATCTGGTGGACTAACTTTATCCAAACGGGATAGTCCAGGGACTGTCTACGGACATTTGAAAGTCAAGGGACTATCTGCTACCAAACGCGATAGTCGAGGGACGATATACTGTTCAAAGCCTTCTAATTTATAACTTGATACCATTAACCATATGAAATATGTATATCAACAAACACATGATTTACCAAAATTAAATCCAACATATATGATTTAACTTCTAAAATTAAACCCTAAAAATAAAAAGAACTTCAAATTTCTTAAAGATTACTCATGGAAGAGGAAAACACTCAAACTAAAGATTTAACACCAGAGAACATCACACAATCAACCAACAAGATAATTTAATCTTGTTTTTTAGTTTTACATTCATGCAACTTGAGAATCTCTGTTAAAAAAACATATTTTCAAAAATCCCGATTTGTGCACGTGTTAGCGGAAAACAACTAATTTCGAGACAACAGTTAGGAATCAGGTGTTTTTTTCAAGAAAAAAACACCTGATTCCGAGATGCCGTCTAAGAATTAGGTGCATTTCATCTGTCTTAATAAACAATGGTGCATTTTTAAGTGTTGTTGTTTTTTAAAATAGCGAATGATTTCTACCTTAGACGAATTCGAGAGAGACTGCCGTTTTTTTGTCAAGATTAAAAGAGAAATCGAGTAGTTGGCCATGGTTTGTTGTTTTTCAATATTAGAAGAGAAATCTTGAAGAGGAGACCGTCTTTATAGTGGATAGGTTAGGGTTAGGGAGAAGCTAATAGGACTGGTTGGGTGTGTATAAGTTAATATGATGGAGATAGTTGGGATGGTGGTAGAAATCGATGGAATTGCCGGAGAATCAATTGGTTTGAAATAAAAATAAAGAAAATGGTAAATATGTTATTTTCTTTATAGAAGAAATAACAAAATTGAGTTTCTTTTTATTTATGGGGGAAATAAAAAATTTAATGGAGAAAATAGCTTCACTGATATTATTTTATTATATACCAAACTTTTACCTATTTTAATTATTGAAATATTACTTGCTTTAAAATATTTTCTTTTAACTTTTATAAGATAATCATTCTCAAGTTAAAATTTGTAACTAAAAAAAAAGAACCCATTTCAACAGTAACCAAAAACATTCCTTTACTAGTTTTATAGTTAAATTTGAGAGTTGGATAATCTTTCAAAAATTTAAAAATAAAGGAGTTTTGAAACAGACTTTTCAATTTTTAATTAATATTTTAAATAGCTTATTGATTCGGATAACAATTGAAACATTCCAAAACTTGAGACCTGTTATTTTAATTTCATTTTGAAACCGATATTTAAATTATTAGCTAGGTAATGAAACAATACAAATTCATATATACGACACGAAACTATGAATCTGGATGAAACGTAAAATCGTATGGAGTATAAAAATGTATTGGTCATATATTATTTTAGATTTATTTTTATTGGTTAAAGGAAGGTAAAAAGGAGAAGGTGATAAAATCGTGTCAATCTGTGGATGAGATTAGCTTGATGATGAGAACCAATGCATGGCCTATAGGTTGCACCCATCCAACGGTCTCTTCTTATATATAAACCCCTCCACTCCTCTTCTTCTTTCTCACTCTCAAAACCCTTCTTTATTTTCTTTACTTGTACAGCAATGGCTGTTTCAATTTCAGTAGATTCTCTTGTTTTAGGAAGAGTGATAGGCGATGTGGTTGATATGTTCGTCCCTAGTGTCAACATGTCTGTTCACTACGGCACTAAGCATATCAACAACGGCTGCGAAATCATGCCATCCATCGCCATAGATCCTCCCAAGCTCAACGTCACTGGTCAGCAAGGCGACCTTTTCACTTTGGTTAGTTCATTTCTCTGTTTTCTAGTTCTTAAATCTTACAGATCTAGTTCAGTAGTCATGGAACTAAGCAGTAGTAATAATCTTGGCTCATGTTTTTGCAGGTTATGACAGATCCAGATGCACCAAGCCCCAGTGAGCCAAGTATGAGAGAGTGGGTCCACTGGTTAGTCACAATTGATGAAATTTCATGTTTTTTTCATAATTGATATATAAACTACGTACATATGATGTGTATCTATGATTATAGGATTGTGGTGAACATTCCCGGAGGTGGTACTCCAGATGCAGGTTTGCATTTCCGGCTTTGTTTGCATGCATCTGAAAAGATTTATAAATTAAATTATACTATAGTATTGGGAATTTGTTTAACTAGGTTATATATGATGATTACTTCTTGAAGGAAAAAAAAAATCTTACATACAAGGTAGATTAGATCTGAACTAAACTGCTGATCGGATCCGCTAAGCCAGTCTGACAATACGACATAACATTGATATCTATGTCTCTACAGATATATGTATGTTCAATCTACTAGAGTAAGTACGTGTTTCGTTTCAATATATGTGGCGAAGTTTCGGCTTGAATAAATTTTTCTTAAAATGTTTTTTTATAAAGTATTAAAATGAAAGTTCTTGCATGTTCTTAATTTATCATTTATATATGTAAAAAACATTTTTCTAGGGTATGAATATCATTACATATCATTTGCTTATGTTTGTCTTTTTCCATTACACGTGCCAGATTGGCCCGCCGTCATGAATGGTATTACATCTCACGTGCTTCCTCATTCTTAAATGAGTTTAACCATGCAATTTTTACTTTTACCTTTCTTCAAAGTTGAATTACATTTAAAAAATAAATGCTCATATAGAGCTACGACTCTGGTACTAGTAAAAATTTATAAAATACAGCGGCTTTTGATTGAAAAGTTAAAAGGGAGCTATTTACAAATACAATAAAGGATTAGATTTTTTTTCAGGAAACGAAGTGCTTCCTTACATGGGACCAAAGCCAACGCTGGGCATACATCGATACATATTCGTGTTATATAAGCAGAAGGAGACCGTGGATTTAGTTGAGCAACCTAAATCTCGTGCAAACTTTAACACCCGGCATTTCGCAAACCTCCAGGATCTGGGTCTTCCAGTGGCCACCGTTTTTTTTCATGCACAAAAAAAGCGAGCTGCCCGAAGAACTTAGACATATTTCTTGTTCCGTTGGACACACTACCTGCCATGTCCCGTCTCCGTACCGGAATCCTATTGTCTACCTATCTATAGTGTTTCGAATAAATAATGGTTTTTGTGTCCCTTCTTGTCTATTTACCTAGTCTTTCCAATGCATTATTGCTTTTATGTTCTCTCTTGCCTATCTGTACCTGTCTTTTGAACTAAAACAAGATTCATTCCTAATTGGTTGTCTTATTTGTGATAAAATTTGCCATTAATCTCTCAAATTGTGTGAATTGTACCGAAATTGGAAAATGAATTTTTTGTATCACTCATATTTTGAACTATGTAAACATTTTTCGGAAAGTATAAATGAAAATGTAACCTCTGAAAATACTAATACATAAGCTGATTTTTTTATAACCTAAGAATTTATAAAAAAAACTTATATGTTATTTGAAGGAAAATATTTTTCTAACTTTGTATTTGTATTGATTATATAGGTTTTTAAGAGTATATCGTCCTCGGCTATCATATTTGGTGATACATAATTTTTTAGTTTTTAAAAGTTCGTTTATAATCCTTGGACTATAAGGTTTGGGTAAAATTAATCCATCGGATCCTTTGATTCATGTGAACCTGTCATCTGTCACTATAGTCACCAGAATTATGTATCACCACTGATCTCTTAATTTTAAGTACGATTTTATTTCTTGATTAAAATCCTTGTGGCATCATGGTTGCTCATGTGGTATTTTTAGTTGACATGACACCAATTAAATAAATTTTTATGTGTTAATTAATTCAAAAATACTGTGACCTTTCTCATTATTCATCTTCTTCCTCCTTAATAAACCTTTCTTTTTTCCCTTTTTTCATTCTTCTTATTCTTTTATTTTCTCACTTTGTTTCCTGTAAACTGAAAAAGAATCACAATTCTTCAACCTCTATTAATTTCAAGTAGCTCCACTACTTTCCCTCATGCAAAAAATCGAGATTCGGATTTGAGATGCTTTCGCGGGAATCCTGATGTTGAAGAGTCGTCAAATTGAAGAGTTGAAAAATGTCAAGTCAAGAAAGTTTGTTATATTGAGGTGCACTATATGTAAGAAACCTGGCCTAATAAAAGAAGTTACCCAGCTTCTAGAGAACTCACGAGCTACTGCTAAAAATGATGATGCAAACAACTCACATGTACTTGTTGGGCCTAAGCCAACTGATGGTCATGTTGGCCCTAAGATAAATTGTTGTTGATGGAGTTGGTGCTAACAGAGCACATGAGGCCCGTTTCTATGCTCATGTTCAAAGGGCAACAAAAAGAGCGACTAAAATTCCAATACATTTATTCACCATCTTCATACTTTTGATACTTGATCGTGTTAGGAAAGTGTAATTGATTGGGTTTATTTACTGGTGAAATAGGTTAGGAGAGGTGTTGTTGCTAACACAATGCCTGATATAAGATTTTTTCAATATTTACTCACTCTTTTTAGTCTTGATTTTTTTATGGTATTAATTTTGTCTTTTTAGTAGAGGAAGTCTTGTCTATTGTGTTGATCCAAGAGCTGGTAAGGGACAATGTGCACAAGCCACCAAAAGAGGGATAGGAAGATATGTAAGATTCTTATCTCTCCTACTGTAAATTTGTTTCAGTTTGGCTTTTTCTACCTGTTTGTTTTAATAGAATTATTGGTCACATGGTATGTTAGGTAGTGGTATTGGTATGCATTTAATTAGTATTCAATTAGTATGGTATTGGGTACTTGTTTGTTGGTATGTTAGGTAGACATTGTTTCTGTATTTAATGGTATGCTTGTATTATTACTTGGTTTTTTGGTCTTACGAAATGGTATTAGTTGTTTTTTGTATGGTATTGTTGTTTTTATTACTTGTTTGTTGTATTGTGGAATGGTATTCCTATTTTTATTACTAGTTTTTTGTATGAAAATGTTGTTGGTATTGTTGGTATGTTGTTATTATTACTAGTTTGGTCTTGCAAAATTATTAGTAGAATGTTGTATGCTTGCAGAAAATTAGTGGAAACTAGGTGTCGGCGAGGGGAAATTACTCAATTCAGAGAGGCTACTAGAGTTACAAATGAAAAATGGAAGAGACTCGGATGAGTAGCGACTTCATCTCCTGGTGCGGCTTCATCTGCTGGTGCGGCTTCATCTGCTGGTGCACTAGAGGGAACTTTTAGGAATGTCTAGTGTGTAGAATATTGGTCGATGGAAAATTATTTTTTGGTTCTAGAGTAGACTATTTTTGGTTAATTTATGTTAACAATTATAAGTTTGAACTCTAAGTCTGGTGTATTATTAGTTGTTCATAGTTTGATGTAATTTTTTGTATTAGGCCTTGATAATGTAATAATTTTGGATGGTGTTGTAAGCTTAGGTAAATTATGAGTCAAATTTTACAGTGTTGTTTAAAACATAGTTTACAGTGTTAACATCTTTTAATTGGAAGATTTGTAGATTCATAACCTATAAAATTCATAATCAATAAACAAACCAAACCTCAATTGTAGAAGTAAAAAAACTCTAATACACAATCAAATACAACCATACCAAGATAAATATATAATCAAACATAAGCAGCCGAACAATACAAAGAACATTACATTCCTTTTGAAATCCAGTTATTAATAATGCTCATAAAGAAACATCAATTAAAATTGAAGAAAAAAACAAACAAAAAATTACATTACTTATTGAAACAAGTTCTTAACATGGCTGATAAAGCAATCAAATCAAAAATTACATTCCTGATAACTACTTCTTAACAAGGTTGATAGAAATAAAAAGATAAGAAATACAGCAAAATAAAATCAACAAAGAAACTTTGGTTTTCAGACTCCCATTCTCAGCTTCTCTCGTGCGTATATTTTTCTTCAACGTAATAATTATCTCTTCTGAATGATAGTGAATCCACCAACTCAAAAAATCTCACACTTTCCTTCAATACTCTGGAAAAATAAATCGGTTTCAGGTATTAAAAAACTATGGTTCTAGAAATAAATTAATATTGTAATTGAAAATATTTAAGTTAGATGATACTTACCTTATATTTTATGCACAAAAGCATCTTGAATTTGAATCTCTATTTTTTGTAAGAGGGAAAGTGGTGGAGCTACTCGAAATTAGTGGATGATAAAAAGTTAGGATTCTTTTTCAGTTTTGAGGAAACAAAGTGAGAGAAGATAAAGGAATAAGAAGAACAAAAAAATAAAGAGAAGAGAAAGGTTTACTAAAGAGGAATAATAAGAAATTATGAGAAAAGTCGCATTATATATTTAATTAAGTAACACATACAAAATTATTTAATTGGTGTCACGTCAACTAAAATTACCACCTGAGAAACCCTGATGCCAACAAGGATTTTAGTCAAAGGGTAAAATCGTACCTAAATTTAAGAGACTAGTGGTGATACATAATTCTCATGGCTATGGTGACAGGTGGCAGGTTCACATGAATTAGAGGATCTGGTGGACTAACTTTACCAAAGCTGGCAGTCCATGGATTACCAGCGGACTTTTGAAATTCAAGAGACTATCTGACACCAAATGTGATAATCAATGGACAATATACTGTTCAAAGCCTCAAATACAATATCCAATTCAGTATCTAACCATTCAAATGCAACATCACTAAACTCTAAAGCAACATTACTAAACTCTAAAGCATAGTAATATGTTGACTATGCAATACCAATTCAAAGCCTCCAACTATTCAAAATGAAAAAACTCTAAAGTAACAATTATGTCAAACATTCAAAAAGAAAAAACTCAAACGTAACATCAATGCATGGCGGGCCTATAGGTTGCAATATGCAATATTAGTTCAAACCACAATCATTCAATTTGAAAAAACTCAAACACAACATCACAAAATAATGAAGCAAAGTAATTTGTCCAAATGCAATATTAGTTCAAACTCGAAGCATTCAATTTGAATAAACTAAAACGCATTATCACTAAATATTGAAGCAAAGTAATTTGTGAAGAAAAGCACTAGTGGTTTCCAAACTTGATGCACCACTAATCACTAAAAAAAATAGACATTTATATTTAAACAAATATAATACATATGTATTCTTCAGAGAAATCCAATTTGGTTTTCACCTTCTTTTATTTCATTGTCAAAACTTTCATTGTTGAAGCACAATTTATGCACCAAAATTTAGGGCTTATAACAAGGAGGATAGACTGTGGGATATAAAGGAGAAAATTTAGGATTTAGTTTTGGTTTTGATTCGGGTATAGATTATGCAGCAGATTTAGGTATTACGTTTACAATGAGCAAGGAAAATTTAAGGCTAAAAATTATAACCGGGTTTAGATTGTTCACAGAGATGGAAAATCTAAGGTTTTGTTTTGGTTTCACAGACTAAATTTGGTTAGGTGTAACATTAATTTTATGTAACACATGACCGATGGTAATTAATTTCTATTCGATTAAAAAATTAGGTATAAACCAAGGCTTTTAATCCACGTAGGAAAATATCACCCAACTCTGTAATTACAACCAATAACTAATATGCCAAGTAGGATATTATAAAGGTATCTGGATC
Organism: Limnanthes douglasii subsp. nivea; assembly: GCA_036936605.1. Classification (NCBI taxonomy): domain Eukaryota; kingdom Viridiplantae; phylum Streptophyta; class Magnoliopsida; order Brassicales; family Limnanthaceae; genus Limnanthes; species Limnanthes douglasii. Next base: position 212,527,986 of record JAUPFV010000004.1, read on the forward strand.
ATTTGATGTTGTAGACTACATTTTGGTTTTGACCTAAAGTTAAGGGGCTGATGGTGATACATAATTCTGTTGACTATATTGCCAGGTGACAGGTTCACATGAATAAGAGAATTTGGTGGACCAACTTTATCCAAAGTTGATAGTCCAGGAACTACGAGCGGACTTTTGAAAGTTAAAAGACTATCTGTCACTGAATGTGATAGTCGAGAGACAATATACTGTTTAATGCCTGATTTTATACAAAACTTAACAATATTATAGTTAAGAATAAATATTTTAGTTTAAGATTGATAATTTTTTCAATCAATTTTAAATTAACAAAATAACAATTATAAAAATAAAAATCGATTTAACTACGAATATATTACGTTATTAGTAAAATATAAATATAATTAAAATAATTTTTAAAATACAGTAAAATATTATATCTTTTAATAATATCATTTAACGTGATAAATAAATATATATGTATGAATTCAATAAACCATTTTTCCATATCAACTCATTATCTTTTTTTATCTACGAAAACCAAAACATAAAAACTATATAAAAACATATATAACATTTTAAGCGGAGACTAAAATCGTTAAAAGATCATTAATATAAAAAAAATGTGAGTTTTGCTCGGAATGTAACTTTTAGTCTATTGAAGTTTGATAGATGGAAATCGATGATTACTTTAAAAGGTGAGAACTCGTTATAAAACAAAGTTATGTATTAATTTTTAAATTTGAAGGATATTATAGAATAATTATCACAACATTTATACATATTATTAGAATTCTTATTGAGATGGCCAAAAAAAATTATAAAAACGGTTAGTGTGAATAATTTAATCTTCTAAAACGAATTGATAACCATATTTTTTTACGATTCGAAAAATAATGCAGTGTTAGTGATTTATTTAATAAGGGATTAATTATATCTTGATGCAAGGAAGTAAAATAATTGGATCCACATCCTTTTAGTTTGAAATAATTTACAAAATCAATGTTATCATAATAATTCAATAGTTAAATAAAAAATAAAAAATATTTTTATAGAAAATATACATCTTTGTTTTATAAAAAATATAACATTATTAGTAATATTTTTATTATATAAAAATATTTTTTACTAGAATCTTAACCAAAATAGTTAGATAGTTGCGGGTTTATGCGGCGATATCAAAGCCTATGTCTGCAAAGAACTATCACCATTTTCTTCTTGAAGCAATCATCTCGGCTATTCTAAGTTTCGTTTGATGTAATTTTTCAAAATTTCTCAAATTAAGTGGTGGTATTGAATTAATATGTCGTCAATTTTCTTGATGGTGATCTTGAGGAAACTATCTTTATGTGCATACTGATAACTTTATAATTTGTGATTCAAACTCAATGGTGCGAAAACTTAATAAATCCATTTATATGCTCAAATAAGTTTCTCGAAAGTGGTATAATAAGTTCCCTCATGTAACAGTCTCATTTGGATTTTATATGAACTTGATTGGGGACTGTATGTATCAAAGATTCAATGGGAGTAAGTTCATATCTTCAATACATCATTTAATATCTTATTGGGAAAAAAAGACAAATTAAGTCTAAGTCAATGCCCATACATAAGCTTTGATATTAAGGATATATGAATGACTTTATATGCTTCAGCAGTTCAGAGTCTGATGTATGCTCAAGTTTTTAAAAACCTGGACATTGCTCTTGTTATCGTGTTTTGGGGAAGGTATGTAAGCTATCTGAGGATGGACCATTGAAAATGGTAAACATATTCTTTGGTATAAGCAACAAACAAAAGGACACATGTTGACATGTAGGAAGTCCGATAATCTAGGGATCATTGGATAATCCGACTCTGATTTTGTTAGGGCATGTGGACATATTTTGTAGAATTTCGGACAACATATTCCTACTAGCTTGACGTATATCATTATGAAAAACATTGTAAAGAAAGAGTAGTTATATCTGATATTGTGATAGCTTGAGGTATAATATTATGAAAAAATATAAAGCAACACAATGATTCCAGAATCTTATCATTGTAAAATGGATATAAAATCTCCTAAAGCTATAATATGACAATGGTTCTACAGTTAAGTAGCATGAGCTTGGTCAAGCCCAAAAAGTATAAGTATCGAGTTCAAATATATAAAAGGAAGTATATTAACTTATCAAATTTTTATATATCATAAGTACAAACTCCATGGTACCATATCCTCTCACACCAAAATAGTACTACATATAGCGAAATATCCACATATCTCTTGAAAATTAATTTTCCACTGCAAAATTGCAATGCGGATCTTGTGGCGGACAATGACAATATATCACCTTTTAAAAAATTAGTTTGAGGAGATGACAATGCAAGAAAGAGGCGCCGTAAAAAACTCAAGGACATGCTTCAAAAGATGGAGGTACAGCTGGCCTCATTGATGGAACAAATTTACAGAGTCAAAGATTTAAAAATTCCTGAGTTTGGAACACTGCACGCATAGAAGGCTCATGCAGCTGCAGTTACCCGAAGAGGAAATGGGTTTGGTTCAAATGATCCTTTCAAAACCTCTCATGATATGGGATATGGTACACGAGTGTCATTCCTTGGAGAAACCAAGGTTGAACTTAACATGTTTGTCGGAAAAGAAAATGATATCATAACTGAAGATACAAGTGTGCTTGATTAAGGTTTGCCACCCTTGATGATTAAGAAAGGAATGGTAGTAACAAAAATTAAACTTAGAGAGGTAAAACAAGAGATAAAGATGAATGGTACTAATTCAGGCGCAGTGCAAATTTCATACGATAAAAAGTGAAATCTGGAAATAATGATGTCAAGAATATACAGGATGAGTACTACAAAACTTATTATGTTGTTCTACTTCAAAAGCAACAAAAACTAGCTGTATCTGGCAATGGGGAGCTAGAGTCCTCATCTAATAATTCTTCAAACATGTCTTCTAATAGACAAGTTGGTAAGAAATCTAAATTTGATGAGTTCAAAAAAGAAGAAGTTGATTGGAAAGAGATATTCTGATTGTAGATGGTATTACTGCAAATTACAAAATTGATCTGAATGTTGAAGATGATGCTATAGTTGAAGACGATGACATATGCAAAAAAGAAGGCTAACTAAACAAAATGGTTATATATAGCATACGATATCATTATTCTCATTTTTTTATTTGAAAAAACTAAATTAATTAAAAACGAATAAACTTCGTAAAAAATACTTTATCGTGCTTATCATTTTCTTTAGTTTTGACAACACTAAACAAATAAATTTAGTAATTTAGTAATATATATACAGATTTGCCAAAATCATTTTAGTTTTACATTCTTGGAATTTGTTTGGATCCATGTAAACCATGTGTTAAAACCTTTAGATAATATTTCAAACTCATCTAAAAATGTAAATTGGAAAGTCTTTTAAAACAATTTTACATAATATAATATAATATAATATAATATAATATAATATAATATTCTAAACTCATCTAAAAATACAAATTAAAAAAAAATTTAAAATAAAATACAAATCGGAAAGACTTTTAAAACAATCTTAAATAAATAAATAAATAACGTGAACGGTTCCATCTCATCTTCAGTTCCATTTCATTTGAATAGCTTTTATATTTTTAAACGTTTTTCTACCAAATAATAAAGAATGAATTTCTTGCATGTTCTTAATTTAGCATTTATATCTATATGTATTACATTTTTAAACGTTTTTCTACCAAATATAAAGAATGAATTTCTTGCATGTTCTTAATTTAGCATTTATATTTATATGTATCAAGAATATATTTGTTGAACGCATCAATGCACTTATATGTTACTAATCTTTTATATATATATAATCTATATAGGTACACTAGACGTGCAAATATCTTAGTAATTTGTTTTTCTTTTGTCTCATTTTATTAGAGATGCTAGTCATGTTCTACTCCATGCATGATGTAGTATGTCGCGGAAGGATTACGTAGTAAGTTATTCACACGTGTAACTGATTATAAAAAAATTGCAGGGAACGAGTTGGTCTCTCACAAGAGTCCAAAGACAACAATGGATATACCATTAATACATATTAGTTGATTTAGTTGAGGAATTTAAACGCGTGGTGCCAAATCAACTATAGTTTCTGATCGTGGACGATAAATAGTGGTCACGATCAGAAACTATAGCGGTTCCAAAAGGTTAGATAGATCTCATATATAAAAAAAATTACCCAATAACATTTTATATTAAATTAGTATATATATATTAATGATGAACGGATAAAATATATAAAAATAAATAAACTAATATGATTGATTTATTATTTTTTTTAAAGAAAGAGTCTACTATTTAGAATATTAAGTTACAAATGGATATATATATATATAGTATTTTTATGTTATATAATATCAAATTTTTATTTATTTATTTTGTAATTTAAATTTTTAGTAGTAGTAGCTCGAGAGAGAAAAAATTTGAAAAATATTGTTGGTTCTTTTATTGAATTAAACTGTTGCATGTTTTATCGATATATCGAATTATGGATAATGTTAGTCCATTAAAAATAAAAAATAAAAATAATAGACTATTAAATAAACATGTATTAGAAAGATAATTGTGTAGATATTGAATTTGGTTTCAAATTATATGAAAAATGGATAAAGAAATAAATCGTTTAAGCAAAATGTAAAGTTTTTGGATTATTTTGTAAAACAAAATAATATAGGGTTATATTTTTCTAGAGTGATAATTTAAAAAGTGTGGTTTTCATTTAATTTATATATTTAATTTGAATTAAAAATTTAATATTAAAATATTATATTAATAATGAATGAATGAAGTAACGGGACGTTATTTAGAGTGATATTCATTCAATAATAAGAAATTATCATTTGAATGGCCGTCAATAAAAAGCACTTGTGGAATCTTTAGTTTCATATTTTAAGACGATGTTTTTCAAACGGATTTCGGTCAGTTGTTTGTGGAGATCCTGATTAGTGTTTATCGTAGCAAAGTGTTTGATCGTAGCAAAGTTAAGTTGCACGTGCTAGCCGCGAACAGCCCACCTTGATCGTGGTAAGGGATGCAAATTTTAATTTTTAATAGCTTTTGTTTTAGTTTGCTGTGATCAAGCTAGTCTTGGTTGCGACAAGCTAAAGACCTGTTATGAAAAAAAATATTTTTAAAATTATTATTTTAGTTTGCCGTAGTCCGGCTAGTCTTGGTTGCAGCGAACTCAAGACCAAATCTAGAAATTTATTAGTTTTTAAGTTAAAATTTAAACCTTAATCTTTAAATGGTTACATAGTTGCTTGGACCTAAAGTATGGATGTAGTTGTGTGGTATTTGACAATATGTTTAGCATATTTTAAGTCGTCTAAACTTGGATAAATGATCACCGATCCAATAGATTGGTGATTTGATTTATTTTAGAGTTTTTACATGGTTTTTTATTGACAAGTATGTAAACTTTAATCGGTTCAAAAGAAATTTAACGTTTGACATAGTTAATCTTAAATGAAAGATAATAATTTATGAATTGATCATTAAGAATTGAACTACGAAAATTGGTCCAAAGAAAGGTTTTTCTTAATTAAGTCGTTTTACAAGATCGACATTGATTATATTCAAACTTATACATATTTTATTATGTTATGATTATATGTTAAATGATATGTGGGTTCTATGTTAATTGATATTGTGTTGTTTGTTATGTTAGCAAATATGTATTTGTAGAACGCGAAAAGTAAAAAGGTACCCATACTTAATTGGTAAAATTTAAGCTCTGAAGAAATATATTTTGGTGCATTTGATGTATGAGGATTACAACTTAGCATTAAGGATCGATAAACCTAAACCTCTGACTTATGTGATTTCTCCTACGGAGAAAATAGAGTCACATGCTCCTGAAAAGTTGGACAAGATAAGTCTGCGAATCATAAAGCAAGTAATTTCATTAGTATTGTGTTGTGCAATTTCACCTAAGTTCATCAATGCAAAAATATTTCTCAAATAGGTACAGAAAGTCTATGCCAAGAACGAAAAAGTGGAGATTAAGATGATGCTCATTAAGCTAGCATTCACGAAGTATCGTGGCAAATAGATTGTTTGTGAGCATATCTTAGAAATTACAGATTACATTGTTAAGTTGAAAGCACTTAAGATTGAACTTCTGGAATATGTTTTAGTACTATTTTATTTTCACTGTTTCCCTCCTCAATATAAGAACTTCGAAACTTCATATAACTTTCAACTCCAAAATTGAAATCTTAACGAGCTCATCTCTCAGGCAGTGCAAGAGGAGGAACACATGAAGCAAGAACGTCTAGAAGTGCAGATGGTGAAAGCTCGTAAGGATAAGGGAATTAAGATAATGAAGGAGGCTTCAGATGCACATGCATCCGGTTTGGGATAAAATAAGTAAAAGATTCGTCCGATAAATAATACATCAGATACATCAGATATCCATAAATTGTTATCTACAACATCTTAGAAGTAAAAACGATATTTTATATCCTTCACTAACAACTTTTCACGTTACATGTATCTATATTTTGTTCATGAAAAGTCTGAGGTTATTCACAAGTTCAAATTCTTTAAGACCGAGGTTAAAAAGAATTTAGAGACATTAAGTGCACCAAGTCATAATATGGTGGTGAATACTACGGAGATACAACACTTCATATGAACAACGTTATATGTTGTTTACAAAGTTTCTAAAACAGTGCGGGATAGTTCCTCAATATACAATTGTGGGTTTATCTAGCATGAATGTAGTATCTGAGAGATGAAACTTTATGTTGAATGATATGGTAATACGCATGATTATTCAGTTGACATTACTAATATCACTCTCGACAGAAGCAATAAAATATGTAAACTACCTTCTTAATAAAGTTATGATGAAAGCAACTTCTAAGTCACTGTATAAACTTTAGACTATACGTAAACCTAGTATAAAGATTTTGTTTGGGGATATCTAGGTTAAGAGAAGTCTTATAGGCCGAATGACAAAAAATGGATTCCAAAACGGTTATGATTTATTTCATCGGATATCTTGAGCATCGTATGGTTTTAAGTTTTATGATTCTCCCAATATAAGTATATTTTTAGCCAATAAAGTTAAGATTATTTGAGCTTGTTGAGTTTGGGGGAAGAATTTAAAACAAAATTTTATTTTGAGGAAGAATCCATAAAGATTAGTAAAGGTTTCAATAAAGATAAGTAAGTCATCACGCCAAAATATCGGCTCAAAAAAAGGTTGTTGGTGCATTGATGCTCATGTATCAGGTGATTTGGTTCATTTTCAATCAGTGAAGACATGTTAGAACATTAAGTCACTCAAGACAAATATTATCTTTTACATATGAAACAAAATAAAATTGTTCTAAGAAGTTTAAACATTACATCCTCAAGAAAGTTAAAGTAAAGAATTATGATCTTGCAATGATCCACTAAAAAGGAAGAGCGATATATCTTTAGATTATATAGTTTATCTTCAATAACATAAGGAATTCTATGGAACAATGGAAAATGACCTCTTAAGTTTTCATGAAACCGTTAAAATATTTTATTATCATTTGTGGATTAAAGCAATAACTGAAGAGTTTAAATCGACACAAACCTGAAGGAAAGAAGTCGATGGGTTATAAATGTATTTTTAAAACCAAACAAGATTCTAAGGGTAATTTGGATATAAATAAAATGCGAATTATAGTTAAGGGTTTCACTCAATAATTCAACAGTTCAATATTTAAACATTAACTTGAGCTCGATTAAGTTCAAACATATAGATATCAAGTTCAAGTCTATTAAACAGAGAGTTTAGAAGGGTCAAATAAGTATGGAGCCCATATGGACAAACTTAATGTTACGAGATCATCTTACGAATGTATTTATGCCTAAATATTTTATTGAATACGTTATTGGCATGAGTGTTATGTATTAAGAAGATTGTTAGTTTCAGTGATAGTTTATATTAATCTATTGAGTTTTTATATATTATAATAATCGTGTACTTAAGTTCATTAATGCAAACATATTTATATAGTGGTAATTATTTTTCTCTTATCGTTGATTATATGTACTCTATTCTAATTAAACCTCCAATTAAATAGGATCAGTTAAGAATATATATGTTAGATTACATTTTATATAGTATTCTTATGTTATCCACCATGATAGATCGGTGTAATTGATTGTTCCAATGTTGTAATTATTGATGCATTTATTTAATATTTTTAATCCATTAACGATGACTTTAGTTTTATGTCGTTAATGATCATTTAAGGGATTGTTAAGATTATATATGTGACGATACAAATTAATAGTGTTCATTAAATTGTGGCATATGATGATCCATGTGGAAGATTTTTAAAATTTCTCCATCGAGTTGGACTTCACATGTTTTATCGATGTATCAGAGATCGTCAATATTAGCCCAATAAAAATAACTATAAAAAAAGTAAGAGACTATGAGATAAAATATATATCATGAAGGTAATTGTATAGATATCATGTTTAATTCCGAATATATTGAAGGATTAGATTCAGAAATAAACAACTTAAGCAAAATGTAAAGGTTTGGGGTTATTTTGTAAGAAAATAAAATCGAGTAATGATCACTAAATGTAAAGGTATGGTTTTCATTTAGCTTATAGATTTAATATTGAATTAAGAATTTATTATTTAAATATTATATTATTAGTTCATTCCTAATGAATTATTGAAGTAACGAGAGATTACTTACACATATATTAATTCAATAGTAAGCAATTAAAATCTGGATGGAGAGTTACTCATAAATAAGGAGGTAACATGAAAATTTCCATCATCTTAAATATTTTCAGAATTCACGTTCTACAAATCAGAGATTCAGAGAGAAAAAAAACACCATATGAAATCAATTTCATCATCCTTATTTTAGATCAAATATGAGATTGGTTGCCATGTCTTAGAAGAATCAATAATCAGTTTTAAGAAGGATTGAGATCTAGGAATTTCTACAATCGAAAAACAGATTTTATATTTTACAGCAATTAGAAGATCAATTCTTTTAAAATTTTAATTTTACATTTTCATGGCACCCTAATTTTGTATTTTGCATTTAGACAAAAAAAAAATTAAAAATAATCTTTAATGTCACATTGTATTACCCTGGTTCGCATTTTGCAATTTTATTTAACTGTGGTTTCGCAATTCGGATTTAGGCTCTATATTCTCCTTTTTCATTGTCTAAAGTAATTAAGACTATCGTCTGCTAATCCGTAAATAACTATTATGGTTCATTGTCAGTCTTAGTATAAAGCAACTTCATTCAAAACAATATTTTGTCTCTAGCAAATTCACAAAAGAACAAAAGTAAATGGTAATCAAAAAAAATTTCCAAGTGATTTTTTTTAAATATGAATCCTAACATCAAAAACATTATAAGCTTATAATTATTGGTGAAGTCTTCATACCTGAAATGACAGATTCAGACTATTGTATCTACTCGATTTTCAAGAGAATATATTTTATTATACTCATTAGTAGTTGGATTCCATAAAATGAAGTTTTTTGTATAACTCATTACAAAAACATAACAGACCATTGCTCGAAACTAATATGGAAAATGTTGAAAAAATGCACAACTATATTGTAATCATATAAAACAACATGAATTGTTAACAGGTTCAGCAAATTATGTTTATGTCTGCGTACCTATTATAGCTCAATTTTATTACAAAATATTATGTGACTCTGTATTTTTTATACACTCACGAAATCTAGTTATGATTTTTCTATATACTTTAACACACAGAAGAATGAGAAACGATTATATTGGTTATTAACTTTGATTACTAAGCCATTAATGACGAATCAAATCACTTCATTGGTCTTTCAGAATTCAAATATTCTTCAGGACCTTCATCTAAATACCATTATCTAACAATCTCTCTCTTGAATATTGGTTTAAATATGTCTTCACACCTTGATCTATGCAGTAGATCTTTATGGTCTTGTTACTCTTACACACTAACTAAAGTTGAACGCAACTTAAATTTTTTAATACCTAGTGTCTTTGTCAACATATCAGTTAGATTCTTGCTTCGTTAGATCTTTTCTAGTATTAGAACCTCATCTTTCAATAAAGATCTGATGAAATGATAACAAATACTCATATGTTTGGTTCTGAATAAACGAAAGTGACCTATCTATGGTGTATTAATTGCCTTGGTATCACCCATTGAAGTTTATATCGATGATATCTTGGTCAAGAGCCCGTCAGATGACGAACATTTACAAGATTTGGAAGAAATTTTCTTGAATATCAGAGTCATTCATTGAAAATTAAATCCGGGAAATAACACCTTCAGAGTTGATAAAGGAAGTTATTGGGTTATATCATAAGTGAAGAGGGAATAGAAGATGATCTTGATCAGTTAAAGGCTCTCATAGTAATAACGCCTCCTCGAACGATTAAAGAGATGTAGATTTTGGTAAGGATAATTATTGCCTGAGGGTAGGCTTGTAATTTTTTTGGTGTTTTAAAGAAGTATGTGGGTGTTTGATATTTAGAGTAGAGAGTAGAGGGAGAATTAAGCTGGCTGGTTGCAGTTAATTTTCATTACCCACATTTAATGCAGGTGGTTGGGTATTTATACCCTTACATTTTGGGCCCTTATGGGCTTTCAGGTCATGTTCAATGGACCCAGGTCATGTTTAAATACCCATGAGCTCTAAGTAGGAGAGCAAGTAGCTTAGTCAAGAAGTGTTTAGGTTTTTTAGTACTTTTGTCATAGTTCGAACAGCCCCATTAGCTAAGTGTTTGAAGTGGTCTGTCCGGTCCGGAGGGTTAGGTCTGATCTGTCCCTGTCCGGTGAGTAATCAGAATTCGGACTCATCAGGAGCCCCTTTTTAGGTGTTTGTTCAAATACCTTTGTCAAAAACCTGAAAAACAGTCTGATGCCAGGGGTAGTTTTAATCCGGACTGGTCTGTTTGCCTTATGGTTTCACCCGGACTGATAAAGTTTCACGAATCCAAACGGTTTTTTGCCTGAATTCGTGGGACACGTGTCGCTTTCTGATTGGTTGCTTCAGCCGTTTTTTCACCTTGAATTTCGAACCCACCTACTTCGAAAAGCAACCTCTTAATTAAAGGTGGTGACATCAGCGCCGTCTTTAATCATTACCAATCTTTTCGAATTCTCCTAGGAATCAAACTCCTTTTTCAGATTTACTATAAATTTAAACATTTTCTACTATTTCACCATCACTCTCATATTTACTCTGCACAACTTCTTTAAGCTTTCTCTCTCTAAAGCAAAAATTTACCCATATAGTTTATGTTTACAGCGAGGAACGCTCTGATAAAAGGTGGGTGGCTCAACCTCTCTGAGTTAGAAAAGGCACAAAAGGTCGAAAGGGAAAGACGTATCGTTGCAGGACTACCCGTTTCGCCTATCGACAAGCCATTAACTTCAGCCACAGAATTTGATCAAGGTTCTTCTTCCTTAAAAGGTACCAAACCGAAGAAGCTATTCCAAACTAACCTCTCCCATATTATCTCTGGTTCCTCGGTTCAGGAATCGGAACCCGTTGTCGAGCCAGGAGTAACAGTTACCAGTTTCAAAAAACCCTCCCCCTTTATAGCTATGGGGTCAGATACGGAGCACTCCCCTCAAAAGCTAGTTGACCGGAGAAGAGGCCGGTTAGTTAAAGGCCAAGCTTCCAAGAGCACCCCCTCAAAATCAGGTACTAAAGACAGTAGCACAGGGTCAGAAATGCCCATTAAAGTTCCCAAGGACAGACTACCCGGTCCGGAGGGCACTAGTCCAAGTCTTCGAATAGAATCATCTGTATCAGAGCCCCAATCGGAGGCCAGAAATCAAGGGGACACTCAGCCCATCAGTCCGGAGTTCAGGCGGAGCCAGAGCTGAACCCTCCCTCTACTACTGCTACCGAAAACCCTTCATCAATTATGGAGGATGTAATAGAGGACTATGTCGAAGAGGCCCCATTTAAGTCTGAGCCCTCCGGTCAGACCAGTAATGCTGTTGTTGCCAAAAAAGACAAAGGCAAAGAGAAGTTGTGTTTGAAGCATCCGGATCTGCCGGAGAGTCTTGAAGGAAAGGTGGGGCCTTGTTTCCACAAGGTCAGTGTCAAGTATCTCCTTGCCCTGCAGAAAATTAACTACGCATTCATCCACACAGCTGAGCTGGGCCGGATGCGTACGAAGTGGGGAATACCGGAGAATGTAAAGATCAGGATCCCTATAAACCCAGAAACCCCCATGGATTGCAAATTAAGCGAGATTGTCATCTTCACGGAGCTGTTCAATTGGGGACTTAGATTCCCTCTGGACCCTGAAATTGTCAGATACTTCCATCTGATAAAGCTCTGCCCGAGCCAACTGAGCCCCAATGCCTGGTACACCCTCATGGCCAGTATCATGGCTTCAAAGCTCTCCGGGATTCCTCTACCGATGGAGGAGTTTGCTGCTGTGGCCAGCCTTTGCATAAACCATCACATCCCCTTCTACCATTTCAACATGGGGGATAACTTCAAAGCTGTGGACGACTTGCTGGAGTCGGAGAGGAATTGGAAGACCCAGTTCATGTTCGTAAGTGGTGCATGGGAGAATGGGCAGAAAATTAAGTCTGGTGTCAACCCAAGCCTTCTCACAAGCAGATGGAGGAGCGATCGTAAGTCTTCTACTTTACACTCTTATCTTTTTTTTAAGTTAGTTCAAATTAATTCGTTTCATTTTTGCCTTAGCAGAACTGCCCAAGGACTTCAGTGACCACTTAAAAACCGGGCAGGCCACTTGCACCAAGATCAATGCTTGGGCCGCTGAGAGATGGGGGAACCGGTTCCATGCTGCTTTTACTGGAGGCAACTTTGCAAGGTCTAACCTGTGGAACACCACAGGTCGGAGAGACTTAACTTGGGAGGAGCTCACCACTCAGCCTCCTCCGGATGTTGTGCTTAAAAGGACACATGAGCCAGATGGGTCACTCTACTTGCCAGGTCGGGCTAAAGCCCTGAGCAAGATGAAAATCAAGAAGAAAGGCAAAAAAGTGGTTGGGGAAGCTAACCCTGGAGAGGTGGAGGAAGGTGCTTCAATGCATCCGGAGGGGCCAGTCCCCAGTCAGATTGATGTTGCTCTTCTGGAAGTAGTGGAGCAGGAGACTGAAAGGCAAGAAGTGCACTCCCCAGACCCTCCAAAGGCTCCTAAAAGAGATCGTAAACGAGGAGGTGAAAGCAAAGACAGAGAGGCCAAGAAGAAGAAGACCTCTAAAGGTGACGAGCTTTCTCTCCGAATTTCAGAGCCTCCTCCCCAAGTTGACCCCTCTGACCCAACACAAGCAGAAGAGATTCCTGGTGACTTCCAAACCGACGAGGTCGAAGGGGGAGATCTCAATATTGACGGGGTAGACATTACCGGTCTTGGTGGGCTTGGTGAGTACTTCATCAACCTTCCCAGAGACGATTTTTCCGGGCCTTACCTCCCTCCGAGCACCTTAAACACAGTCACTTTCAATGGTAAGACCTTTATCGTTTCAAGTGAAAGGGATGTCATAGCCCACTCTTTATTAAGCAATGTTTAGCCTGTGCTTGTGTTGGAAAAACAAGTTCGAAATCAGGCAGACATTATCAAGGATCTTAAATCTGACAAAGAGAGGTTGTCCGATGACCTTCGTACTGCTACTTCAAACGTTGCCATCCTAAAGGAAGAAAATGAGTAGTTGAAGAGAAACCAAGAGGCAAGTACCACAAAAGTCACCACTTTAGAGGACACCATTTCAGAGCTCCGGGAGAAGCTGTCCGGACTGGAGAAAGATCTTGCCACCTCAAAGGGGGAATCCAAGGCCAAATACCAAATCATCACCAACTTGACCAATGATAAAATTGCTCTTGAGAATACAGCGTCCAAGGCTGCTGAGGAGAAAGCTACTTTGCTAAGGGAGCAGGAGGCCAAGATTCAAGCCATGATCGACGCTTATGCCAACAACGTGATCGACACCCAGGAGGAAATGTATGCCAAGGTGAGGTCTGACATGGTTCTACTCTTCCCCGAGAAGTTTCCGAAGAGGAACCTAGGGGATTTATGGCTTCATGTTGAGTCTGACGATCTCCCGTATCATACAATGGCTGATGGAGACTTGCATGGTTATTCTAGTGCTTCCTCATCCGATGACGAAGAACGTACCGGGGAGATCCCAGACGAAGATCAAGATGATCCTAAAGGAAAGAAGGTAAATGAAGCTGAGCCATCTTCAAAGGCTCAGCCTTAATTTGTGAACTACTTTTTACTTTTTCTCCAGACTAAAGTCCTTGGAAGGCCAAGGCATTCTTTTTTTGTAATTGTGTCCGGTATTTGAGCGGATAGGTTTTTTGTTCTATTTTGACAATCCAAAAGTCCTTGGAAGGCCAAGGCACTTTAAGTTATTTTAATGAATATTTTTGTTTTGTGCAATTCTCACCTTCTTTCATTGTTTGTTCCAATTTTGATGACTAGAGTTTAAATAGTCTTTAGTTATTTCATAGTGAGAGTGTTTAAATTCTCCGGCTATAGTTTAAATAGCCCTTAGTTATTTCATAATGAGAGTGTTTAAATTCTCCGATGACGAATATTTAAGTGGTCATCATTCTTTTATTTCAATCTGGATAGTGCGACAAAGGACAAAACTTAAAAAACTTCGGAAAATTTTTAATAAGGCATCAAATTTTATTCAAAAGCCCGGACACCTCATTAAAACCTCCCCGTGCCACCAGGGAGGAAAGAGTATGCCCCCAAATATTTATATGGATGTTTAAACAAGTAAATATTTACACAAATACTACTCCAAGTACATCCGGAGATGTTCAATATTCCAAGGGTGAGTCAAAACTCTTACATCCTTGTCTTCTAGCCAATATGTTCCAGGTTTAAGCCTTTCAATAACCACATAAGGTCCTTCCCAAGTTGGAGCCAATTTTCCGAACAGCTTTTCTTTAGTATGTAAGAAGACTTTCCTTAATACCTTGTCCCCCGGTTGGAAATCTCTTCTTTTAACTCTGGAAGCAAATCTGCTTCTCATCAACCCCTGATAGTGTGCAACTCTAAGGTGAGCTTTAACTCGTCTTTCTTCTACCAAATCGAGCTGGCCTCTGATTGCCACCTTGTTAGCGCATTCGGAGAAGTTGTGAACACGAAATGATGGGAGAGTTGCTTCTATGGGAGCTACTGTATCCATCCCATAGACCAAAGCAAAGGGTGACTCTTGTGTTACAGCCCCAGGTGTTGTCCGGTAGGCCCACAAGACCTCTTGTAAATAACTAGACCACTTCCCAGCAGCCCCTTCCAAATTTTTCTTTAAACCGGACAGTATAGTTCTATTAGCCACTTCGACTTGTCCATTTTCTTGTGGGTGGAAAGGTGAAGAGAAACAATGTTGTATACCCCTTGAGGCACAGAAACTCTCCATTTCCCTATTGTCGAATTGTGGCCCATTGTCTGTTGTTATTTTTTGGGGGACACCAAATCTGCAACAGATGTTGGATAGAATGAATTTTATAACAGCTTTTGATGTTGTTCCTACTAGAGGGGCTGCTTCAATCCACTTCGAAAAGTAATCCATAGCAACAATTATAGTTTTGCGTCCTCCGGAGGCCATAGGTAGAGGCCCTACTAAATCCAACCCCCATCGAGCAAAAGGAATAGGCTCAGAAATTGACTCTAAATGAATGGCCGGGACATGAATTTCATTGTTGTACCTCTGGCATAGGTCACACCTTCTTACCAATTCCTTAGCATCTTTCATGATAGATGGCCAATAGAGTAGAGAGTAGAGGGAGAATTAAGCTGGTTGGTTGCAGTTAATTTTCATTATCCACATTTAATGCAGGTGGTTGGGTATTTATACCCTTACATTTTGGGCCCTTATGGGTTTTCGGGTCATGTTCAATGGACCCGGGTCATGTTTAAAGACCCATGAGCTCTAAGTAGGAGAGCAAGTAGCATAGTCAAGAAGTGTTTAGGTTTTTTAGTACTTTTGTCATAGTTCGAACAGCCCCATTAGCTAAGTGTTCGAAGTGGTCTGTCCGGTCCGAAGGGTTAGGTCCGATCTGTCCCTTTCCGGTGAGTAATTAGAATTCGGACTCATCAGATTTTAACAAGAAGGTTGGGTGCTCTAAATGAATTCATCTCTCAATTTTCTCATAAATGTGCTCCTTTTTTTTAAGTGTTTGCGACGACCAAAGGAATTCTTTTGGACACCATAGTATGAGGTGTATTTTTACAAAATTAAAGAACATTTGTCATCATTAGAAATTCTTTCTAAGCCTCGAATTGGAGCAACTATTTTTTATTATTATTATGTCATATTTTTCCATTAGTGTTGTGTTGATAAGAGAAGAAGATGGGTATCCTAGTCTAGTATATTATGTGAGAAAAAGTTTGGTAGGATCAGAAAAAAAATATTTGAGACTTAAAAAGTTAGTTTTGGCTTTGGTGGTAGCTGCCACAAAAATGCTCCCCTATTTTCAAGCTCGTACGATTATCGTCCAAATGTCATTCCCATTAAAAAAATGTATTGCAGAGACCAGCTATTTCTGGAAGAATGACTAAGTGTTGGTTAAATTGGAGAATTTTGACATAGATTTACTCTTCGGACGGCTATTAAGGCTCAAGATTTAGCGGATTTTCTGGTTAAGTTCCATTCGAACTGTTCCGATAACGAGACTTATAAGACTTTAATACCGACGGATGGAGTATGGGTAGTCCGAACGGATGGAGGCTCCAGTATATTAGGATCGAGTGCGGGAGTACAATTGATTGCTTCCTCTGGTGAAGTTATGTACCAGGCCATACATTTTGGTTTTAATGTGTCAAATAACGAAGCAGATTACAAGGCTACTTTATCATGATTAAGGCTAGGAAGTATTTGTGGGGTAAATAAAGTTCGTTTACATACAGATTCACAATTAGTGGCAAATCACATGTCAGGGGTATCTGAATCTAAAAATGAACAACTTGTCATGTATTTTCGTGAACTACGAGGGTTAGCTATTTTGTTTGATGAGGTGATTGTTGAACATATTAACCGGGAGAAATACTGTTACAGATTCTTTAGCAACTACTGCGTATACTGAGAAATATTTATGGATTTTGTTACAAGATAGTCTATTCATATTAACAAAGTCGATAATGTAAATATTACGATGAAGTGTTTGTGACTACAGAAAATAACCGAAGAGATTCGCGGGTTGATCTAACATGAGTTTTACTTAAAGAGACATTTCGTTCTGACACAAAATTAGCTCAGAGGATGAGTTTTAGAGCCCATAGTTATATAATATTAGATGGAATATTGTACAAGAAATATTTAAGTAGACCGTTGTTACGATGTTTGGGCAAGAATGAATTCAAGAAGTTTTATCCAAACTACAAGATGGGGAGAGCTCTGTTCATTGTGGATTTAAGGCTTTGACAAGAAGGGTTTATTAAGGTAGGACATTATTGGCCTTTAATAATGAATGATGCTAAAACTTTATTTCGAAGTTGTGACACTTTCCAAAGATTTGAAAATTTTATTCATAAGCCACTTGTGCCTTTAATTTCGCTTTTCAAAACAGTTCATTTTTATAGATGGGAGTTGGATTTGGTAGGGTCGATGTTTTTCAACCATGGAATTTTTAGGATTCCTAGACTTGGACATTTTGTCCCTACCTGAGTAGTTTTCTTTGTCACGTCTATTCCCTCTCCAGTGTCTTCCTCTTAACTCTGTATGCAAAACTGAGAGGGTTGATGATTCACCCGATTCCCTCCTTCGAATCTCTCCACTGAGAACCAGATCACGAACATTAAAAAAATTTAAGTTATTGCTTCCTGACGAGCTACTCACAACCGTGACGGTAGCATTCCAACTTTCTGGTAGGGAAGATAAGAATCTCAATGTTCGTATTTCTTCATCAAAATAAATTTTAACCCAACTTTGCTAGGTTGTGATTGTATTGATTTCATTAAGATGTTGACCTATTGATGCCTTCTGTCATTTGCAAATTGAATAACCACCTCATCAAGTGAAATTTGTTAGAACTTAGACGTCGACGAATTCTCATACATACTGGATAAATCCTTAATAAGAGTCGTCGTGGTTGTTTCCTTTACGATGTTGAAGGTAACATTACGGGATAACTTCAATCGGATGACTCTAATGGCTTGTATGTCAAAAAGATTTCATTATTCATCTTTCATACTCTTTGGCTTCTTTTCTGAGAGCGGTTGATAAAGTTTTTTCTTGTACATATAGTCTTCAATCTTCATCTTCCAAAATCCAAAATTTACACCATCGAATTTTTCGAGTCTTGCATTTCCTTTGTCTGTAGTCATTGCTCTCACTCAAATTTGATCTCCCTTGGATCGCTACTAAAACTAGTACTCTAATACTAGTTGTTGAAAAAATTCCCAACTATCGTGTAGTTAAATTATTAAAAGATAAAAAGAAATTAAACAAAATAAATCATTAACGAAATTCAACAAATTATGAGTTATGAGTTTTCGATACACTACGAAAACAAACTATGCATTTTATAAACAGAAGAAGGAGAAACATTTACAAAAGATTATTAACTCAAATTACTAAGCCGTTAACGACTTCAACCCGTATTTCAGAATTCAAAACTTCTCCCCAACCTCTTCTGATGGGCCTTATCTAACGACAAACTCATGAAACCGAATAAATTGATCAAATAGAAGTTGAAGTGATCTAGAAGAAGCATAAAGATCATGACAAATTATTATTGGATGTCTGGCAGTAAGTCTACATATCTAAATCTGATTTTATCGTTCCCAACAATGACTTTATAAATACCGATTTTAGACACGTTGGAGCTAAAATTAACAAAATTGGTGTTAAATATATGAGACAACCGCTATCAGATATCTGATCAGTGCAATGGGACAAAATTTGGAAAGAAGACGACAAGACATCTCGAAACTCTGAAGAGAGTTTTGGTTTTGTCTCAGGGCACATTAAACTAAAAAGTCTCGTGAGTCTTCAACCAAACGTGTTTCAGCCAATATAAACCTTCGAACCAGGTGCTCTTGGGTTGAGTTGGTGTAATTTACCTTTGTCACCAACTATGATGGTAAAATAGGATCATAATATGATATTAAAAACAATCAAAGGACCGCATGAGGATGCATATGGAGACAGGTTGAGCTATGTAATGATTAACCCAAAAGCCTAACTATATTAAATACACAGATTTTGAATTTTTTTTTTGGGTTCTTTCTTTATTATTAGTCTATTGTAAATTCAAACAAAAAATACCTTACGACGTTGATAAAATCGAAACAATATCAATATCCAAAAGTATAAAAAAAAATCGAAATTAAAATGTATGGTAAGATAAATTTCATGACATGAAAATGTGTTTGTATTTGGTTTGAGGAGCAAGGACACCGGAAGCTTTTGCCCGAGCCGTAATTGCAGAGCAGCCAGGTTGCCGCAGCCAAATAGGGAGCTTGTGGGACTTGCCTATAACAATAGAGTGATGTGTATTCTGATTGATTAGTTGGTATCTAACTGAATGCAAGAATTGTTGTAAAAACTCTTAACAGGTTACAACAGCTTTAACTATAACCGAACGAATGTACCCAATTCTTCTCACTTCTCTCTTCTCCTCGTCTTCTATGTATATCAGAACTCTTTTTTAACCTCTCTAGAAGTTCTGGTATCGGATCTACTGATATTTCAGATTTACATCAGCAGATTTGGGATTCCTATTGCCTTTTAGTTGCAGCGTAAGTTGTGCAATTCTTTTTCAGTTTCAGTGTTTTTCTTTTCAACATTTGCCGAGTTCTTGGTATTCTTTCTACCATATCTCTAGTAGTTCGGCTGAATCTATATGCATAGCAAAATCATAGGTTCTTGATCCGTTCATCCTTTTTCAACTCAGTTTCAAGTTGCTTATTGCATTGCCTTGGTTCGTTGATTTGTTTGGTATGGAAATTCCATAGCTTAGCTTGCTATTTGTTCATTATCTTTATCTGGTTTAGCACTGACGTTTTTACAATCCACAACAATCACTGGCTAACTCGTTAGCCTTAGCCGCTGATAATCAAATTCAAATACCCCAACAGCTAGATGGCATCTGAAACTGGATCAAACACAACATTTGGGATACCAGATTCTGCTGCCTCACTATCTTATAGTGTTCGAAATGTTATAGGCGACGTGGTTGATATGTTCGTCCCTAGTGTCAACATGTCTGTTTACTACGGCTCTAAGCATATCCACAGCGGCTGGGAAATCAAGCCATCCATCGCCATAGATCCTCCTAAGCTCAGCATTACTGGTCAGCAAGGCGACCTTTTCACTTTGGTTAGTTCATTTCTTTCTTTCTAATTCTTAAATCGTGCGGATCTAGTTCCGTATTCATGGAATTTAGAAGTAGTAGTAATGTTGGCTCATGTTTTTGCAGGTTATGACAGATCCGGATGAACCAAACCCCAGTGAGCCAAGTATGAGAGAGTGGGTACATTGGTTAGTCACAATTAATCAAATTCGTGTTCTTTTTTTTATAAATGATATATAAACAACTTATGTATGATTATAGGATTGTGGTAAACATTCCCGAAGGCGGTACTCCAAATGCAGGTTTACTAAAATCACCTTCCTTTTACCATATTCTTGGTCTTTGCTTGCATGCATGTAAAAGGATCTCTAAAAACTTTATAATAGTATAATATTTGGAATTTGTTAGGTTAGGTATGATTACTACTTAATAAACCAAAAAAATCTTACATATATGATATAACTGTAGATCAGATCTGAACTAAACTGGAGATTCGGATAAGTTAAGTCAGTCTGACAAAAAAATGTCACATTGATATCTATGTCTGTTCAGGTGTTCTGCTAGACTAAGTGCCTATTTCGTCTGAGTATATATGGCTACGTTCCATGGAATAAAAATAATAAAAATACGTTCTTATGAAATATAAAAGTTAATGATCTTGTATGTTTTTAATTTACCATTTATATATGTATCAAAATATTTTATTTTTTAGGGTATATTCTCATTGTGTGTCATTATCATATCAAAATATTATAGCAGTTTGATTTATGTTTATCTTTTCTATTACACCTGGTCGCCCCACTATCACGTGACACCTAATTCTTAAATCAGTTTAACCATGAAAGTTTTCTTTTTTTTACGTTTCAAAATTAAATTAAATTTAAAAATAAATGATCATATCCAACCATCGACTCTAATACAAGTAGAAGTTATAAAATACATTTACCCTCCTATTAGACAAAATCTAAAAGGGAGGTATTTACAAATAAATAACAGATTAAAAAAAAAATCAGAAAATGAAGTGGTGCCTTATATTGGTCCCCAGCCAAAGGTGGGCATACATCGATACATATTGGTGCTATATAAGCAGAAGAAGACCGTGAATTTGGTTGAGCGACCTAAACATCGAGCTAATTTTAACACCAGAAGTTTCGCAAACCTCCTGAATCTAGGACTCCCAGTGGCCACAGTTTTCTTCGATGCACAGAGAAGGCGAGCTGCGCTGAGAAGAAGTTAGAGATATTTTTTTTTCTCGTTAGACATATAACCTGCCATGTCCCATCTCAATACCAGAACCCGATTGTCTATCTCTCCACTGTTTCGAATAAACAATGGTTTTTGTGTCCCTTCTTGTGTATTTACCTAGTCTTTCCGATACATAATTGTTTTTCATAATTGCACGATATTTTACTTGTTAGTTAAAGCAGATAAAATGAAAAAATTTAATCTTACACCCGATCAATTACTTAACGAAGATGTGACATAACATGATATTAGGTGGTTATGGTTGATCGATCAACTAAGTCAATTTTTTTTATAATATGTACTAATAATAAACTAGTCAAATAATTTTATGAAAAATAATACAACTACATAGAATTTCGGTAATTATTGTATCGGAACCTTATGCACTGCTTTATTTAATAATTTAGGAGAGTTTTCTATGTTATTAGTTTACAACTCAAGTTTGAGGAGTGCTCTTAATTTTCAAATCTATAAACAATTAAATAGAATTTAGAAGGATGTACTACGGACTTGTATTCCAAACCTTAAGATTATATATAAGAGATAACCTCACTTTTCTACCATGAAGGTTATATATATTAGTATTGGTATGATACATTTTAAAGCTTTTCTACTGTAGATTTGTTTGTAGATCGGTTGGGATATAAGGTGAAAATATTTTTGAAGTTTTTATAAAACATTTTTGAAGTTCTTTCAATAATTAATATTTAGTGGAATCACGAGAATGAAGGTAAGATTCCGTGGAATAATTAAATAACTATATAAATTTAAAATATATAATAACGCGACATATTGTTGAGGATAATAGGACAAACACAAAATTAATTGAATTCATAAATGTATTATAAATAATTTTGTCGAACATAAATAGTAAATGTAGCTAGTTAGATTAAACATTTGTCTTTTCTTAATTTTATAAAAACACGTGTCAACAAATTAATAAATTATAAAACAAGAATAATGTGGTGAGATTAACCATTCTTTTTTATTTAAATTGGGCCATTTATTTCATAATTAAAATTGTATAGCTTACCACTATTAAATACATGGAATAGTCCCAAATTATAAAAAGCTAAAAACCTTAGCATATCGATTTCTCTTTTTTGGTCTTCTCTATCACACCAGCTTTTTAAATCCAAGCTTCTGAAATCCACTGACTTCACAAATCGAAATCTTCACAATCATAATAGCTTAACACATGATCTTTTGATCAAAGACCCTGACTGCTCCAAGAAAACAAGATGGATTTCGGGTAAGTTTTCATTCAAACATTAGGGTTTAATTACTTTAATCTCTAAGAATTGGAGCTTATTCTCAGGTATCCAATCTCCAAACCTTCGAGATAAGTAATCGCTCTACATCTAACATAAGCTTGTTTTTAATCAAAATCCAAGCTTTGATTAGATTTGAGGGTTGATTTTGCAATCCAGTCAGCTGCCTGATTTTGTTCTCTAAATATGTGGATTAGTTTCATATTTGAAGAGAAGAGTTTATGAAAGCAACTGATTAAGGAATTGAGAAACCAAGGAGACCTCCCAGATAGAAACATCTCAACCAAAATTCGAGAGTCTGCTTCGATATCAAACAGACTAATGCTTTTAGAGAAACAAAGATGAAGGCCATCAAAAAGTGATCTGGTTTCAGCTACAATAGGGCTACCTTTACCATAAAGCCGACCATAACCAAACACGATGTTACCCAAGCTATCTCTGACCAACCCACCACCACTATAATCCCCAGATTGACTGCAAGCATCATCGGTGTTTAGTTTGAAACGGTCGAGTTTACGACAAACCCAGTTGAGAGAAACAGGTATTCGAGACATGTTGAGGTGATTTACATAACCAATAGAGGGGCCAATCTTATTGTCTCTGTCCCAATATTTCCTTTCAAAATATTGGCTCTGTCAAGCCCTGTTAGAATGTGAGGAATGTATTTAATAATTGTTTCAGAGTTGAAAACCTTGTCTTCATTTTTATTTTTGTTCTTAGCAAACCAGATCACCCAAACAATGATAGATGGTAGGATATAATGCATGTGAACTTCCTTATTAGATGACCCGTATCATGTCCTTATGAGATGAGTAAATGACATGTTTCTTGTGATATATATGTTGAAATAGACAGCAAAATAAGACCACATATCCCGAGATTGCTGATAGTCCGCATAAACATGCTTTATAGTTTCTGCATTATTATATTTCTGACATTTTGATGCTAATTGAATATTTTTCTTTTGCATAATTGAGTCAATAGGGATCCAGCTTTTAAGCACTCTCCAAATGAGGAAAAAGTATTTTCTGGGAGTAACCTTATTCTATGTTTTATTATAAAGGTTAGATCTGTTGTCATTGATATGAATTTCATTCCAAGTAGCTTTTGTGTTGAAAAACCCATTCTGACTGAGAGGCCAGCTTAAAGAGTCCACATTAGATTCATCCAGGTAGACCTTGAGGATATTTTGGATTTAATTTGAGTCCAAAGCATTCTCCAGCTTAGGTATATTCTATTTCCCCTCATCCCAGTAATCTTTGACCTTATAGCCTTCATAGGTAGATCTGTCATCATTTTCAGAAAAAGTGACAAATGGTTGTGTCGTACACCATTTATCAAGAAGCAGATCCATATTTCCAGCCTTAGCGTGCCATATAATATATTTTTCTGCCCTGTCCCTAGATTTCCACAATCTTTTCCATATATTAAAATACTTAGAAGGCCTAGGAACTGCCAACAAATGAGAATTGTTGAAGTATATGACTTAGGTCAACTTTGCCCATAGAGAGTTTTAATATCTCAAACTGGACTGCGGTTTTAAAGAGAAAAATTCCACCAAATCATCAATCTTTTCAAGTTTAACCCACCTTCTTCAAATCGTTTACACACTTTAGACCATTTGCACCAATTGGTAGTTTCTTTGTTTTTTTTTACTCCCAAAAGAAACTTATTATAAAGGATCTCAACCCTTTTGATCACAATTTTAGGTATAGTAGACTTTTGAATAATGAACATAGGATAAGCACCTAAAACCGTCTTAATTAGGGTAAGTCTTCCCCTAAAGGAGAGGATTGTTTGATCTTATTCAGATTTTTTATTTTTTGTTTTTAGTGTTACCTTCAAAATTACTAACCTTATTTTTGTTGCTTATTATTGTCCCTAGATACTTGTATGGAAATAATATGTGATTAAAACTTAAAGCAAGATCAAGTCTCCTAGTTTGTTGAGGTGAGAGTTTGCTAGAGATAATTACTTTAGAATTTTCTTTATTAATTAGCTGACTAGAATGTCTTCATAGTGATTTAACAGGTTCATGATTATGGAAATAGATGTAGAGGAACCATTGCAAAACACCAGGATATCATCAGCAAAGCATAAGCAAGGTATATTCAAATTCACTTTACTTGTATATCTTGTATATGTAAAATTAGAAGAAATCCCTTTTAAACCCCTTAGGAGATACTCTTCAGCCAGTATAAACAGACTAGGTGACAGGGGGTCACCTTGTCTTAACCCTTTGTTGGACTTAAAGAATCCGTTTAGCTCCCCATTAATCAAGACGGAAAATTAGTTTTTGTCAATATTCCTCTATATAAGTCTAAGAAAATCAGACCTGAACCCAAACGCAGCCAATACACTAAATAAGAATGTATGATCCAGCATATCAAAAGCCTTGTCGATGTCCACCTTTAGCAGAATGTTTCCCCCTCTAGTTTTAGTATTTAGATCATATGAAAGCTCTTGGTCAATTATGATATTACCATGAATGATTCTACCTTTCACGAATGCACCTTGCTCAGTAGAGATTCGATTAGGCAGAAGTATGGAAATTTTATTGTTGATCAATTTAGAGACAATTCTATTGAAAAAAGCAGTGAGACTAATAAGTCTTTAGTCTTTCCACGTTTTAGGAGAGATTATTTTAGGAATGAGGCAGATGACAGTAGCATATATGCCATTTAGAATAGGACCATCCCTGAAAATATCTCTAATAGCCTCACACAAATCACCCTTAATTATTGGCCAACATACCTTGAAGAACTTACCATTAAACCCATCAGGACCAGCAGCTGAATTAGGGTTCAAATCCTTAATGACAGCATAAATCTCAGTTTCAGTAGGCATCCCCACTAACATCTCATTATCTACCTTAGTGACCAATTTATGAATAAAATCATTAAGAAGATTAAGATTCTATGGATTAGGGAGATCAGAAATAAGAGTTTTAAAATGGTTGATATCAGATATCCCAATGGTATTAGGGTCATCAATCCACTCAGCCTCATTCCGATTTTAGTGATTTTGTTTCTTATATTTCTTTTTTCACAAAGTTGTGAAAGAAATCAATATTTCTTTCACCTTTTTTAAACCAAAAAGAGTGAGTCTTCTGCTCCTAATACTCCTCCTCCCTTGCTAGGAGTCATAGGCGCTTTTCCTTGGCCTCATCAAGAAGAAACTTGTCTTAAAATAAATTAAAGTTCACGAAATTAGCCTCTAGTCAATTGATTTCTTCTTCAACCTTGATAAGGAAAAGTATTCTTTAGGGACTAAAGTGATAAATGCTGTAATTATAGAATTAAATTAGACTTTAGGAAGAACCTAGGGGTTAAGTTGTAAATTTAACAATATGTAACCGTTTTCTCTAACTAACTCACCTGGCCTATTTAAAGAGGCTGAAAGAGTTATTTTGACCTATGAAATATTCAGAGGTACTTTTCACTTTTGGAAATTCTCACTGTGGATTCTCTGTTCTAAATTCACTCTTTGCAACTTAATTTCTCACCAAATTGGCGCTAGAAAGAGGGGGAGAGGATACCTTGATCAACAGATCAAAAATCAACGTTCGAGTTCTCGTTTTTTTAAGTTTTTCGTTCGAATTTTCATATTTCGTTTGATTTTTCGCTGTTCGGAGATGAATCCAGAGGAAGGTGACAATCCATCTGTTCGCAAGGTGATAGAGACGCTGAAATCCGATTTGCAAGAGGCAGGTAAATCTGTTCCAATTCAATCAGTTCAATTTGACTTTGAAGGAAAAATGAATGAAATGATTAGGAAGGTGGCTGAGCTTGACGAATTGGTAAAAAAGAAAGGAGATAATAACGGTGCTAGGCTTAGGTCTAAGATAGCAGGAGGTGATCATGATGATCAGTCTGATCAGTCGATGGATGAAGGTGATGATCACTACGAGCTGCGTAGGACACGGTCTGAGCAAAAAAAAGAGTATAGCGGGATAAAGAAGAGGAAGGAAAAGTTACAAAGGCGACTGTATGAAAATTCTAGTGATGAGGAGGAATTTGAAGATTCTGAATCTGATGAGACACCAAGGTACGAACGTTCTCGAGGCCGTTCAAGAGGAACAGAGCGTGAGTTCCGGCCAGCTAAGTCGTTTAAGGATGGAAGGAAGAAGAAAGAGAGGCGAGTATACTCACCTCGGAAATACTCGCCTCGAAGGTGTTCGCCTCGGAAATATGAAGGTGAGTCCAGCTTGTATGCAACTGTGGGGATGAGAAAT
Organism: Limnanthes douglasii subsp. nivea; assembly: GCA_036936605.1. NCBI lineage: Eukaryota > Viridiplantae > Streptophyta > Magnoliopsida > Brassicales > Limnanthaceae > Limnanthes > Limnanthes douglasii. Next base: position 212,555,045 of record JAUPFV010000004.1, read on the forward strand.
GAGGACCAGTACGTCCAGGGGGTTGATTGGAGGGACTCACCACTGGTCAGGGAGATCAGATCTGTACCGCTACCGAGGCGGTTTGATATTTCCAAAGTTGAAAAGTTCGATGGGACTCAAGATCCCGATGACCACATAGAACAATTTAAAAACTACATGACTAATTTTGAAGATGATGATAGATTGGTGTGTAGAGCTTTTTCTCAAACGTTTAAGGGAACTGCGCTAAAATGGTTTAATAAGATTCCTAAGGAATCAATTGCAAATTTTAGAAGTTTCTACACTGCTTTTCGCAGACAATTTGTGGGAAGCAAGGAGATGAGAGCCAATGGGGACACGATAATACAGTGCAAGCAGGCTGTGGGAGAGAAGTTGAAGGATTATACCAAGAGGTTTGTGTCAACAAAGGCTGAGCTGGATGACTGTGAGGAAAGTGTGGCTATGGCAGCGTTCAGGCAGGGGCTGTTGCCTGGGGATTTAGCCGATGAGACAACGAGGCGCAGGGCGCTAACTTTTGGAGCTCTTATGGCTCAGGTTGAGGACCAGATTAAGGTCGAAGAATCGATGAGGGTTCGAGGAGGTGCTAGTACTGTTCAAAAGGGGAGTGGACAATCTAACGTCTCAAACAACAATACCTCGCGTCCGAAGAACAATCAAAATGTTTCTAACCGAGGAGCCTCGAACTCGTATCAAGGGGGATATAATCAACATAATTCTAACAACCAGCAGCAGTATAGATCCAGGTCGAATGTGTGGGTGAGGCCGGATTACTATGCAGATTTAACTGAGAGTGTGGCTTCAATATATGAAAAAACAAGAGGAACAGTCAATTTTAGAAAGCCACCAGCTATCAACAAGCCAAGGGAGGAGCGCAATAATAAATTTTGTAGGTATCATGAGGACGTCGGCCATGATACAAATGATTGCATTGCTCTGAAGAAGGAGATGCAAGTTCTGATCGAAAATGGAAAGCTGCTGGAGTATGTCAGGAAGAATGCCAAAACAACAGCTCCTAAAGGAGGTAATCCCAATTCCAAGCAGGAAACTGCGTTAATGATTTTAGATGTTGCAGGTGAGACAGATGGTTTCGATGTAGCCTCGGAATATGTCGAACCAGACCCCAGCCGACTTTTGTTAATGTCGATAGATGAGCCGATGCGTCAGGGACGTGTTCGAGATCTGTGTGCCTTTTTTGAATCATTAACCATATTTGGAGGGGATTCGATGACCAACAACACCAATAATTCGAGGAAGAGGCATATAGTAAATTTAACACGACAAATTGAGGGAGGTGCATCGGCACATCTAAGCAGCAGAAAGGATGTGCCCTTTATAATATTCGATGGAGATGATTTGAGGGGCATTACTGGGCCACATGAGGATGCGGTGGTCATTGGAGCAGAAGTATGTGGGGTGGAGATTCGACGCGTGCTGATCGACACAGGAAGTTCTGCTAATGTGCTTTTTAAGTCAACGTATGATAGGTTGACTGCACCACCTCGAATAGAAAAATCAGAGAGGACTATCATTGGGTTTACCGGCGCATCAGCAATTGTAATAGGTGAATTCGAAGGTGAAATTTCCTTGGGAAAAGGGCCTTTCAAGAAGAAAGTACAGGTACTTTTTGTGGTGGTGGATTGTCCATCAAGTTACAACGCTATTCTTGGGAGGTCATGGTTGGCCAAAATGTACGATGTAGTTTCTACAGTTCATCAGTGTCTGAAGTATGTGGTCGAGGACAGAGTTGGCGTAGTCCGAAGTGACCAAAAGGTGGCAAGAGAATGTTATGCTGCTGCATTTAGGTTACGTGGTAAAAGTTCTGATGATCTCATGGAGAGTTAGCAGTTTGGGGGGTTGTCTTGTAGTGAAACGGACGAGGGAATTGATGATCCGAGGTCAACCCCGAGTTCTGTAGTGGTCAATGAAGAAATAGAGGAATTTACTTTTAATAATGGCAGGGTACTTCGAATTGGCACTCTGTTATCTTTGTCGATGCGGGAAAAGTTGTTGAATTTTTTGTCTGAAAATTTGGATGTGTTTGCCTGGAGATCTGAAGATGTAGTAGGGGTCCCAAGCAATATCATATGTCATAGCCTAGCGGTTGATCCGAAGGTCAAACCAATTATCCAAAAAAGAAGGGCTTTTTCATTGGAGAAATCTGAGGCCATAGTTGCCGAAGTGGATCGGTTATACAAGATGGGGCATATTAGGGAGGCCAATTATCCGAGGTGGACGGCTAATCCGGTGGTAGTAAAAAAGAAAAATGGAAAATGGCGAATGTGTGTGGACTTCACAGATTTGAATAGAGCCTGTCCAAAAGATCCTTTTCCAGTGCCTCGAATAGATCAGTTAGTGGATTCCACTTCGGGAAATAAAATTTTGACTTTCATGGATGCGTTTTCGGGGTATAATCAAATTCGAATGAATCCGGATGATGAAGAAAGCACAACTTTTATTACTGATAGAGGTTTGCATTGCTATAAAGTAATGCCATTTGGATTGAAGAATGCTGGATCAACGTATCAGAGGCTGATGAATAAGGCGTTTGCTTCACAGATTGGGAGAAATATTGAAGTGTACATCGATGACATGCTTGTTAAAAGCAAAGGTGATGATGAACATATTGATGATTTAGAAGAAACGTTTTTGAATCTTAGAGCCATTCAATTGAAGTTGAATCCAGAAAAATGCACATTTGGAGTCCGATCTGGCAAGTTTTTGGGGTATATGATTAGTGAGAGAGGAATCGAGGTGGATCCAGAACAGTTGAAGGCCCTGATATCGATGTCGTCACCTCGGAATATCAAAGAAGTACAAATGTTAACAGGCAGGTTGGCAGCTCTGAACAGATTCATTTCTCGTTTTTCAGATAAGTGCTTGCCTTTTTTCCAGGTGTTGCGTAAACCCAATAATTTCGAGTGGACTTCGGATTGTGAAGAAGCCTTTTTGAAGATAAAAAATCTTTTGTCTTCACCTGAAATATTATCAAAGCCTCGGAAAGGTGAGCAATTATTTTTATATATAGCAGTGTCAGATTATGCAGTGAGCGCAGTTTTGATCAGTGAAGACACAAAAATTTCGAAGCCTGTTTACTATGTCAGCAAAAGTTTGGTTGATGCCGAGAAACGTTATTTGAAGCTCGAAAAATTGGCACTGTGTATAGTAGTGGCAGCAAGAAAGATGCGCCCTTACTTCCAGGCACATACGATTGTAGTTCGAACTTCATATCCATTAAAGAATGTTTTACAAAAACCAGACATTTCAGGAAGAATGACAAAGTGGTATGTGGAACTGGGGGATTTCGATGTGCTATTTTCTCCTCGGACAGCTATTAAAGCTCAAGCTTTAGCAGATTTTTTGGTGGAGTTTCATTCGAGCAGATCCGAAGAGAAAGATACAGAAAAGGTGAATGAGAATCCGACGTGGACAATTCGAACTGATGGGGGATCCAGTAGTAAAGGGTCAAGTGCAGGAGTGGAATTGGTGGCACCAACAGGGGAATTTATGTTTCAAGCTATAAAATTTGGCTTTCATGCTTCAAATAACGAAGCTGAATATGAGGCTGTGCTAGCAGGGTTGCGGTTAGCGAAGATTTGTGGAGCAATGTTTGTGCGCTTGGAAACAGATTCACAGTTGGTAGTTAACCATGTTAAAGGGGTATCAGAAGCTAAAAAGGAGCGTTTGGTTTTGTACCTACAAGAACTTCGGGGGATGATGGCGCAGTTTGAAAATATCGAAGTGGAGCATATTCGAAGAGGAAACAATACTATGGCTGATTCTTTGGCAACGATGGCTTATTCAGAAGAATATCCATGGATTGTAACTCAACCATCGCCTTCGATCAGATCGAATTCTGAGCAATGTGAAGTTGTTGATGAGGTGGTAAATAATCCGACGTGCGCTCGAGGAGATTGGAGGTTTGACTTGTTAAACTTTATTTTAAATGGAATATTACCTATGGATAAACACTTGCTCAAGAAAATAAAGTACAAATCCCTTGGAACATAGAGCACTTGAAATTGTACTGTGAGTAAAATTGAACTTCGAATTTTTGTACAACAGACATACTCTTTCCTTATCTGTTGGCCCAGAAAGGTTTTAACGAGGTGTCTGATTCATATTGAATTTTTTAATAAAATTTCTTTTGGCCATTGGTTGTTTGTTATGATGTGTGATTTATTATTTTGGTAATTTGGCAAAGATTGATCATCTTTGGAAGTTGACCAAGAATAATTTTCCGAAGCGATAGCTTTGAAGAAACAACCAAATTTTTCGAGGTGCCACGTCTTATGAGTGCATCTATTGTTCGAGGTGCCACGTCTTATGAGTGCATCTATTGTTCGAGGTGCCACGTCTTATGAGTGCATCTATTTTTCGAGGTGCCACGTCTTATGAGTGCACCTATTTTTCGAGGTGCCACGTCTTATGAGTGCATCTATGTTTAAGAGTAACCAGTTTAAACAAGTATATCAGAAATTCAAGAAAAAAAAAAAAAAAAAGGGACAAGTGATTTCATCGTGGAATAAAATACGAAGTTTACAAAAAAGGAGGACAGCATTTAATCACATACACAAAAAACAAAAGCGAACTGTTTGGTCTATTAAGCATCATTCTCTTCTTCTTCATCTTCTGATGACGCCTCTTCGGAGTTATTTCCATCTTCTGAGGAAGAGCTTGGTGGCGCTTCGAAAGCTTCCTTTGGGCGTTGCTCTTCTGGAACTCGTCTCCAAAGGTTTGATAAGTCCAACCTTGGACAAGCAGCATGAACTTCTCGAAGGATCTGAATAGATGTATCAATTTGAGTTTTCTTCATGCCTTCGAGCATCACAGAACTAACTTTAGTTTCAGCCTGTTTGACTGCAGCCTTCTTTTCTTCTTCGAATCCTGTTCGAAGTGTAGTAATCTCATTTTGGCTTTTTTCCAGTTTATCTTTTGTTTCCTTAACAAGTGCAGTAGCAGCGGAGATGGCAGTAGAATGTTCAGCTTTCAGACTTTCAAGAGCTCCCAGATGAGTAGTTTTAAGTGCTTCGACTTCCTCCTTGTGTTTTTTAAGAAGCTGTTCTTTTTCAGCTTCGAATTTTTGGAGTGCTTCATTTTTTAAAGTCTTTTCAGACTCTGTTTCTTTTCTGCTTTTAACTAACTCTTGAGCAAGACGCTCCAATTGGCTTTGAGATTTGCTCACCTCTTCGTATAATTTTGTTACTGCAGTAATTAGATTTGGGAAAGGTTGAAGAATCGAAATTACCTCATCGGATTTCTCTGAGTGAGGAAAGACTAATGGTTGATGAACAGGAGCAAAAGGGTTAGATGTAGAAGCTGTAGCAGCCTCGGTAGAAATTGGTGGAACAACGTTGGCAGGTTGAGAGCCAGAAAGTACGAAGTCTCCACTTGAGTTGAAGTCATCAAAGTTTAGATAGTCATCTATTTGTTTATCTCCAAGGGTTATACCTCCTTCAGGATTTTCCTCGACAAAAGTTTTACCTCGTGCCTCGGAAGCTAGCACAGCCTCTAATATATCAGCCTCATTCTTCTCATTGGGCTTGTTAGACTTTTTATCCTTCTTTTTTGGAGAAGTGTCTTTTTTCTTTGTCCTTTTCAGAATAGGCTGGTCTTCTTCGGATATGGTGGGAAGCGAAGGTGCAGACGTTTTTCTCTTCCTTACTCTTTTCGAAGTGGTAGGAGGTTTAGTTTTGCTGGTGCTGGGTTTCTTCTTTCCTTTTTTCTTTAAAGGAAGATGGCTGTCACTTCGATTCCGAAGTGGTAGATAGCACTTCCCATCTGGTGCAAGTATCCTTTGAACTACTAGAAGAGGATTTGGTGGCGTCATCGGATCTTCAGGGAAGTCAGCCCCTAGTGATATTCGCCAAAGATGGCTATTAACAAAGTTAATAGGATCAAATGCTGAATGGAAGCCATTTCCCCAAGCCTTTTCAGCCCACTCAGCCATTTTCTGGAAGATAAGTTTGGCCTCTTTTCGACGACTTTTAAATCGCCTCGGAATTTCTGAAGAGAGACAAATAGTTAGCCAGATAAATTGATTCAAAAGCAATCACATAAATAAAGAAAAACATCACTTACTATTGTCTCTCCAGGTGAGAGTAAGTTTAGAAGGGTTGGCATCGGAAATATCTTTGCCATTTTCCCAGGCACCTGACAGGAAGACGAACCTTTGCTTCCAGATCTTGTCAGCTTCGAGGAGGTCGTCAATGATTTTTAAATTGTCTTCAAGGGTTAGGTAATAAAATGGCAGAACTGGGCCATTTGAAATTTTGGTTACTGAAATGAAGTCCTCAATTTCGAAGGGAATGCCTCCAAGTCTTGATACCATGATTGCTGAAAATAAAGTGAAGAGCAAGTTCGGAGTAACCTGGGTTGGGCACAGTTGGTGGATTTCGAAGAACTTTACTATCATCGGATCAAGGGGAAACCGAAGTCCTCAGTTGAAGAGCTCAGGGTACACTACTAGCTCATCTTTTTGACAGTTTAAGGGTGTCTCTCCTTCAACTGGTAATCGAAGAATCATGTTGTCAGTTAACCCCCATAGTTTTCTGAGTTGCTCCTTCTCTGATTCGAGGTAGTAACTGTAAGATACATTCTTCAAAGCAAGAATGTACCAGGCAGAAAGAGGCTTGAGATTTTCTTGAACTAAGGAAGCAACATTATCAGGAAGAGTAATAAGAGCTTTTTTCCCTCGAGGTTTCTTTGGAGGAGCTACGCCTTCAGCCTCGGATTCCTCCTCGGCATCAGATTCAGTAGCTTCTGAATCATCCTTTTTATGACCTTCCTCGGAGTGACTTCGAGTTTGTGTTTCTTGTTGAGTCACAGGAATTGGCTGACTACACTCTGGTGTAGTATCATCCATTTCTTGTGGGGGAGGAGGAGAGTGTTGAGGAGTGGAAGAGGTTTTTGTTTCTTCACCCATTACTAAGAAAGATGATTTTTTGGAACGTTTAGCTCTAATAGCCTCGAATTGAGGAGGAAGTGTTTTGGTTTGAGGGTTTTTTGTCTCTTCGAATTGAAGGACAGGTGATTTAAGTTGTGATTTGTTATAAGTGGGTGGTTTGTCTAAAGTAACTACTTTAGGTTTCCGATGAGGTCTTAGTAGTGAAAGTTTGGTTGGATTTTGGAGAGAAGAGGTCGTTGAGTTACTTTCTGGGTTAGAAGTTAGAGGCGAAGACGAAGTAGCAAGGTTTGGATTAAAGTTGCCATATTTAAAAGTGGTGCAGGAAGAGTGAGGACCGTTATAGATCAACCCAGCAGCTTTGTATTCTTTGGCTCTTCGAGAAATACAAAGATAATCGTAGGCCCCAAATACTTGGTTACTGGAACCAGGAAAAAGATTTTTCTTTGATCTTACTGGTCTTCTGGGTTTGAATCTATTGTATCTAGGGTATCTTCTCATACAATGGTTTTTAGTATGAAAGGTTGCTTGGTAAGACAAGAGAAGATGAACAAGAGAAGATGAACAGGTTGAAGATGAGCAGGTTGAAGATGAACAGGTTGAAGATGAGTAGGTTGAAGATGAAGAACAATCTGGAGATGTTTCAAAGGTGGATTCTCTAAAAAGCTCTTACTGAATGAATAGCTGAGTATTTATAGAGTAAAGAGTAACATCGAGAATGTGAAAGCAAGGAACAAGTAATCTCTTCTCATTCGCTGGAATATGAAACGAAAAGGAAACTAATGATGTCACAGGTCTACTACTAGCAGTCTAATCAGTCCATTGAGTAGAGTTTAGAAATTTCGAAGTGTTGTTAAACTATGTGTGAAGTAATCAGGTGTAAAAATCAAAGGCAACGCAGTACCACAAGAAGTTAAATTCGATGAGGAGTTGAATTCGAGGCAGTTGAGAAATTCATTTGCACTTACTCGCCAATATGTAGAGACTCCTGGTTTATTGGATTTAATCATAATAAAGATATAATATAATGCTGATCCGAAGAAGAGTTCGAAGAGCTAATAGTTCTTATACATAGATATATAAGAACTAGGGGGCTACTGATAAGGAAAAGTATTCTTTCGGGACTAAAGTGATAAATGCTGTAATTATAGGATTAAATTAGACTTTAGGAAGAACCTAGGGGTTAAGTTGTAAATTTAACAATATGTAACCGTTTTCTCTAACTAACTCACCTGGCCTATTTAAAGAGGCTGAAAGAGTTATTTTGACCTATGAAATATTCAGAGGTACTTTTCACTTTTGGAAATTCTCACTGTGGATTCTCTGTTCTAAATTCACTCTTTGCAACTTAATTTCTCACCAAACCTGTTTTGTAGAATCGAATATGCTCCCAAAAACAGTCTCATTCCACTCAATGACTTCAACTTTTAGACGCTTTAATTTGTACTAGAATTTCTGAATAGGAGAACCAACCAACATAGCATCCCAACAATATTCAACAAATTTATAGAAACCCTTATGCAGACACCACATGTTAAAAAATTTGAATGATGATTTGATTTTTGTAGAGTTTGAGGAGATAAATAATAAGATATGAGCACGTTTTAGATAGGTGTGTGACATTTGTTGCATCAAAATAGTTTAACCACTTATTGTTATAGAGAACCATATCCAACCTCCTCCATACCATTAGTCCAAGTGAACTTATTACCTGAAAAACTAGCATCAGTTAGATTACAGTCTTGTATAAATTGTTGAAATCATTCATACGAGTAGTGCAGTTGGTAAAGCGGTGCAATTGTTCCTCTGGATTGGCAATAGTGTTAAAATTACCTAGGATAATCCATTCCATCTCTACATCTTCAATATTCTTAAGGTTATCCCAAAGAATTCTTCTTAAACTCCTAGTACACTTGGCATAAACCACCGTGACCTTGAAGACTTTAGTAATAGAGTTGTGCTTGATTTTTAAATGAAGAAATTGGTCCTCATTAACAATAATTTCAAACTGATAATACTTTTTTCGCATGATCCATAGCTTATTGCTAATGTTGTTAGAAAAAAATAGAACCCAAGCTTTATACCATTAGTTTACAGCTTTAAGGCACTGATCATTGGTTCCTGAAGGGCTATAAATTCTAGCTTCTTTGACCTTTTAATGGATTTAATTCTAGATAGATTTTCTTTAATCCCAATACCACGTACATTCCAATTCAGGATTGTAATGGTCATTTAAATTGTTTTGGGGTTTTGGCAACACTTTTTTGTTGCACAAGTTTAGAGGATATAATCCTCTTTGAATTCACAATTTTCATCTTCTTAGTCTTTTGTGCTCTGTTTTCTTGTGGTCATTGTTGCTTACCATACTTCTACTTGCAGGGAAGGAAGGTAAACTGCATGTTGCCTTCTTTGTTAGGGATGAGATTACAAGCAGAGGATACAGGACTATTGCATTCTTGATTCAAATATCCCATTTTAATCATATGGAGCGCTTCAATGACCTCAGTGTTTTCAACATCCAAAAGTAATTGTATTTGATCTATAGATTCATAACTCTTGTCTATATTTTATTTTTGTTGTGATTCACCACAAATATCACTATCTTTCTTTTTATCCACGACAACAGGTTTTAGTTTTTTATCAGAAATCTGTAAATGATCTGTAGGCAACAGAGAATCCAAAGTTATGGATTTGGGGGTCTCTAATTGCTCTTCCAATTTCTCTTGATTGAGCTTCTTTCACATTTTATCTAGAGTGTCTCAGGTGAGAGCAAGTATTGCAGTATTCTATGTGTTTATCATAAACTAATTCTTGGCAAAAACTTTAACAGCCAAAAGAAGATCCACAGTCTCCTAGGCTTAGGCTTAGATACATCTATTACAACCCATATTCTGCAAAATTTGAATCTTGCACGATTCTTATGTGGGACATATATATTAAGAGGAGACCTAATGGTCTTTGCAATTTCAAGTATGTTGTTTTTATTATACATAAATTCTGGAAGGTTTGGTAGGTTAATATAAACAGGAGTAGCATAGTTTTCGATATTAGGATTAAAATGAGGAGACCACTCAAGTAACCTTTTTTTTTTCTCCGATTTGCCAAACATTCCTTCTCTAGATATTCTTTAGGTCCTCAATTAAAAAAACTCGATAAATATATGCCTGAAGTCCCAACTAGTCACATTGTATTCACCCTTGAATTTAAAGGTCTCCAAAAAATCCTTAACATAATTGAACTTAGGTTTACCATTTGCGAACTTCTCAACTAACGTATGTTTAGAGTTAGCTTTCAACATCTCTAAATCAATAGCCTCAAACTTGATTTCTAGTTGATCTTTGTTATATGAAACTGAAAAATTCATGTGACAGATTTTTTCAGAGTTGGTTTCGAATAGTTTAACAAAAGGCTTCTTGATAACAGATTCTTTTGCATTACTTGTAACAGATTCATAAGTTGGGTTATTCTTGATCTTTGGCCGATCAAGATAAAGATTTTCAGCGCCATAAACTGCATATCATGATCAGCGGGTCGATGATATGGTGTGAAGCATTCCCCTTCCTCCGTTAGAGATGATCAAAGATTGTTAAAAAAACAAAAAAAATGTGTAGTTTCCTAGTTTTCATTTCTTGGAGAAAAGATTTCTTTCATCTGATAAGGAAAAGTATTCTTTAGGGACTAAAGTGATAAATGTTGTAATTATAGGATTAAATTAGACTTTAGGAAGAACCTAGGGGTTAAGTTGTAAATTTAACAATATGTAACCGTTTTCTCTAACTAACTCACCTGGCCTATTTAAAGAGGCTGAAAGAGTTATTTTGACCTATGAAATATTCAGAGGTACTTTTCACTTTTGGAAATTCTCACTGTGGATTCTCTGTTCTAAATTCACTCTTTGCAACATAATTTCTCACCAAATTGGCGCTAGAAAGAGGGGGAGAGGATACCTTGATCAACTGATCAAAAATCAACGTTCGAGTTCTCGTTTTTTTAAGTTTTTCGTTCGAATTTTCATATTTCGTTTGATTTTTCGCTGTTCGGAGATGAATCCAGAGGAAGGTGACAATCCATCTGTTCGCAAGGTGATAGAGACGCTGAAATCCGATTTGCAAGAGGCAGGTAAATCTGTTCCAATTCAATCAGTTCAATTTGACTTTGAAGGAAAAATGAATGAAATGATTAGGAAGGTGGCTGAGCTTGACGAATTGGTAAAAAAGAAAGGAGATAATAACGGTGCTAGGCTTAGGTCTAAGATAGCAGGAGGTGATCATGATGATCAGTCTGATCAGTCGATGGATGAAGGTGATGATCACTACGAGCTGCGTAGGACACGGTCTGAGCAAAAAAAAGAGTATAGCGGGATAAAGAAGAGGAAGGAAAAGTTACAAAGGCGACTGTATGAAAATTCTAGTGATGAGGAGGAATTTGAAGATTCTGAATCTGATGAGACACCAAGGTACGAACGTTCTCGAGGCCGTTCAAGAGGAACAGAGCGTGAGTTCCGGCCAGCTAAGTCGTTTAAGGATGGAAGGAAGAAGAAAGAGAGGCGAGTATACTCACCTCGGAAATACTCGCCTCGAAGGTGTTCGCCTCGGAAATATGAAGGTGAGTCCAGCTTGTATGCAACTGTGGGGATGAGAAATGAGGACCAGTACGTCCAGGGGGTTGATTGGAGGGACTCACCACTGGTCAGGGAGATCAGATCTGTACCGCTACCGAGGCGGTTTGATATTTCCAAAGTTGAAAAGTTCGATGGGACTCAAGATCCCGATGACCACATAGAACAATTTAAAAACTACATGACTAATTTTGAAGATGATGATAGATTGGTGTGTAGAGCTTTTTCTCAAACGTTTAAGGGAACTGCGCTAAAATGGTTTAATAAGATTCCTAAGGAATCAATTGCAAATTTTAGAAGTTTCTACACTGCTTTTCGCAGACAATTTGTGGGAAGCAAGGAGATGAGAGCCAATGGGGACACGATAATACAGTGCAAGCAGGCTGTGGGAGAGAAGTTGAAGGATTATACCAAGAGGTTTGTGTCAACAAAGGCTGAGCTGGATGACTGTGAGGAAAGTGTGGCTATGGCAGCGTTCAGGCAGGGGCTGTTGCCTGGGGATTTAGCCGATGAGACAACGAGGCGCAGGGCGCTAACTTTTGGAGCTCTTATGGCTCAGGTTGAGGACCAGATTAAGGTCGAAGAATCGATGAGGGTTCGAGGAGGTGCTAGTACTGTTCAAAAGGGGAGTGGACAATCTAACGTCTCAAACAACAATACCTCGCGTCCGAAGAACAATCAAAATGTTTCTAACCGAGGAGCCTCGAACTCGTATCAAGGGGGATATAATCAACATAATTCTAACAACCAGCAGCAGTATAGATCCAGGTCGAATGTGTGGGTGAGGCCGGATTACTATGCAGATTTAACTGAGAGTGTGGCTTCAATATATGAAAAAACAAGAGGAACAGTCAATTTTAGAAAGCCACCAGCTATCAACAAGCCAAGGGAGGAGCGCAATAATAAATTTTGTAGGTATCATGAGGACGTCGGCCATGATACAAATGATTGCATTGCTCTGAAGAAGGAGATGCAAGTTCTGATCGAAAATGGAAAGCTGCTGGAGTATGTCAGGAAGAATGCCAAAACAACAGCTCCTAAAGGAGGTAATCCCAATTCCAAGCAGGAAACTGCGTTAATGATTTTAGATGTTGCAGGTGAGACAGATGGTTTCGATGTAGCCTCGGAATATGTCGAACCAGACCCCAGCCGACTTTTGTTAATGTCGATAGATGAGCCGATGCGTCAGGGACGTGTTCGAGATCTGTGTGCCTTTTTTGAATCATTAACCATATTTGGAGGGGATTCGATGACCAACAACACCAATAATTCGAGGAAGAGGCATATAGTAAATTTAACACGACAAATTGAGGGAGGTGCATCGGCACATCTAAGCAGCAGAAAGGATGTGCCCTTTATAATATTCGATGGAGATGATTTGAGGGGCATTACTGGGCCACATGAGGATGCGGTGGTCATTGGAGCAGAAGTATGTGGGGTGGAGATTCGACGCGTGCTGATCGACACAGGAAGTTCTGCTAATGTGCTTTTTAAGTCAACGTATGATAGGTTGACTGCACCACCTCGAATAGAAAAATCAGAGAGGACTATCATTGGGTTTACCGGCGCATCAGCAATTGTAATAGGTGAATTCGAAGGTGAAATTTCCTTGGGAAAAGGGCCTTTCAAGAAGAAAGTACAGGTACTTTTTGTGGTGGTGGATTGTCCATCAAGTTACAACGCTATTCTTGGGAGGTCATGGTTGGCCAAAATGTACGATGTAGTTTCTACAGTTCATCAGTGTCTGAAGTATGTGGTCGAGGACAGAGTTGGCGTAGTCCGAAGTGACCAAAAGGTGGCAAGAGAATGTTATGCTGCTGCATTTAGGTTACGTGGTAAAAGTTCTGATGATCTCATGGAGAGTTAGCAGTTTGGGGGGTTGTCTTGTAGTGAAACGGACGAGGGAATTGATGATCCGAGGTCAACCCCGAGTTCTGTAGTGGTCAATGAAGAAATAGAGGAATTTACTTTTAATAATGGCAGGGTACTTCGAATTGGCACTCTGTTATCTTTGTCGATGCGGGAAAAGTTGTTGAATTTTTTGTCTGAAAATTTGGATGTGTTTGCCTGGAGATCTGAAGATGTAGTAGGGGTCCCAAGCAATATCATATGTCATAGCCTAGCGGTTGATCCGAAGGTCAAACCAATTATCCAAAAAAGAAGGGCTTTTTCATTGGAGAAATCTGAGGCCATAGTTGCCGAAGTGGATCGGTTATACAAGATGGGGCATATTAGGGAGGCCAATTATCCGAGGTGGACGGCTAATCCGGTGGTAGTAAAAAAGAAAAATGGAAAATGGCGAATGTGTGTGGACTTCACAGATTTGAATAGAGCCTGTCCAAAAGATCCTTTTCCAGTGCCTCGAATAGATCAGTTAGTGGATTCCACTTCGGGAAATAAAATTTTGACTTTCATGGATGCGTTTTCGGGGTATAATCAAATTCGAATGAATCCGGATGATGAAGAAAGCACAACTTTTATTACTGATAGAGGTTTGCATTGCTATAAAGTAATGCCATTTGGATTGAAGAATGCTGGATCAACGTATCAGAGGCTGATGAATAAGGCGTTTGCTTCACAGATTGGGAGAAATATTGAAGTGTACATCGATGACATGCTTGTTAAAAGCAAAGGTGATGATGAACATATTGATGATTTAGAAGAAACGTTTTTGAATCTTAGAGCCATTCAATTGAAGTTGAATCCAGAAAAATGCACATTTGGAGTCCGATCTGGCAAGTTTTTGGGGTATATGATTAGTGAGAGAGGAATCGAGGTGGATCCAGAACAGTTGAAGGCCCTGATATCGATGTCGTCACCTCGGAATATCAAAGAAGTACAAATGTTAACAGGCAGGTTGGCAGCTCTGAACAGATTCATTTCTCGTTTTTCAGATAAGTGCTTGCCTTTTTTCCAGGTGTTGCGTAAACCCAATAATTTCGAGTGGACTTCGGATTGTGAAGAAGCCTTTTTGAAGATAAAAAATCTTTTGTCTTCACCTGAAATATTATCAAAGCCTCGGAAAGGTGAGCAATTATTTTTATATATAGCAGTGTCAGATTATGCAGTGAGCGCAGTTTTGATCAGTGAAGACACAAAAATTTCGAAGCCTGTTTACTATGTCAGCAAAAGTTTGGTTGATGCCGAGAAACGTTATTTGAAGCTCGAAAAATTGGCACTGTGTATAGTAGTGGCAGCAAGAAAGATGCGCCCTTACTTCCAGGCACATACGATTGTAGTTCGAACTTCATATCCATTAAAGAATGTTTTACAAAAACCAGACATTTCAGGAAGAATGACAAAGTGGTCTGTGGAACTGGGGGATTTCGATGTGCTATTTTCTCCTCGGACAGCTATTAAAGCTCAAGCTTTAGCAGATTTTTTGGTGGAGTTTCATTCGAGCAGATCCGAAGAGAAAGATACAGAAAAGGTGAATGAGAATCCGACGTGGACAATTCGAACTGATGGGGGATCCAGTAGTAAAGGGTCAAGTGCAGGAGTGGAATTGGTGGCACCAACAGGGGAATTTATGTTTCAAGCTATAAAATTTGGCTTTCATGCTTCAAATAACGAAGCTGAATATGAGGCTGTGCTAGCAGGGTTGCGGTTAGCGAAGATTTGTGGAGCAATGTTTGTGCGCTTGGAAACAGATTCACAGTTGGTAGTTAACCATGTTAAAGGGGTATCAGAAGCTAAAAAGGAGCGTTTGGTTTTGTACCTACAAGAACTTCGGGGGATGATGGCGCAGTTTGAAAATATCGAAGTGGAGCATATTCGAAGAGGAAACAATACTATGGCTGATTCTTTGGCAACGATGGCTTATTCAGAAGAATATCCATGGATTGTAACTCAACCATCGCCTTCGATCAGATCGAATTCTGAGCAATGTGAAGTTGTTGATGAGGTGGTAAATAATCCGACGTGCGCTCGAGGAGATTGGAGGTTTGACTTGTTAAACTTTATTTTAAATGGAATATTACCTATGGATAAACACTTGCTCAAGAAAATAAAGTACAAATCCCTTGGAACATAGAGCACTTGAAATTGTACTGTGAGTAAAATTGAACTTCGAATTTTTGTACAACAGACATACTCTTTCCTTATCTGTTGGCCCAGAAAGGTTTTAACGAGGTGTCTGATTCATATTGAATTTTTTAATAAAATTTCTTTTGGCCATTGGTTGTTTGTTATGATGTGTGATTTATTATTTTGGTAATTTGGCAAAGATTGATCATCTTTGGAAGTTGACCAAGAATAATTTTCCGAAGCGATAGCTTTGAAGAAACAACCAAATTTTTCGAGGTGCCACGTCTTATGAGTGCATCTATTGTTCGAGGTGCCACGTCTTATGAGTGCATCTATTGTTCGAGGTGCCACGTCTTATGAGTGCATCTATTTTTCGAGGTGCCACGTCTTATGAGTGCACCTATTTTTCGAGGTGCCACGTCTTATGAGTGCATCTATGTTTAAGAGTAACCAGTTTAAACAAGTATATCAGAAATTCAAGAAAAAAAAAAAAAAGGGACAAGTGATTTCATCGTGGAATAAAATACGAAGTTTACAAAAAAGGAGGACAGCATTTAATCACATACACAAAAAACAAAAGCGAACTGTTTGGTCTATTAAGCATCATTCTCTTCTTCTTCATCTTCTGATGACGCCTCTTCGGAGTTATTTCCATCTTCTGAGGAAGAGCTTGGTGGCGCTTCGAAAGCTTCCTTTGGGCGTTGCTCTTCTGGAACTCGTCTCCAAAGGTTTGATAAGTCCAACCTTGGACAAGCAGCATGAACTTCTCGAAGGATCTGAATAGATGTATCAATTTGAGTTTTCTTCATGCCTTCGAGCATCACAGAACTAACTTTAGTTTCAGCCTGTTTGACTGCAGCCTTCTTTTCTTCTTCGAATCCTGTTCGAAGTGTAGTAATCTCATTTTGGCTTTTTTCCAGTTTATCTTTTGTTTCCTTAACAAGTGCAGTAGCAGCGGAGATGGCAGTAGAATGTTCAGCTTTCAGACTTTCAAGAGCTCCCAGATGAGTAGTTTTAAGTGCTTCGACTTCCTCCTTGTGTTTTTTAAGAAGCTGTTCTTTTTCAGCTTCGAATTTTTGGAGTGCTTCATTTTTTAAAGTCTTTTCAGACTCTGTTTCTTTTCTGCTTTTAACTAACTCTTGAGCAAGACGCTCCAATTGGCTTTGAGATTTGCTCACCTCTTCGTATAATTTTGTTACTGCAGTAATTAGATTTGGGAAAGGTTGAAGAATCGAAATTACCTCATCGGATTTCTCTGAGTGAGGAAAGACTAATGGTTGATGAACAGGAGCAAAAGGGTTAGATGTAGAAGCTGTAGCAGCCTCGGTAGAAATTGGTGGAACAACGTTGGCAGGTTGAGAGCCAGAAAGTACGAAGTCTCCACTTGAGTTGAAGTCATCAAAGTTTAGATAGTCATCTATTTGTTTATCTCCAAGGGTTATACCTCCTTCAGGATTTTCCTCGACAAAAGTTTTACCTCGTGCCTCGGAAGCTAGCACAGCCTCTAATATATCAGCCTCATTCTTCTCATTGGGCTTGTTAGACTTTTTATCCTTCTTTTTTGGAGAAGTGTCTTTTTTCTTTGTCCTTTTCAGAATAGGCTGGTCTTCTTCGGATATGGTGGGAAGCGAAGGTGCAGACGTTTTTCTCTTCCTTACTCTTTTCGAAGTGGTAGGAGGTTTAGTTTTGCTGGTGCTGGGTTTCTTCTTTCCTTTTTTCTTTAAAGGAAGATGGCTGTCACTTCGATTCCGAAGTGGTAGATAGCACTTCCCATCTGGTGCAAGTATCCTTTGAACTACTAGAAGAGGATTTGGTGGCGTCATCGGATCTTCAGGGAAGTCAGCCCCTAGTGATATTCGCCAAAGATGGCTATTAACAAAGTTAATAGGATCAAATGCTGAATGGAAGCCATTTCCCCAAGCCTTTTCAGCCCACTCAGCCATTTTCTGGAAGATAAGTTTGGCCTCTTTTCGACGACTTTTAAATCGCCTCGGAATTTCTGAAGAGAGACAAATAGTTAGCCAGATAAATTGATTCAAAAGCAATCACATAAATAAAGAAAAACATCACTTACTATTGTCTCTCCAGGTGAGAGTAAGTTTAGAAGGGTTGGCATCGGAAATATCTTTGCCATTTTCCCAGGCACCTGACAGGAAGACGAACCTTTGCTTCCAGATCTTGTCAGCTTCGAGGAGGTCGTCAATGATTTTTAAATTGTCTTCAAGGGTTAGGTAATAAAATGGCAGAACTGGGCCATTTGAAATTTTGGTTACTGAAATGAAGTCCTCAATTTCGAAGGGAATGCCTCCAAGTCTTGATACCATGATTGCTGAAAATAAAGTGAAGAGCAAGTTCGGAGTAACCTGGGTTGGGCACAGTTGGTGGATTTCGAAGAACTTTACTATCATCGGATCAAGGGGAAACCGAAGTCCCCAGTTGAAGAGCTCAGGGTACACTACTAGCTCATCTTTTTGACAGTTTAAGGGTGTCTCTCCTTCAACTGGTAATCGAAGAATCATGTTGTCAGTTAACCCCCATAGTTTTCTGAGTTGCTCCTTCTCTGATTCGAGGTAGTAACTGTAAGATACATTCTTCAAAGCAAGAATGTACCAGGCAGAAAGAGGCTTGAGATTTTCTTGAACTAAGGAAGCAACATTATCAGGAAGAGTAATAAGAGCTTTTTTCCCTCGAGGTTTCTTTGGAGGAGCTACGCCTTCAGCCTCGGATTCCTCCTCGGCATCAGATTCAGTAGCTTCTGAATCATCCTTTTTATGACCTTCCTCGGAGTGACTTCGAGTTTGTGTTTCTTGTTGAGTCACAGGAATTGGCTGACTACACTCTGGTGTAGTATCATCCATTTCTTGTGGGGGAGGAGGAGAGTGTTGAGGAGTGGAAGAGGTTTTTGTTTCTTCACCCATTACTAAGAAAGATGATTTTTTGGAACGTTTAGCTCTAATAGCCTCGAATTGAGGAGGAAGTGTTTTGGTTTGAGGGTTTTTTGTCTCTTCGAATTGAAGGACAGGTGATTTAAGTTGTGATTTGTTATAAGTGGGTGGTTTGTCTAAAGTAACTACTTTAGGTTTCCGATGAGGTCTTAGTAGTGAAAGTTTGGTTGGATTTTGGAGAGAAGAGGTCGTTGAGTTACTTTCTGGGTTAGAAGTTAGAGGCGAAGACGAAGTAGCAAGGTTTGGATTAAAGTTGCCATATTTAAAAGTGGTGCAGGAAGAGTGAGGACCGTTATAGATCAACCCAGCAGCTTTGTATTCTTTGGCTCTTCGAGAAATACAAAGATAATCGTAGGCCCCAAATACTTGGTTACTGGAACCAGGAAAAAGATTTTTCTTTGATCTTACTGGTCTTCTGGGTTTGAATCTATTGTATCTAGGGTATCTTCTCATACAATGGTTTTTAGTATGAAAGGTTGCTTGGTAAGACAAGAGAAGATGAACAAGAGAAGATGAACAGGTTGAAGATGAGCAGGTTGAAGATGAACAGGTTGAAGATGAGTAGGTTGAAGATGAAGAACAATCTGGAGATGTTTCAAAGGTGGATTCTCTAAAAAGCTCTTACTGAATGAATAGCTGAGTATTTATAGAGTAAAGAGTAACATCGAGAATGTGAAAGCAAGGAACAAGTAATCTCTTCTCATTCGCTGGAATATGAAACGAAAAGGAAACTAATGATGTCACAGGTCTACTACTAGCAGTCTAATCAGTCCATTGAGTAGAGTTTAGAAATTTCGAAGTGTTGTTAAACTATGTGTGAAGTAATCAGGTGTAAAAATCAAAGGCAACGCAGTACCACAAGAAGTTAAATTCGATGAGGAGTTGAATTCGAGGCAGTTGAGAAATTCATTTGCACTTACTCGCCAATATGTAGAGACTCCTGGTTTATTGGATTTAATCATAATAAAGATATAATATAATGCTGATCCGAAGAAGAGTTCGAAGAGCTAATAGTTCTTATACATAGATATATAAGAACTAGGGGGGCTACTGATAAGGAAAAGTATTCTTTAGGGACTAAAGTGATAAATGCTGTAATTATAGGATTAAATTAGACTTTAGGAAGAACCTAGGGGTTAAGTTGTAAATTTAACAATATGTAACCGTTTTCTCTAACTAACTCACCTGGCCTATTTAAAGAGGCTGAAAGAGTTATTTTGACCTATGAAATATTCAGAGGTACTTTTCACTTTTGGAAATTCTCACTGTGGATTCTCTGTTCTAAATTCACTCTTTGCAACTTAATTTCTCACCATCATCAAGTAACAAATTTGGTGTACTGGCTACCATTCTTATTTTTGAGTTGGATTAACCATTTTTTTTCAATTGTATGAAAACATATGTCAAATCATAAAAATGCGAAGAAGGATAAAATAATAATTTAAATTTAAACATTTAAAGAGTTATATTCACAAGTCAATACGTTATTGAAATGTGTATATAAATATTTTATCAATTACGACTCACCTAACAAATTAGACTATAAAACCCAAAACAAATAGTTTAAACCAAAATTAAAGTTGCAATTCTTACATTTAGATTTGGTTAATATCGATAAGACCAAAATTCTGAATCCAAAATAATTTCAAGGTTCTTAAGACCAGACTTTAGAGTCTGAATAAGCCTAACTAGAAATAAGCATTTTTTTTCAAAGTGGAATTTAATATTGTATTTAGTTTCTAGCTGTAATTAAATACAAGAGATGTGTTCTTAAAATAGGAATCATATTTCATCGAGGCGTTAATCGGTCCAATTACGATAAATTTCCATTGTTAAGTATCTCATACCTATTTTAGTTATCCTCAAAATTATACCCAAAACACCATCAACTGATTGACTAAGTCTTAACTTTAAACTCTAACCATCCCAAAACAAAAACAACCCAAACCTCTAATTTTTCCCTTCCTTTCTTTCTTCAAACTTCCAAAACCCAAATCATAAAATCAAGATTTTTGGGTAACCAAAAACCGTTCTTCAACAACTCCGGAAGACTCTAATCTAACAAACAACAACAATGGAAAAGGGAAAATGGTAAGAATATCTTTTAATTACTTATTTTGGTTATATTTAGTTTTTTATGTTTTTCAGGATTTATGTTATTTAAGTTCTTAGGATAGACGAATGCATGTTTATTTAGGTGTTAGAAGTGTTATATTAATGTTAGAAGACTTGATTTGTGGTTGAATAGATATTTTTCGGTTTAATTGGAGTTGGTTTCGATTTGTTTTGATGGTGGTTCACGACTGTGTTCTTGAACCCTGCCGGGTGAGAACCGTCCATCCGGCGGAGAAGCTTATTTTTTTCCGGATTTTTCTTGAACCCCGCCAGTTGAGGCCGGGTAGCTCCAGCGGGGAAGATGTTTTTTATTTGCAGGGCAGTTATGGTCCCGCCGGATAAATCTAGCCTCACCCGGCGGGGACCTAGTCGATTTTAAGTTTGAGTTTTAAAATTTGTTATATTTTCACACGCATGAGTTACCTAGACCGGGAAGGAAATAGAAAATAAAGTAGTAAGGCGTGAATGGAAAGAAGTTCGTCCGTCCAAAAAAGGTGATGTTGGTGGTAGTCGGCTGAAGGGTGATCAGGCCGCATGTGGGTATCGCGTGGTACATACGGAACGCTCCGTGAGGCATAAAAAATATGATGCCACAAGGGAGCACGGAGTACAACCATCTCCTCCACAAGAGGTCCTTAGGCAACATCGTGCGCTTATAGACTCCGAGGAGGAGGAGGAGATGGAGGTCCCTAAGCCAGCACCTCCACGAGAGGTTCATACCCAATACCGTACAACTGATCAGGAGGGATGGAGGGGCCTTTTCTTAGAGAAAAACAATTTTATTATGTTCCCGGACTATACGCAGCAGGAGGCCTACTTCACATTCATAGACGACGTAAGTTTCTAAATTTCGGACTTAATTATTTATGTTATTACTTGAACTATATTTTTACAGTATATCCATGTTTGTTTCTTTGTTTCAGTCCCGATCTGGCATCACGGTCCGATTAAAGTACGAGCTACTTGGTCAATGGGACCTTAGCAAATAGCTAGAGGTCAATGTTATATTAGAAGAGACTCCGTTCTAGCCACTTATGTGTCATCTACCAAAGTTCAACTCGCACCCATATTTGGATGAGGTGTTCATTAAGAGGTGACACCAGCAGACCAACACCTTCCAGTTCTCATTCGGCGAGATGACCATCACGTAGGATGAAATACATGTGATTACCGGCCTCCCAGTCAATGGGAGAATTATCGACGCCTTTAGAACGGAGTACTTGCGCGAAAAAATGGAGGCGCATGATGGGAGTGGGTTCGGCCTCTGATGGCTAAGGGAGACGTTTTCTTAGGCCGCATATTTGGATTCCAATGCCGCGCTCACTAAGGAGATAAAGAAACAATCCGTTATGACATATATCATGTTCTTCCTCAATTGTACAATAACACTAGTTAGAAGAACATCCAATGCGATTTTCTCCATCATCAAGATCACTTGGAGAAACGTAATGAGTACGCATGGGGTACTTGCACGTTAGTATGGCTATACAAGAGCTTGGGAGGCATTTAAAAGCACACATTGAGAGCCTAGTTGGCTTTTCGAAGTTGTTGGAGTGTTAGGTATATGACCATTTTCCTTGTCTTTCGGGCGGTGCTGAATGTCGGTTACAGCCAACCGATCTGAAGATGTTGGCGTGCTCACCAAGAAGGATTACCGTGAAATCTTCACGGCGCAAGCAGAGATGGATGTAAGTTAGCTTGTTTACGTCATCGATTAATATGTGTGTTTATTTATTACATGTTTATATATGTTTTTGTATATTTACAGGTGATTTTCCAACCTTACGAGGATGTTCGAGTAGTGTTCCCGGAGCAGGCAATAGGGTTGTATCGCAACCTTATTCGCCTAATGTTTGTGAGCAAGGCATACCACCCAGACCGAGTTGTGAGGCAGTTCAGTTGGGTCCAAGAGAAGTCGATGGCTCCCCTTGCTCCTAGAACTGGTCTTTTTAGAGGGGACAATCTCCGGTACGTGCTTGAGAGTAGGTATTGGACGAACTGGAAGGACCATCTGTACATGATCGATAGGTACTCACGGTACTCGGAATGGAGTAGCCGGACATCATCCTCTCAGCGCGAACTATACGTTAAGAAATATTGTTGGTATAACATCACCCCTTGGATCATCAGCGAGCGCTCCGTGGTTGATGTGGTTAACACGATAAATCGTGTTCGTCCGTTAGATGATACCCCTGAAGAACTCGTGTCCTTCGCAAAACAGATGCGCGACCTCAGTCTGTGGCTTGTTATAATGTTACGCTTGTTTGCAATTTTTATGATTTTTTAGTTTACGAACCATGTATTTAGCTATTAGACTCACGATTTGGATGTTTGGGATGTTTTGGATGTTGATTTATTCTAAGTTTGTTTTAAATATTGTGTATGTTGGTCTATTGTGTATGTTTTCGTTATTGTGTTTTTTTTCGTTGACTCCGTAAGGAATGAGGGTTTACCATTACTTCGTTTATAAAAAATTTAAGAATCCTTACACAGGCGGTTGAACAATTCTCAGCCACTAGGGGAGTTCAAATTAGCGGTTGACAATTGTTCAACCGCTGGTTGATAGGGAGGAAATTACAATAACATTGTTTGCTGTAGGTATGAAATTACCCGCCGGTTGAGACATTTTCAGCCGGCGGTCCAAAATGACCCCGATGGTTGAGAAATCTTCAACCTTTGGTGTCATCGCCGCCGGTTACATTAACACGACCCGTCGGCTCTCCTCCTGGCGGTTCAAAAAATATCAACCGAGGGAGGAATTCTCACCCGCAGGCTGACAAATAGCAACTCGGTGGGTACAACTATTATTTGGAAGTATATGTTTGAAGGGAGATTGGCTTAACCACTCGGTGGTTTGAAAATTATCAACCGTCAGGGGAATTTTGACCCCACCGGTTGAAAAATACAAGAACGTTGGGCCATAATCCTTAAGAAGGATTTCATTTCCTTTGTGGTATGGATGTTCATACCCGACAGTCTAAAATTTCCTATTCGGCGTCGGTTGAGAATTACTCAACCGTCGGCTGTTAACGTTTCAACAAGCGGAAACATGTTTTTAAGAGTAGAGTTAATATTTTATTTGATTCCCGCCAAAACTTGTTTACCCGCCAAATCTATATTTCATTCCCGCTAAGTTTTTTGAGAAATTCCCTCCTACTACCCATCTATAAGTAGTAGAACTAAGCTATATCATTAAACATCGAAGTAATAAGAGTGGGTGATTCAGGCTGGAACGTGCACGAAGATGCAAACCTCCTAACTACATTTGGGTTCGTCAAAGGCATAATGCGGGAGGAGACTCATGCTTTGTCGATATTGTTTTATGCAGAATATTCTTCAAAAGAGGATAAATCAGTTACTTTGGGGCTACAACTTTTTATCTCTTCGTATCTCTTGCGGCGAGAGATAATTGGAAATGCCCAACCTTCCGTTTCCGGTGAGGGAAACTTTATGCAACAAGGATGTATCCTTGCACATGGGGTCTTCGTCCTAATCCCAAGCTACAAAATGAAAACACGATGAAATTGATGTCTTAATATGTAAACTTACTGACAATGTAATTATATACTTACGTTCATGAAGTGGTTGGAGTTCACCCAACCCGATCTGATTTCCAAGCAGTTTGGCATCTGAGAAGGTGCACCTCTTACTGGAAGAAAAGTGAACCCAACATCCATATTTGGTATTGTCCTACCAAATGAAGAATGGAGTCAAACAAAAATGCGATTGCGACTCCCATCTCAGGTATGGACATCTAATGGTCTTTAGTACCCACGTTACTAAAGCACTTCACACGCTCCACAACATCAATCAAATCCTTTATTCTTGTAAATATCTTAACATACACAGATGGGTAATCCATAAGCTTGTTGTAAATGGCATCCTTGATCAACCTCCACCGATCTTGTTGCTCGTTCAAGGAAAACGATATCGAGCAGTACCCGCAATGGTCATCGGATTTAACGTCGTTGATGGACGATACGAATGATTTAACATAGATGGGTAATTGTTTTAAGTATCTTTTGGGATCAACCACACTTTCCTTAGCCGCCATCGTAGAGTTTGACCTACAATCGACCATTCCAATAGAAAGCATCGTCCCACTCGCATACTAGTTTCTCGATTTTGGCTTTCAGTTGCTCGATCGTCGTGAGATTAGTACGAACTAGAATGTCTAACCTCTTCCAATATTCGTGAAATAACTCTATAGGAACCTCTAACCCTTTGGCAGCAAATTCGTAAATTGCGTGCGTGCAAGGCATACCGTTCATAGTTCGTATGGCACGACCGCAAGGCATGCCGACCGCGATTATCATGTTGCGGGCACAATCTACTTCTTCGGAAAAAAGTTCCAAAGCTCATAGTGGGAGACGTTTCTTTTTAGTTTACCATACACATTATTTGTGAATTTATGTAGGGCCAACAAGCGGATCTTTTCAAATGATCCCTTGATGTCCCTGTGTTGCAATTCTATTAAAGTATGAACTTCAACCAAAAAGACTCGAAGTTACCTTTAGTCATACTGATGAAACACTTGAGGCTCGAATGAGCGCTCTCCACGCGGTTTGTGGTTTGGTTACCAAAATGCATCCACTTGTTAGTTCTCCACGTGAGAAACTTATCACCGTAAGGCCCTAACCAACTTTTGGTATATCAATTGCTTTCGGATATTCTTTGAAGCCACGGTGCAATTCTGACCGATTGTCGTTGAAGGCTACTTCTGTTTCCGCCAATATCATTTGATTCTACACTTTCAAGAAGGCGTTGGACACTTTCTTCTCATTTATGATTTTTTTCATTTTTCCCAGGATGTTCATGTTGATGTGCCATCGACACAACATGTGTGTTGCATTGGGGAACACTTCCTCCACCACCTTCAGAAGCGCTAAGTCTTTATCCGTCAAAACAATGGATGGTGGTTCGATGGGGTGAGTTACAATCAACGAATGTAAGCACTCTAACACCCATTTGTAGCTCTTGAATTTTTCGCCCGATATAAACGCAAATCCAATATAGAAAGTTTTCCTGGTATAAGTGGCTCCGACAAACTCATACAACGGCATCCCGTATTTGATTACCTTATACGTATTATCTATTTCAATGATGTTTGAAAATGTACATTACAAATCCAAACTAACTAGGTGCGCAAAATAAAAGCTCACCTATGATATTGCTTCCGTCTTCGGACCTTTTATGGAATTCATAGTAGTTTAACCTCTTTAGTTCACCCAGCAAGTATTAGAATTGCGACCGACCACCTTTCTCGATCTTGCGGTGTTTTAGTTGAGCGTTGTACACTGTGCGCATTGAAGACGAATTCTTAGGGTTCAATTTCTTCACTCCACCGAGAATGTCACGAGGACGGGATCCCATTTTTGTAGAACTAACTACATAATCCATCTCTTCTTTTAGTTAATCGCCTCAAGTACGAATGACCTTCTTTGTAGGATGTAGTATCGTGATTGTGAACGCCGCATTCGACCTCTAATCCCCACAAATCACCATTCACCTTATTTCCTTTAAGAGTGAAAGGAATCCGCATATTTTCGTGTTGGTAGACTTCCTCCTAAGATGCTTCGGATCTACTAATTTTGTGTAATTTCTGAATCTTTTGCACACAAAAAATTATTCTCAGAGTTTTTTTAGCAAATCTATCACGGTGACGTAATATAAATACAAACGCGTTGTCTAACGCGGTTTGCTTAACCCAATCAATCAATCAGCTCTAGACGGTATATGTATATCGCCCAGCCGGGGACCTAAAACAAAAAATAAACAATTATCTAACATATTATCCTAGACAACAACTGGCGGGTGAGATCCATACCCCCGGCTGGTGGGATCTTCCTCTCCGACGGTTATATACAGCCTACCCCAGCGGGGTTAGTTCTTACTGGTATGAGGATTCATCCTCACCCCCGCCGGTTGAAAGGGTCGCCACCGGCGGGGGAGCTCAGGTTTCTAAAATCAGAAGATCTACAAAAAAGGAAACTTTTTGTAAAAAATTGGTTAGATAAATTATCTTGTTTGGAGTTTCATGGTCCTCGTCAAGCTTCTCCTAGCCAAAATCTATTCTCCAATGAATTTGGTTTTTTTAGATTTGGGAGTTGTAGAGTTTTTTAGAGGTTTTGTGTTGTTTTGAAATTTATGTAATTTTTGAGGGTTTTGAGTTTTTTGAAATTTTGTTAAGTATTGAGTATATGAAGGGATATTGGGAGGAGTAATTTTTTGTATTTTAAGTTTTGGTTAACTATACCCAAAACCCACTACATGCCAAAAAATATTTTTGGTCAAAGGGTAAATAAATAAAAGACTATTAATTTGAAAAGAATCTAAAAAAAAGGGACTAGTTAATAAAAATTGTGCCTGGATTTTGTCAAAGTCTTTCATCAATCAAGATCTATAAGATTTTGTCCTTTGTAAATAATTTATTATAGTTTATCACCTTTTTTGTCAATCTAATTAAGTATTTTTATTCGATTAAATTTATTTATCAATTCAGCACTTTCATTTAATTAAATTATATTTTTTTTATTAACTATATTTGGATGTATGTTCCCCCAGAATTTTCATCATCATTTGAAACTGTTTGTGGAAGATATTTATTTCAACAAAAAAAATTCAAAAACATAAAATACAAATAACATAAAAAAACAATAGATGACAAATTCACATGTAGATCTAGACATTCCATTCAACGACGAAGTAATGACTAAAACACTTTGGGCCCTAAACGAGTATCCAGCTGCAATCAGAAGTCTTCACTATCAGAAGTCTTCACTGGCATCCTAGGTACCAACTGAGCATCCATCTGCACTATAGAACCTAGTTGAGCGGCTAAATGCATTATGTGTACCAATCAAGCACCCTATTGCAATCAAGAGGCCTTTAGTTGTAGCTTGAACCCCAACCAAGTACCCAGCTAAAATATGAAATTATATACCATCAACTTAGAATATCACCAATCATTCATCTTCAACTTAGAGGCCTCCAACAGAAACCAGAGTTTAAAAACTTCTAG
The DNA here is from genome assembly GCA_036936605.1 of Limnanthes douglasii subsp. nivea. Lineage (NCBI taxonomy): Eukaryota > Viridiplantae > Streptophyta > Magnoliopsida > Brassicales > Limnanthaceae > Limnanthes > Limnanthes douglasii. The sequence goes on from JAUPFV010000004.1 coordinate 212,582,671, forward strand.
TACTAGTCTGAGATCTCCTTGAGCCTACTACAACAGTAGGTTAAAGTCTTGTTTAACCTCCATCAATAGTTCGAAGTCCCGTAAATATCCAAAATCAACATGAATTTATCCATTTCCTATACCTCATTTTGGAATGCCCTTAACCCATAATTGGGAAATGGGGTTTAGCTAAACGCATCTAACTACCAACAGTACTAAGTTCAACTGAACGGCGGGAGACTATGTGAAGAAATATCGTCTTGAATGGATTTCAATCACCAGACGCATAGATACAGGTCAATCACAAGAACAGTGTGAACACGATCAATAGATGATAGCGTCTTGGCCATCACCAAGCCTAACCGTTCATTAGACATGCAAACTATTACAACAATAACTCAATGCCTAATAATGACGACAACCAATTAGGTGGCAACTTCCCGTGGACCCTAAAAAAATTAATATTTAGTTATAATAGCCACAAGATGAAAAAATATAATAGCAAGGGAGATCACGAACATCACATCGAATTGTTTAAATAATGAAATGTTTTGGGTTTGACAATAGAATGAAATGTAGAGCTTTTTCGATGATATTTTGAGCTATCATCTTAGCTTGTTTTGACATTCTACTGCTCGTAAGTATAAATAAACTATAAAATTTTGTGCACGACCTTCCATAATAATCATATCGGGTCCAAATTCATAAAGGGCGACGGGGGGACCATATGATCCATTTTAAGCAACAATCATGTGAGACTCTCAAGTAAGAAGCAAAAATTGGATGGTAGCACAAGTAAAAACTAAATACCAGCACGATGGTCTCTAAAACTATAATGAGCAAACACCAAAAAGTTAGAATCCTAAACAGGAATAGTCAGGGGAGACCTCGATGAGGTAACACGAATAACAGCATCGGTTGATGACCAGACCATCCACCATGCAGCTTATTTACCAAACTAACCGAGAAAATAAAACTTATTATCATACCAAATATATGGGCCTTTACCAAAAACCAGAGAAGTTACTTGCATAAAAGGAACATAAAGATAAGAGCAAGAGGTGCAGGTTCCATGGCGAATTCAAATATTATACTTGGGACTGTTGGACCTTATAAAATGAAACCCATCATTTGGTATACGATGGGAAACTTTTGGAGTTTATGAAAAGAAGGAACAATAAAGAGTCGAGACGCGCTCTAGTTGGTCGAGAGCTCATATCGAGACAAGAGAGAAAGGAACAACGTGCAGTAGTGGAACCACGAGTCTTTGATAATAATGCAATCATTAAAATCTCAGATGATAAATATTTGGATCCAAACTTCAACCAAAAAGAAATTGAAATCACTCTTGGTGGTAATATCTTGTTTGGAACCTCACATAAGTCTATAAAGTTGTATGTAGCCGAGTTAAAAATACAATAGCAGGGCCATAAATCTCCACATTTTTAATGTAACTCATATCGTATATTACTATTTATGGATAATGACTTAAGTGGAGTTGCAGCACCTCATAAGGATGTAATGCTGATTATGATTGAACTTGAAACGATAATGATCAACCGTGTCAAGATCAACATAGGAATCTTGGCCAATGTTCTATATAAAAGCAAATATGACAATATGTGGGGTTTACCGGTGCTTTTCCCATATCAAACTTTCTTGATGGGTTTTACGGGAGCTGACACCTACGTGCTAGGAGAAATTATATTAGACGTTTTCCTTGGAAAATGAGAGTATATGAAAAAAGTGTAGTTCCTCTTTATGATAGTTGATGTCCCATCTTATTATAATATCATCATTGGCGGATCATGGCTGGAGCAGATGCATGTTATCATATTTATTGTGCACTCGTTCTTATATTACCAGTCAAATATTAAGTTGTGATCATCCGAGAAAATAAAAAAGATCTAAAAAATATTACACCGCATATGGGCTTACGTGAATCTAAAACTTCAAGATATATGGTACCAAGAAACTAAGACTAAGATGAGAATTAGCCCCACCTTATGATCCCAATTACTTACTTTCATTCAACAGAATCTCGACATATTGGCATGGATCTTTAGAGACGTAACTAGAGTCTCGATCAAAGTAATATGCCAAAAAATCACAATAAAGACCAACTTTGATCAATCAAGAAACAAAAATAGTCATACTTTTAAAGGAAACATAGTTCATCATTAAAGAAGTAGAAAAACTCATCTCGAATAGAGATACCTGAGAGTCACGTTATCGATCATAACAGGAACATCAGTCTTCGTCAAGAAGGTGAACATTAAATGGAGGATGTGTGTTGATTTTAAGGACATCAATAAATCTTTTCTGAATGATCCATTTCCATTACCTTGGAGCATATAAACTTTACATGATTTTATCATTCATGAATGTTTATTCTGGTTACAACTGGAAACAAATTCATGAGAATGATCAAGAGCACATAACCTTCACTAAGAGATGGAATTGCATGGTTATAAGGTCATGTATTTTGACTTAAAGAGTCGAGACAACATGCCAACGACTAATCAATAAAACATTCACGACACAACTCAAATGCAACCTTCAGGCATATATCAACAAAATGTTAGATACTAGTACGCGTGAGAAATATCATATAACCGATATGTAAGAGTGTTTCTCTAGGTTATGATAAGTAGTTTACCAAAATAAGAAATGAAGCCATGAACAGGGTAAATGATATTCATATATCTTGCAGTCTCAGACCACGTCGTCAACGTTGTGTTAATCAGATTTAGACAACAAAGAATCCGAAATAATATACTACATAAGAATATTTATACTCAACACATAAACCATATACCTATAGTTGGAGAAATTAGAACTTTCCATGGTATATTCAACCAAAAACTAAGTTCTAGGAAAATTGCAAGTTTACGATTTATCGTTCAAGTGAGAATAAGTATAGAGACTCAGATTATCGAAACTAAGGGGAAAATCTTATTTTTATTTAAACCTAAATTCTAAATTAAATTTTCCTAATTAATGAATAAAAATTAATATTTAATTTGTGATCCTTTATATCAAGATTTGGTGTAGTAAATTTAAAATTTAATAAAAGAAAAGTAATAAAATTTAAAGTAAACTTAAAACCTAAAACAATATGAGAAAATTGTTCGAGTTGCATGGTTTTTTGAACATCCGTATGCGGTTTATTTAGAATTTAAATAATTAATAAAATAAATTTAAACATATTTTAAAACCAAGATCACTTTTAGAGAATGATGATCATCTCTTTGTCTCACACAACCAACATTCTTGTAAGGTTGGTTATATCTTTAGTCCATTATCTTCTACAGTTATATCATAAAATGTAGAAACCTAGTTCATACTTTATTAGGTCATGGTTGTAGCATAGTACTAATTAAAACCAATAGTATTAGTATAGATCTGAAGTATATTTTACCTCTCGGTCTTAAGACATTGAGACTAGGATGAGGGATTAGCCCCGTGTTATGATCAAAATTATTTAATTTCCTTCAGCACAATCTTGACATGTTCGTCTGGACGTCTAGAGATGTAACCATAGTCTCGACCGAGGTAACATGCTATAAAATCACAATAGACACCAACTTTGATCAATCAAGAAAAAGAGATGACCATACTCCGAAAGAGAGACATAATTCATTATTGAATAAGTACAAAAACTCATCGTGATTAGTTATATCTGAAACCCACATTACCATATCTAGACAACAACATTGATCCTCATCAAGAAGAAGAACGGTAATTGGAGGTTATGCATTAATTTTACGGACGTCGATAAAGCTTGCCTGAAAGACATATTTCCACTACATTGAAGCACACAAACTTTCTAAGATTTTACCATTCATATATTTATATTTTTAATTACAACCATAACCAAATTCATGAGGATGATCAGTAACACACAACATTCATTACGGAGAGGGGACTACATGTTCATAAGGTCATGTCTTTTTGCTTAAATAATGTCGATGAAACATGCCAGTGGCTAAACAATAAAATATTCACAATACAACTCATATGTAGCCTCCAAGAATACATTAATGACATGCTAGATACTAGTACGCATGAGAAAGATCATCTAGTCGATATGTGAGAGACTTTCGAAAGCGTTTAAGGAAGATTTTACCAATATAAAAACTATTTGGCTCCCTAGAAGTATTGACGAAGCCCTAACTAAGGGGAGTGTTATTCATATGTCGTGCAATCTCAAAACATTTCATTAACGTTGTGTTAATATGTTAATGGGTTTGGCTTTAGAAATATTTTTATTTCCCTTAGCTTTTAGTAATGAATTTCAATTTGTCCGATGTATTTTAACTTCTTTCGTGTTAATGATTTGGAGTGTTTAGGTTTCCTTTTTACAAATTGATATATGTTGGGTTTTTTCGTACTTTTATTATTATAATACTTTTTTCTTTTTATAATATTATAGGTAGGTTTGGAAATTTTTATTTTATTAGTCACAGATCAAAAGTGCATGATTTTTCTGTATACCCGGGAGGGTAAAGAACCCATATTAACATCTCATAAGCTATTTTTTATTTTTTCAGTCTTAATCTAATTAGACAAAATGGAAAAATCTTTACCACTTACTAAGCACGATAAATATTTAAGGAAACCATATCATTCAAGACCTTAAAATCCACAATCTCAAGATCTTTTTCTCGAAAAAAATAAGTTGATGTTTAGCCACACAACTTTGGAACCAAATATTTTCATCTCGTGTACAGAGCCAGAAACTCTTCGTAAAAACTAAACAAAATCATTTAAACTTCTAGAAGGTAAACTAAAGTCAATGATCAATAAAATTGATTTGAAAAAACAAAAGAACCTTAATAAATTGATATATACTAACATAAAAAATAGATATCTAAGCCTTAATTTTACCAACCATCTTATTAATAAACTGGCAAAACTCATTGTGGATTCGTCGTCGGAAAGTAATAAAAACACATGGATAAATCCATAGTGTTTAATTGTGTTGTTAGTACGTGATGCTTAAGATAACATTCCATAAGTTTAATGTTGTGAAATTTTATTTTTAACTAATTTTAGAAGTAATCCAAAGTGTTAGTTTACTATTTAATATAACTTTTGAAAAAACAAATTCGAGATTTATACTAATATAAATTAGAATTATGTGGGACTTTTCACGCATATATTTTATTTTGGTATATAAGTATGGATTTACATCTCATATATTAGTAAAACACTGTTCGATTTGGGTTGTACACCTTGATGTCTTTCATTTTGGTCCACTTCCAAATTTCTTTCTCTTGTTAAGGTGTGCTCATACTTTATATACCATTTATTATTTTTAACATATAACCAATGTGGGGTCATTCTTTCATAATTTCTTGTTATCACCATATCATCAATATTAGGAGATAATAAGAAATTCAAATGTATCTTTTTTTAACATACAAGGTCGACTCGTTCTTACTCCTTTCATAATAATGATTATATTAATTCCTTGAATATAAAGTGCAATAGTCACCTCTAGAAGAATATGTGAAGTTCTATAAATTTTTAGGTTCAATTAATGTGTCCAAGTTCAGTATATGGGCTCGAAGAGTCATGCATTGATTGTAAAATGATGTGATAACTAGAAATTAATAGAATAGTGTGAAAGATTGTTGTAAACTACTTTATAAAAAGTTCACTTCTAAGAGAATATATTGAATCAAAGTAACCTCTGAATATAAAAACCTATATGAAGTTACATAAACAATTTTATTCTCTCATAATTCATCTTCAATATTTTCATCCTCAATCACTGCTCCAAGTACAAGGTTCAACATGAGCCAACAACTTCGTATCAAAGCTAGAATAAGTCAAAAGTAAAAAAAATATTTGGTGTTAAGACGCGGACAAATCTAAGGAAAATAGATAAATAGATTGATAAGTCGAAACAAGTCGACTTGGGACCTGATGAACAAGTTGGTAGTTAAATTAAGATAAAAAAACATTATCAAACTTTTATCAAGTTCAGTGATATTTTTGGAAATTAAACGTGATCTCACATCAATAGATATAAAATATTGATATTATATAAATAAAGACATATCTCAACTAGAAAGAGGTCTTTCGGGAGTGAAACAAAAGAAACATTGTGTGGACATTCGGGCCAAAACGAATATTAGCATACTAGTCACTTAAATGGGACGATTTTGGTAACAATCTAATAGATCATTTACCAATTAAGCATGTCTATCTTTTTTTCTTTGTTAATTTTATTTAAATGTTTAAAGCATTGTATTTTAAAATTATAACTTAGAAAAAAATTAATAATATTAGTGGTTTTATTTTTTAAGACGAACTAAATTGGATCGATGAATGGTACTGTTTGTAATTTTTTGAAAAACAAATTGCGAGTCTAGTTAATTTAGTTTCACATTTCGTTTTTTTTTCCTAGTTTTGCATTTTGCAAATAGGCAAAATAAAATTCAAATTTAACACTGGATTCATATTCTGCATTTTATTTAATCTTGGTTTCCCATTTCGCATTTTAATTTAACCCTAGTTTCATATTTTGTACTTTGCAAAAAGAATCAAATCTAGCACTAGTTCTGCATTTCTCATTTTAGTTTACTCTGATTTTTCATTTTATTTTAACACTGACTTTACATTTCGCACTTAGGCAAAAAAATAATTAACTGGTTTCGCATTTTGTATTTCATTTTACCTTAGTTTTGCATGTAGTATTTTCTTTTAATCGCGGTTTTTCTTTTCACACTTAGATAAAGAAAAATTAAATTTAATACTCATTGCTCATTTCATTCTATCATGGTTTCTCATTTCGCATTTTTTATTAACCTTAGTTTTGCATTTTGCACTTAGGCAAAAAAATCAAATTTAAGATTGATTTCGCATTTCTCATTTCAATCTAACCTAGTTTCACATTTCCTATTTTATTTTAATCTTTGTTTTGCATTTTGTACTTTAGGAAAAAACAAATTAAACATTCGTGAGCATATTACCTTGGTTTCACATTTTGTAATTTCTTTTCACCCTGATTTCAGATTTCGCACTTCAAATTAATCAACGGTTACCTGGTTTCGCATTTTCCAGTTTCTTTTAAACTCGTTTGCTTCACATTCCGTATTTAGGCAAAACTAATAATTTTTCGTTATAATTTTCAAAATGTGTACAATCAACATTGAATCAAGCATATGTTTCCTAATTACTTGTCTCAATTAAATCTTCAACTTTTGTTTTCACACTATGCCAAAATGGGTAGTCCTCGATATCAATCTAGGCTTGCTTTCTACTAATTCGATAAATAACTCTAAAATACTGTGCGATGTGGCTTCTTGCCAAGAGTTCAATACCTCCGTCAAATTCGACATCATTAAGGGCAAAAAATCCTGCAACCTATTTGTATCGATTGAGCTCGACAAACATTCACTATTTAACATCAGAAGATTTCATACTTGTTTCTTTTAAGAACAAACATTTCTATCTTAAGATCAGAAGATTTCAAACTTCTTTCTTTAGACAAGATAAGAATACAAAATACAGAGTATTTAAATGAAGAATTAGAGTTTTGCTATCGAATCAATAAAAAATCAACAATGCTTTTTATTGAAACCGACAAAAACAAAAACTAAATCGAATTCAGAGTATATACTATCTATTGCTTTTGTTTGGAAGATTAAATAGTAAAAAAATCATTCTAAAGATGGTTAAGATTGAGCTTGTTTTAGTTTTAAAAAATGAATCTTTTAAAAGGAATAAAAACTAATAAAAAAAGATTTATTGGGTGATGTTTAACAATTTAAGGTTTTGGTTGAGTATACCATATTTCGCAAATAAAATATAACTTATTTCGTAATTTAAATAATAATTAAAAATATTAAAAAAGTAAATAATAATAAAAACGTAAATAGTTTATATAATCACGATAGTAGATGGAATATATGTTCCCTTGGATGATTGATACATTACTCCTTTTAATATTCCAAATTTTATTTTGATTTTGGAAACCAATATCTAAATTATTAGGAAATGAAGCAAATACAAATTCACATATGCGACAAGAAACTGTGAAAATCTGGATGGAACGTGAAATCGTATGGTAGATAAAAATGCATAGGTCATATAAATTACTTTTATTTTAGACTTTAGGTCCTGGTATTATTATAATATTTAAAGAAAAGTAAAAGGAGAAGGTGATAAAATCGTGTCAATCTGTGGGTGAGATTAGCTTGATGATGAGAAGAGAACCAATGCATGGTCTATAGGTTGCACCCATCCAACGGTCTTTTCTTGTATATAAACCCCTCCACTTCTCTTCTTCTTTCTCACTCTCAAAACATTTCTTCACTTGTCAAAAATGGCTGTCTCAATTTCAGTGGATCCTCTTGTTTTAGGAAGAGTTATAGGCGATGTGGTTGATATGTTCATTCCTAGTGTCAGCATGTCTGTTTACTATGGCTCTAAGCATATCAACAACGGCTGCGAAATCAAGCCATCCATCGCCATAGATCCTCCGAAGCTCAACCTTACTGGTCAGCAGGGCGACCTCTTCACTTTGGTTAGTTCATTTCTCCCTTTTCTGATTCTTAAATCTATAGATCTAGTTCTGTAGCCATGAAACTTAGTACTAATAGTAATGTTGGCTCATCTTTTTGCAGGTAATGATAGATCCGGATGCACCAAGCCCCAGTGAGCCAAGTATGAGAGAGTGGGTCCACTGGTTAGTCACGATTAATTAAAATTCATGTTTTCTTTTTTTTATAAATGATATGAACAACTTATGTGTGTATGTATGATTATAGGATCGTGGTGAACATTCCCGGAGGTGGTACTCCAGATGCAGGTTTGCTAAAATCACCTTCGTTTGCATGCATGCATCTCAAAAGATCTATAAAAAGAGTTATAATTGTTTGGAATTTGTTAACTAGGTTAGATATGATGATTTTTCTTAAAGAAAAAATAAATCTTACTACATAGTAGATCAGATCTGAACTAAACTTGTAGTAAAGTAGAGATCCGGTCTGTTAAGTCGATCTGACAAAAAGACATAACATTGACATGCATGTCTCTATAGACATCCGTCCTCTTGTTCTGCTACTAAGTTAGCGTATTCGGTCTGTGCATTTGAATACTTTTTACAATACAAAGATTAATGTTCTTGCATGTTCTTAATTTACCATTTATATATATCAAAACATATTAGTCTCTTTTTAGGACATGCATGTTAATAGTTTATCATATATTTCTGTAGGTAGGTGAAAATATCTTAGCAATTTGCTTATGCTTGTCTTTTTCCATTGCAAGTGTTAGATTACTAGTCTGCCAGTTTGTGAATGGTATTACCTGCCACGTGTCACCTCATTCTTAAATCCTTTCAACCGAGGAAAAGAAAGCTTTACCATATTATAGTCTAAAATAATAATTGTATTTTAAAGTTTGATTTGATATTTAGAACTAGATGTTAGTAATAACTTACGACTCTAGCATCTAGTTATAATTAGCAATAACCAAAGACATATATTAGACCAAATGGAAAGGTTGAAAAGTTAGAAGTTCATGTAGAGAGCTATCTACAAAAGTCTAACGGGCTACGAAAATGTAGGAAACGAAGTGCTGCCTTACATGGGTCCAAGGCCGCCATTGGGCATACATCGATACATATTGGTGCTATATAAGCAGAAGAAGAGCCTGGATATGGTTGAGCAACCTAAGTGTCGTGCAAACTTTAACACCCGACATTTCGCAAACCTCCAGGATCTGGGTCTTCCAGTGGCCACCGTTTTTTTCCACGCCCAGAAAGAGCCAGCTACGCGAAGGCGTTAGAAATATGTCATGTTCTGCTGTCTCCTATCCTGTCCTGTCTGGCCTCAAAACCGGAATCCTAGTAGCTACCTACCTAGTGCTTTGAAGAAATAATGGTCTTTGTATTCCTTCCTACGTATTTGTGTCTTTGTATGTCTCATAACACTTACTCGGCTGAGTGAGCGAGCGAACTAGTTTCCTTGTATTAAGTCTGTGTGTGATGATCCTTATCTATTATAAACTATTTGTGTGAGTTTGTTATGTCTTGTTACAAAAGCTAGTCCTCCCACCTAGATTTTTATGGCTGAAACCTAGCTTAGGGTCCTATTCTATGTCCTAAACTCATTTGACTCCGCACTACACTCGTATTTCTATGCTCGTCCCGAATTAAATTAGCAAACATAATTTTACATTAGTAAATATTACTTTCGTTTAAATGCTACTGGCGCTAATCGACAAGGTATCGAGCTAGTATAGTAAATGTTACAACAAAAAAGGTAATAAATAAACAAAATATGCGGTGTAGCAAACAGAAAGTATGTCTTAAATTGATTAATAGGTTTGACTGTTATACTTTCTACCTAGTATTACTCCAGAATATCTTAACCCGTTTAAAGCAACTTACTCAAGTCAACATAGCTTTAGCTAATGCAAATAGATAAACAGGTTTGCCTGTGCAAGGCTTGACTCAAATCTCCCGTCTCAAAATCCCCAAGCTATTGACGCATAAATGAAGCTTATATTCTATGGATCCCAATCTCTGACTATCCTCTCTGTCAATGCTCTCTACACTTAAATTTAGACCAACTTGTTTGTCCGTTAATTAGACCAACTTATAATTAGAAAAATGCACAAACGCAATTTCGTTGAATGATGTAGACGAAGGCTACAGCAAACATAGAATTCAAATTTATCAAACGGAGGACATATAGCTAGAAAAAGATGACTGAGGATGATCTAATATTCAGATTTGTATTCAGATCTAGATAGGAAGAACTGTATAGTCAACTGGAAATATGGGGAGCTATTACATCATAACTATGAACTGTAAACATTATTCAGATGTAGCTCTTCAGTCTCATGAATCTAATGTGTATATAATCAAAATGGCTCTCTCAGCTCTACGCACCAAAAAATGAGTAAGCGGAAAGCAAAATCAGTATATAACCCGAGATACAGTTTGTGTAATCGCTGAGAAGTATCAGAAGATCATGAAGCCTCAGACTTTTCCTTGATCGCTAAGGCGGCGGCTCTGTACCATGCAGCTGCAGCCATAGCACCAGGATCAGGCACTGATGCCAGAATCTCACTCGAGACATAAGTCGAACGCCCAGCCTGTTAAGATAAGAATCAGTTCGCTGAAATAACATGGCATGTCAATGCATACCTATATCTAGTCATGTATGACACGAGAGTACACAGTCAGCGAAAGTTTGCAGTAAGATGCATGTGAAGAAACCCTTTAATCACACTAGATCGTGTATTTATGTATAATTTTATATTTTGTAAAGCAAAAAATACATCCAAAGTTCAGATGCCAAGTCTGTTTCAACTTTTAACTAGACCACTGGTATTGTCTTTTTTCAAGGAGTATTTCCAAAAAATAAAGCATGTGGGAGAGGATCATCATAAGATTTACCTGTGCTTGCATGTTTATGGTTGCTTCAGCTCCAGCTGTTGCTGCATCAGCCGAGAGTACAAATGCAGTAAAAGGATCATCTCCAGCACTCAACCTCTGTAATGATATAAAATGTCAAAAGCAAACTCTTAAATATGTAATAGCAAGAGAGCTAAAGATAATGATTACTGCTAATGACCTCCTGAAGAACAGCTGCTGCAGGGATAAGCGCATCTAGCAAAGTCCGGTAACCAGCACTAGCCCCTCCGTACTTACTAACAGCAGTAATGGAAGCTTGAAGTGTTTCACACCCTGAATTATAAGATTATATGCTAAGTGTATAAACAAATTGCATCTAAGTTTGAAAACTTCAACCTTTGTGGACTGTATGGTTCTAAAGAGAAGCTACACTTTCTTGCTTAACAAACAGCAATACAAAGAAACCAGGAAAAACACAAGAAAATATTACTTCTAATTCTCTTAACCTGTACGGAAACATTCTGCCAGCCAGAGTCATAAAGTACTTTTCTTTTTGTAAACTCTAAAGGCACAACAAAACAAGTAAACAATTCTTCAACTCTACTACTCTTGGATCCAAATAAATCCTTTTAAAGCCAGGATAAATTCTCACATTGTTTTGCGCCAATATCTGAATGAACATTCGCTTTTAACTGTGCATATGCTGCCGTGCAAAATATTGTGTATCTGTTTCAAAAAGAGATACACGGAGCTCAACTAAATAATAATAAAAACATAAGATATAATGGAAAAAAAGCAAGCAAGATACATTATTCCACTTGTTCCTCCCATAACTCTTTTGATAGATGATCTGATCTCATTAACAGTTTCTGCAGCATCATTCAGAGGATAACTGGTAAAAACAAAGCAGGTAAACATCGGGTGAGAAAAACTTAGCGAAGCTCCATCAAAGTGATATTTATCTCGAGAAAAAGTAACCATCCAAAAGTTAAATTTCGCATTACAAATAAACTAAACTGGAAATTCTACGGACCATACAAGATATTCAGCATAGACCAAATAGCTGTGCAACTGAAATCACTACTTTCCAGGTTGGACCACAAATTAATACATTCCCCAAGTGACATACATCTCATGATTTAATAACAGATGTCATACTAATCTAAAAAGGGACCCAATAAATCATTACAGTTCTTTTCACCATGTGTTTGGTGCTGAGGCGAATACTCAGCACGTTTGATGGAGTGAAGGGGTCTACCGAAATATAATTATAATATAATAATCCTAACTTTTCCTAATCTTCTTCTTTCTTTAACAGAAATTACCGAATGACAACAATGTGACCCATTCGCAGTAGTAACCTGATTCTATCTACTAATTCGGCAGAGAAGGAATTGTAGCCATACAAAAGACTTACACTTTTTTCATGTCCTCCAGGATGGCTGTCATACCTCTGCACATCTGTAAGGCAGGCAGACAATGTAACCGATAAATCATGAAAAAATGCAACAAGTAACTACTGACACTATCGATATGTATTGTGTATGGAACTTACCGTTGACCCACAGTCACCATCACCAACTTTGCTGTCCCATTCATTTAAACTGTCCTTGAGATTAAGAATTGCATTTGCTGCTGCTTCGATGGCCACCTCAAGTAAACAGCCTTGTTGTGTCAACTTTTGTGGCCGACTAAGAGACTAAATATGCAAAATCCGAAGTTAGGTTGAGTAAGGTTGTACTATTATAAAAATTATTGAAAATGAAGTTATTGCTCAGATGACAAGTAATTTAGCATCTCTGCTGGTCTTCACTCTCTATCTACTTTCAGCAAAAATATAGCCATCATATCCAAATCCTTGTCCAAAATCTAATTCCAACGAGCCAAAGATTCAATTTCAGATGACAAAGCAACCAACCATCACAATAAACACAAAATATTTACAACCAGCAAAGAAAATACAAAAGAAGAGATAAAAAAAATCTAATGAGCAACACTACCGCAAGTTCAAAATCTCAAAGTCATTAAGGTTTGTTTGTGCCTTATGCACAAATGAACCACAAAATGTATCCAGTTTTTTAACCTAGATACCTAGCAGCTCTTGGATCAGAGTTACATGTCAAATTTTAAAGTTCATCAAGGAGGAAAGGATAAGAGAACATTTAACTCTAAGTAACCAGGAAACTGAATGGTATCGTGGTTGTATAAACACTAGTCCTTCAAATTATAACCAACCACCAAAATCAGTTATCAAAATTTACTTTTGCACCTCAGCCGTTAGCACAACAGCCCTAGTTAGCAGTGAGTCACTTCAACTAGCCAAATGGAATTCTTTGTTACACACATTGAAGGGTCTACTTTGATCGCAACTGACCTCATCACTCTTTTTTGATCGAGATGGTGGTAAGGGAACAGGAATCTTAGTTGGTGGGCGGTTACCTGCAAGACAATACAGTTTTTAAGCTCAATAAATCAAAGTCATACAAAAGAATTATTTGGTTGAAAATGGAACTCTGAGCATTTAACTCCTTCATTTAATGTTTGGCAATAACAACAATATAAAAAGAAAATAAATAAAGGCTCGGCTATCTTTTGAATGGTTAATAACTTTCTTGGAGCATAATGTTAAGAATAAAAGTTTGACTTCGAATTTACCAACCATTTGTGCCAACGGGCCAATTCGGAGCACTAGTTGGAGCATCCAATCGTTGCAAAATCGTCTCGTCAGCCTTCAAAATTGATATTGAAAAGCCTGACAGCGACACATTTTCACAGCAAACATCAAGTTTAGGCAACATAACAACTAAATAAACAATAGGAGACGAACAAAGACGAACCGGACATATCAAGAGAAGTCATAAATGACCCTGTATAAACTCTATCAACTGCCAGCCCAAACTCCAACTGTAGTTGAGGCACTATTTTTCCTGCCGCAATCATCAGTTCCATCACAGGGGTGGCACCCAAGCTGCAGGTAACGAGTATAATAAAATTATAAGCCCACCTATATAAATAAGAATTTACATACCAAGGAAATCGCTGGGATAGAATAAAAATTCCCAACAGTCAAAGTAGAGCAACTAAGAACATGTAATCTTTATACATAATGTCAGATGGACTTGTGTAATGTCTATATAGAAAATTGTGTATTAATATAAAATGTAGCAAATAAAACAGCAAGTACGATTGCAAGCAATATTGACTAAAATGTATAACATTTGACAGCTAAATCTCTATTACATACATCATCTTGCTGGAAAGGCTAAAATAAACCAGGAATGAGCTAGCTATAAAGAGCTAATCTATAGATATTGGCACAAATCACCCAAACTCCAGAAAATAAAATAAACGACAAACATATACCGCCAGTAAGCCAAAACGCTCAATAACTTCAGTTTTGGTTTTAACAAAGACCATGCAAATGAACTTATTGGGCAGAACAATAAACTTTAGCAGAGTCCCTCGTATAAGCATGTTGCTTATTCTAACATTTGGATGCTCTTAACATTAAAAAACTGTAAGTGATAGGAAAATAAAAATTTGGCCTACCCATTAACCATAAGAGCCACTCTATTCCCACGTGTAATTGGAACATAACCAGTCTCCTGCAAAGATATACTAATTAGTATAAGAAAACATCAAATGCAGTGTAATGGGAACAACTAGTTTGCTGCAAAGATATAATAATTAGAATAAGAAAGCATCGAATGCAGTAACAAGACACGCAGATATATCATAGGTTATACTTGTTGATGCTAGAATGAATATATAATAGTCACTAGAATTGCATTTAAACGAATATGATTTTTATATACATATATACATATACATTAGTAGGCAAATCAAAAGATATATAACAAAAAGATGAAAATTAAACTGAGGCCATCAAGGAGGTAGAACACCAGTACAATAAGAAAGAAAAATTCATTCTCTTGTCAAATCTTTCGAAGACACTAGAAAACCTCTTGAAAGCCATAACTTGAAAACTTTATATCCTCTGAAAGTTCTGTGTAAAAGCCTAATTTGATTAACAAAGTAAACATAAGTGAATAGATTTTTTTCTGGGATAGGTAGCCATCAAAGACATGACAACAAACACATAAAACTATTTCGTAAGCAACAAATAACCCTCTTCTTTTCATAGCAAAACTACATGCAACTTAAAAATTTATTTTCAATTTGATTAGATGAGTGACAACGTTAAGTGTCAGACATACCACAGACAATATGCTCTTAAGCACGTGAGAAACCACAACATCTAGAGGCTGAAGGTCCACAACCGCAGCGCCAGGTTCTCCATGCTGACAAAAATAGACATGGAAGCTAGTATGAAAAACCTAAACACGTATAATAAACTAAATGGCAGAGCAGCCTCCAGTCTAATAAAAAGAGCTCACAATTCCAAGCCCAAGTTCCATCTTTTCTGGACCCAAGCGGTCAGATGTAGCCTGACCAGGAAGTGTGCAAACAGATAAAGCAACACCCATGGTTCCAACCATCTCTGATGCATGTTTGGCTTCAGCAGAAACTTCAGAGAGAGAAAGACCAGCAGCTGCAGCTGCTCCTGCAATCTACAGTTCACAAAAGAGAAGGGAGTTATACCAAGAATTGATAAAGAGCAAACTCAAACAGCATATTAGCCATATCAATTCTTGAGTAGACACTAATTCATTGTACATTAGATACTTCACGGTAGCACAACATAAAAGCTAATAAAAAATTAGTAGAGAGGAAAGATATTCTAGTATGTCAAGTCCAGTGTTGACATTCAAACAGTTAGCCATCGAATTGAATACACTACTTTTCAAAGATAAGCAACATCATTGATGTATACTTCAACCTATAAGTCAGAAAACTAAAACAAACATATAAAAGAACTTCAGTAGCAACAGTTACAGTTAAACTAAACGGGTCGGATTATCAAACCAAAAAAACACTTATTGGAAAAAAAGGACCAAGATATTGGGTGTCCACATGCAATTGTTCCCTCAGTATTTGTCTGTATGTTATGGCTGAAGAGTAACATGCAAAATAGAGAGGAACCGAACCTTGTGAACAAAAATGGTCCCAGCTAAGCCTCTACGTCCAGCTATGCCACGAGGTGGAGGTAATGCACAATCATCCCCAACAATCACAGTCTACAAAAAGAAATATTATAACATTAGGACTAAATTATACTGTATAACATCTCTTGCACAATCAAAGACATTTGAGATGAGCTATACCTCTACAAGATATCCTTCAGATTTTGCTTGCTCAGCGGCCAAACCAAAATTCAAGCGATCGCCGGTGTAATTCTGCCAAGAAGAGGTTTACAGAGAATGGAGAAACAAATTTAACCAAGTACGCACAAGACATTTTGATGGATTAATTATACGAAAAACTTACATAGCTGACTACTTCTTAGAAATATACTCTAGTTTAGGGTTTAAGTTCATAAACAAGCAAATTTACATCATATTATCAAGCTTCTAAAGATAAACATGTATGTTTTCATACACCCTAATGAGAATTTCATATTAACTTATGAGGTGCACTAAAGAGATCGGAGTACAAATTATTATTGTTGATGAGAGAAACTTAAGCAAAAAAATAACAAAAGACTTACACCCTTAAATGGTTAAGCTACAAAATAAAAAGTAAAAATCACCTGATTCAGATTAAGATAATGATACCTTGACAATTAGAACACATCCCTTAGGACCAGTCACAGCACGGATCCCCTGCAGTTATAGTTTATTTCATCAGTGAGCAGAAACAAAATATAGAAAAATACTGGAAGGCATACTTCTATTATTTTGGTAAAAATATAAGTAAAGAACGGGAGATGCTTACAGCAACAATTGAATCAATTGGAGGTGAGGCAAATACATCCCCACAGATAGCAGCTGTCAACATCCCTTCTCCAACAAATCCAGCATGTGCAGGCTCGTGCCCACTTCCACCTCCTAAATCATAACGAGATACATGAATATATGATTCCTTTCCTTCAGAATGCAGCTAACAATATAGCATCTTTTTACTTTCTTCTAGGTTTTGATTGAGTGAACATTATCAAATTAGACATAAAACTAGCGTTAAAATCCAGCGACGACCCGTACAACTAAAACGAAATCGATAATAATACGAAATCCAGTCAAAAGCTATATTGTTGAAGATTTATGCCAACCTGATATAACCGCAACCTTGTCATATGTAGCGCCTGAGACATCAGCTCGTAAAACAACCTTCACCTGTCCATCCAAGAGTTTTATAACGTCAATATCAGCTTTACTACTACTAATACTACCTCTATGTATGATCCCTTTAGGAGATAAAGAAACCTACCTCTGGAAAACCATCCAAGTGCTGCAGTGCAGGATAAGTTTCCACAAGACCTTCAATAAACTCAGTCACCACATCTGCACTTATAATGACACAATCATCAACTAATAGTTGAATAAATTCAACAAAAGTATAGCTAAATTCCCTCGTAACTGAATTGCATAAGAAACAACATAAAACCGAACATCGACACTGTCAGTCCTGGAAAACCGAACACAAACATAGAAAACACGTAGTAACCTATCTACATTTCAAACATTGAAGCATAGACTGAAGATGAAGGACAGAAACACACCCACACAAAAAACCTAACAGGAAAGAAATCTCGAGATGAAGAAGGTAGGTGAAAGCAGTAGAGAATCAAGTGAAGATGTAAAGCGAGCGAGCGAACGGTTAACTCGAACTAGTTTCATTGTATCGAAATTGAAAACTGGAAGTAGTAAAAGCAAAAGCAAAAGCAACGACGAAGAGAAGAGAAGAGAAATGCAAACCATTAGGGTCGTTGATAAGCTTTTTTCCTTGAGACACCATGATCGGTCTAGAGTTGAAGAAAACCTAAAGAAATGCAAAATGGTAGAGCAAAAAGATAGTAGTTAGGTAAAAGAGATGGTCTGCAATTAAGAGAGTTTGTGTTGAAGAAGGAACCTGCAAGCAACCACTACTCCCTCTCTCTCTCCTTCTTTCTCTCTCTATCTGTTTTCAAATCAATTCAATTCAAAGAAGAAATTTGCATAATGGGATACTTATTTATTTATTTCAACAAAATTAAATTATTAGTGGACGGATGACTCTATCTATTTATGGAAACCCCACTAAAGCCCACTTGGCCCACCACCGAGGTCCACAAAACAAATGTGACCGGTTTCCATTTTTTTCATTTTGTTTTTATTATTTAAAATCAACATGTAAATAGAAACTCAATAATTATAATGCAATTTCATATTAAGTTGTCTGTAAATTGGTTTTTTTAGAAGCTACATTTTGTCTCCCACCAAGAGAACATGAACTAAACAGAATATTACCGAGTTATAAGTTTAGAATGTGAGACCAACCAAAAAAATCATTTCGATTATAATCTAGAAATAGAAAAACTCTTAACGCAGAGTCCCATTTATAACGCGGTCTGTCTAGTAGTTACTAGTTACTATAATTTATCAATGACATATTAGTATATTAATTATAAATAAATAAATTATTTAATGAAAAAGTCAATATTGTCCAATTTTAAATATGTTATTAAAAGTCATACTTCTTTTAATTGGTGAAACTTTATCCATATCATTATCATTATAACTTTACAGCAAGATTTAATTACAACATTAATTTTTAATCAATGCGAGTGAGTGTAAGGTATAGTTTTTATAAATAATATAACAATAATTTGGTGTACAATAATATTTTGTACCCAATATGCAGATTATAAAACGAATATGGTATTAAGTGAGTTTATCATAAATGTTTGTGTTTCATATGTGAATATTATATTATTTTTATTTTCGTGGAAAAAAATTATGTTTATTTTTTTGGTTTAATACCATTTAAGATATAAAATAAAATCTATTTAATTTCTTTGTTTATCTTAAATATTTTTAATTAATTAAATATAAAATGTTTTTTAATTAGAGAAAAGTATCCATAAATACCTTATCAACTATCGAATACCAACATGGTACCCGTTTTTGGACTAGTTTCATAAACTACCTAGAGCCAAAATATGGACAATTATACCCTCTAAGGTATAAAAGGGGTTGTTTTTGTTGAAACCCACAATTTTATACCTTCTAATCTGACTTTTTGGTTCCAATTCCCCCAATTTCAACTTTCTAAATTTGAGGAGAGAGAAAACCAAAAAGCGAATCAGCTTTAAAAGGAGACGACGGCGAACCTTCCAACCCACTGCCGTATCAATCGCCGGCCACCTAACCGACTGCCACCGAACCGACTGCCGTATCAATCGTCGGCCACCGAGACCGACGTCGAACCTTTTCTTCTTCTTCACGAAAGAAACGACTGTCATTGCAAACCCCGGCCACCGATACCGACGTCGAACCTTCTGAAAATCTTCACCACCGTACCGACTGTAATTTCAAACGCCGGCAACAGATACCGACGCCGATTGCCAGAATTCAGCCAAACGTAGCGTCGTCAGCCTCCATCAAAGTCTGTAAGGTTAGTTATGGGTCTTCTTCTTCCCGTCAACGATACGGAACGTTCCGGCCACCGTAACTGCATCGACATCACCATCGTCCGCCTCCGTCTCCATCGAACATGTACGTTTTTTGTCGCCGTCTTCCCTACTCTCTGTGCTTGATATTGGGTATTGTTTCCTTTCTGTAAACCCCAGAAGGGATTTGCAGATCGAATCATGTCTCTGTTCTAGCTTTACTTGAATCCTTAACCCGCATAAAAGATCTGGTTTTTGTCTGAACCTAGTCTTTTTGTGTAACCTGTAACATACAGTATGGTTTTTGTGTAACCTGTAACACTGTGAAGCTTGCAGGTTAGGCATACAGGTTCTTTTTTTATTTTTCTCCTTTCTATTAAGTGCAGGTTTTCATAACATATTTAGGTTATAGTTGTGTTGGTTAGAATGGTGTTGTGTCGATTAGAATGCTGTAACGTCGTGTATCGTAGGTATGTGGCTGCTGTTGTAAGCATTGTGAGTTTACGTAGGGTTGGTCCATATCTAGCAATATTGGTTGCATTATCTATCAGTGTTTGTGTATAGTTTACAGTCCGACGCCATGGGTTTGAACCTGGTGGAGAAGAGGCGGAGGAAGAGAAAGAAGAAGAAGAGGCGGAGGAATCTGATGGAGATGATTATGATTAGGGTTGAACATGTCGATGTAGTATCATGGAACTGTTGGTTTATATTTTGTTGTGTTTAACGTTTGTTTATGCTTTTTTTGGACTGTAACGAAACACAAACCCTGTGCAGTTGAAGGAAGCAGTTTTACTTGCAGTTATTTAAAAGAATAGCAATGTTGGAAAACTAAGATATCAGAGTTATGGTAAATTTAAAAGAACAGTGTATGTAGACCTAATGTATAAGATGTAAGCATAGATAGCAAGGTTGAATAAAGTGGATATCAGAGTATAACAGCATAGATAGCAATGTATAAATGAATACATATCAGAGTCTTAACAAATGTAAGTAAAGTATCAGATGGATCTACAACGAAACAGAAAACATACTTTAATTTATCTGTTAGATATAAAATACATAATCTATCAAATTTGTATAGCGTGGCTATCAGATTGTAGCAGCATAGATAGCAATGTACACATGAATATATATATCAGAGTCTGAAACAAACAGACATGAAACGTGTCAATGTTAAAAGTGTAAGAAGCATAAGTCAAAATACAAGGAGTGCTTATCTTTGAGATGAATCAGGCATGAAAGATGTGATAAACCTCTTGAACAAATGTAAGCAAAGTATCAGATGGATGAACAACGAAACAGAAAACATACTTTTATTTATCTGTTAGATGTAAAATACATAATCTATCAAAATTGAATAAAGGGGCTATCAGATTGTAACAGCATAGATAGCAATGTACACATGAATAGATATCAGAGTCTGAAACAAACAGACATGAAACGTGTCAATGTTAAAAGTGTAAGAAACGTAAGTCAAAATACAAGGAGTGCTTATCTTTGAGATGAATCAGGCATGAAAGATTTGAAGTACATCTTTAACAAATGTAAGTAAAGTATCAGATGGATGTAAACGAAAACAGTAAACATACTTTGATGTATCTGTTAGATGCAAAATCCAGAATTTATCAATGTTGAATAGAGTGGCTATCAGAGTATAAAAGCATAGATAGCAATGTATACGTGAATAGATATCATAGTCATAAAGAAACAGACATGGAACATGTAAATGTTAAAAGTGTACAAAACATAAGTCGAAAGATAAGGAGTGCTTATCTTTGAGATGTAAAATGTTACAAAAAAGTCGATAAATAATGTTTAGAACGGAGCATCACATGACCTCCTATTATGCCCCGATTTGAAACATCGACCACAACGGGACTGGCTATGACATAATCAAAATGTTTAATTGAATCACAACAGCTTAATTGGATTGAAACAGTGAGTCAGTTTATATATACAATGCAATAACTTAAAGAAGGTACATGAACTATGGTAACGAAAGGAATGAAAACGGCACTTCTTCAGTTACTCCCTTTTCCATCTCCATTTTGCACCTCCCATTTTGCACCTCCCAACACAGCTTGAAGCTCCCTCGAAAGAAACTACCCATAAATACCTCGAAAGCTCATGTTGTATCTAGCAATGTCTCATGCTGTATCTAGCAATGTCTCATGCTGTATCTAGCAATGTCTCATGCTGTATCTAGCAATGTCCCATGCTGTATCTAGCACTGTATACAAGGCATAAATCGCAACTGATAAATAATATAGTGTCTAGCAATCAGATATGCACTAAAATCGCAATGTATAAAACAGAGCTGGAAAACTGCAATTTCTTACCGGAATGTAATCAGAGCCGGTATCGATGCTTTGATTCGACCAGAAACAGAAACTAAACGATTTCTTGCCATTAATATACATTAGCTACGCTAGTGAATCTATTGTTAAGATCGAAAATGGAAACTTATTTCAAAAAGCAGCCACAATACCTATATAAGTTGCAAGATATTTTTCAACACAAATAGCAAACTGTCATACCTAAACTATCAGGGTATATGGACTATTGGTCTGGTTTCAAACACATATATCAACCTATTATAGCTAACATATAAGGGTGTATGTAGCAAGAGGAAATAGTTTGAAACATATAGCAATATCACGTACCTAAACTATAAGAGTCATGGTCTATTTATCAACACATGTAGCAACATGCCATAACTAAGATATCAGGGTGTATGCTGTCAGGTTTAATCTACAAACACATCAAACCTATCAGGGTCTATGCAGTGATCTAGCAACATCAAACATACAATTGCAGGCGACAAATCACAATGTGTATCCATATAAATATCAGGGTTCAAAACAGAGGTGGAAAAATGAAATTACTCACCGGAATGTGATCGGAGCTGGTTTGGATGATTTGAATTGAGAAGAAGCAGATGGTAAAAAGTTTCCTGCAATTAACGTACATTATATGAGAGTCTAGAATCGATTTCGAAAATGGAAAACGATTTTGAAACTAAAAACCCAGCTCTGTTACTGACCTGAAAGATGTACCGTTTTTTGCTACGATTTCGAAACTTAAATCAGTTGTTATGAGGCTGAGATACGGTGGTCTAGGAGGTTGAGATACGGTGCAAGATCGGAGCTCGACCGGGTGAGACGGTGCAAAATCGGAGCTAGGAGACTCTGGATGAAGCTGACGACGTCAAACCGGAATTCTGAAACTCGTCGGTGATCGGAACAATCTGAAAAGGCGATTATATGGATCGCCGGTGATTAAGACTAGTTCGATGGTGGTTGTATGGTTCGCCGGTGGAGAGAGAGAAGAAGAGGAGAAAGAGAGAAGAAGTGGAGAGAGAGAAGAGTAAGAGTGGAGGTTGTTTTGAATTTCAAAATTCAAAAATAGAATGGGGGCTGTAACAAAAAACCCTAATTTTTCACAAATCAACCTTACATACTAGGTTGAGGGTAATCTTGGTATTAAAAAAAGAAAAGGTATTAGAAGTGGATATGTTTAATGAGATGGGTATTAAGTGAGCATTAACCCATTTTTGGGTAATAGGTTGTAATAGGTTTGGTTAAAAGGTACTTAGTGTGTCATTTCCCTTTTAATATTAATTTTATTTTATTAATTTTTTTTAGAATTTATAAACTATACTGCCTCAACTCGATTCTTTTGTTTTTTGTTTTGTTTTTGTATGATTTTTTTTTTGTAGTTTTTTTTTATTGTGTTTTTATTTATGACTCAAGTAACTCGATTTTTGCAGATTTATTCTTTAATTTCAAATTCTATGTTACTCGTGAATTTTGGTATTTCATCTATTTTTTATTTTGATTTTGTAGTTGAAATGTTGTATTATTTTAGGTTTTAGTCATTTTTAGTGTTTTTTCGTGTTTCTTAGAAAATGTGTTTACAAAAGTTTTTACAGTGAAACAAAGAAGACGACTGTTGAAGAAGATGCGAAACCTTTTTTGCTACATGTGAAACTTCTTTAATTTTTGTACTACTAGATGAGAAATCATATCAACTATGATAGATTCTGGATGCGAAACCAGACATATGATAGATGCGAAACTATACAATGAGAAACCAATGTAAAATTTAAAATTTTAAAAAAAAATCAAAATATATTATGAATGGATCTAGTTTTTTCGTTTTAAAAAGATAAATCAAATTGTACTTTTTTTTACATTCTGAGTTATAATTTAAAACATACAAACTTTAGAAAAATTAATTTTACAGTGTAAACGAAGAAGATGCGAAACCTTTTTTTGATAGATACGAAATCATGCAACTGTGATAGATGCTAGATGTGAAACCATACCAACTATGATAAATTTTAAACTATGTCGACTATGATAGATGCTAGATACTAGATGTGAAACCAGGAATATGATAGATGCGAAACCATATAATGAGAAACCAATGTAAAATATAAATTTTAATAAAAAAAATCAAAACATATCATGAATGGATCAAGTTTGTTCGTCTTAAAAAACAAAATTTATGGTATTTTTGGATTTTTTTCTTCTTCCAAGTTACGGTTTAAAATATATGAATTTTTGAAAGTTTAAATTAAAAAAAAATAAAGGAAAAAGAATGTGTACATGTGTTTGCTGATTTATATATAAATATTAATTTAGGTAAAAAAATTGTTAATTTTGTTAGGTCTTTATCCGTAATAGGTTTTTGGGCTGTGTCTTAAATAATAACGCTCCCTTTTTCTTTTTTATGTTTTTAATATGAATAGATGTTTTGTGTTGGTCTATAATGGTTTGTATTATCTAATTATCAATAGTCATTGACTTTTTTATTGTGACATAAATTTGTATATATTATATGAGATTAAAAATCTTCTTTAGTCACTGGAATTGGTCACATGTTGTGAAACAGCAACTTCACTAAGGTTTTTTCATACCCAAAATCTGTCATTTCTGTTAACAAATATTATATGTGTGGTCAATAGCGCGTATCAGTTAACTAGAGTGTGACACGTGGCACTCAAACTTATCATTTTTATTGTAAATAAGATCACTCCATACTTTAGACCCAAAATACTCCTTTTAATTTTTCACCATTTTACACTTACTTTTAATTTTTTTTAATTTAACTTGAATACTTATCATTTGTTTTTTATCTTTTATTAACTTATCATTTACCCTAACTAAATTACCCAAATTACTAAAACCTAACTGAATTGGATCGACCCATTTAATTTAATATAACCAAACCCGGTTATAACAAAATTTAAACCAAATCATGTTTAAAAATATGAGGGATTTCGAGCTCGATAAGATCTCTAGCTCTGGTATCAAATCACCAGAAAGTGCATTCACTTGAAAAAATATTGTATCGATTTTCTGCAGGCTATCGATCTTTGATGAATGTTCTCCCACTAATCTACAACTAGTGGCGTTGAATCGCACTAGCTCTGATAAGTTACCGATCTCGAGTGGCAAACTAGACTAAAAATCGTTGTAATTGATAATAAATAAATAAAGATAAAAGATAAAATAAAAAAAGGCGCTAAGAAGCGATTAGAGTTTTTGTTTATTTCGAAATCTTACACCTTACATAGAGTATAAAGCTCTTATTTATGGATAAAACATATGAGCTAATGGGCTTGAGCCTAATATCTCCAACAGTGTCTCTCAAACTCACAATGCAATAATTATAAAAACTGAGATTTTGTCATAAAGAAAACAAAATCGTGTTCTTGACTGAGCCTTCGTGAAAATATCAGCAACTTGTAAAGCTGATGAACATATGGAAGCGAGGTAGTGCCAATTTAAAGATGATGACGAGTAAAGTGACAATCTATTTCCATGTGATTCGTCATCTCATGAAAAACAAATTTATTTGCTATTTGCATGGCATTTTGGTTATCACAATGTAAGGAAGTGGGTTTAGTAATGTTAACCCCCTCTATCTGCAAGAAACCATCGTAATCAAACAATCTCACATGTGGTCAATGTCATAGACGGTACTCAATTTCAATTGACGATCTAAAGACAACATATTGTTCCTTGTTTTTCTATGAGATTAATGAATCTTCAAGAAAAATACAAAAAAACAGTAATAGATTGACGGTCATAAAAATCATTACTATAGGCACGTAGTTCAACTAAAGATATCGAATGAAACAAAATACTCTGGAACTTAATGTCACGAAGATATCTTAATATTTGAAGAACAATTGCCAATAGACATAAGTAAGAGTAATAACAAAGTGACTAACCATATGAACAACATAAGTTATATATATGGTCGAGTAACTGTAAGATAGATCAATCTCTCAACAAGAGTATGATATATAGTCAGGTATGACAAATGAATACCGTTAGTTAGAGAATACCGAACATTAGTTTCAAGAGGGGTATCTACCATCCTATATATATATATATATTTAAGACAGGATATAACCTTTTGGAGAGTGATACACCTCAATGTCTAAAAAAGATCGTAATAGTCCTAAGTCATTAATCGCAAATCATTGAGTCAAATCATGTTTTACTGCCCCAATGTCATTAATATTATCATGTGTAATAATCATATCATCTACATATAAATATATAATAATTTGTCCTGCAATCGTACATGATGGGATCAGAAATATTTGAGGGTGATTTCTTTGAGAGGGTCAGATTTTTTCGAGTGTCAACCATGACCTAAGACAAATACTACATTTTTTACCTTTTAACTTAGTTATCTCATAGCCAGTGTATTTAATACTTTCTTACTTATTATCATGTGTGAAATATATTAATGAATGATGGTCAATAGTAATTTTTGGTCTTTGGACTTGATTCATAACCATGACCCGAACCGTTTGGCCCATTAACCCAAAGTTAGTCTATAAAATCTTTGAACAACATTTAAGAATGTTGGACTTTATCTCTCTAAACATTAAATATAACAACTCAATTATCTATCTACTTCATATTTTACACCTATTACACCACCATCGAATTACCTAAATACCTTCTAAACCGATTTAAACCATATCATATTGACGACCACAGTGGGAGCAATGTGCCCAGATAACAAAATCTAAAACTGGGAATAAAAGTAAAACGTTCAAAATTAATTGGAAATGGATCATAAAATGTAAGCAGGCCCCTCATCTTGAGAATGAAGAGAATAGAGTCGAAGACGAACATGTACACACCTCTCATGTGAACAATGAGACTGAAGAAAGGTTTATCATGCAAAAGGAGCGAGATCAGTTGCACGGAGAAATTGAGGCTTTGGGAGCCCAAAGACATGTTGAGAATAATCTAGATGGGAATATTCTATCAGAGTATCCAAAATTCGATGAGCAATATGATAATCCCCAACATAATCTTAAGCAGTTCCAAGATATAAGACTCATTTAAAATCCACCAAAACTTTAAAAAAGAGTATAAAGCTAAACATTATTCCAACGCTTTAGAGTTTATTGAGGGTTCTACAACAGAATCAGAAATCGCATCATCCTCTTCGAGCAATGATCATTATTGAAAATAAAAGAAAGGAAAGCTTTAGTCTAAAAACCTTTTTTGGGAAAGAAAATGAGTAGAATTGGTAAAGGGAAAAATAAAATATCAAGGAAAGATAAAAGGGACAGACAACAGTATAGATCGCTTATTGAGTAATCAATTCGTTGTTCAGTTTGAGCCTTGGATTTTTGCTACCTCTAATGAATACTACATGTTTAGTCATGGACACAATTGGATACAATCGTCTTTTTCTGCAAAAATCCTCTCTGGATATTTACCCAGACCCTTTTGATATCTCTAAAATATAAAATATGATATGAATCAGGATCCATATAATCATTTAGAGCAGTTTAAGAATTTTATGATAAGCGTTGATGATGATGACAAGCTATTTTGTAGAGCTTTTTCCCAAACTTTAAAGGATAGCGCCTTGAAGTGGTGTAACAAATTACCTCAATGTTTGATTAAGAACTTTGCATTCTGGAGATAATTTATGGGGAGCAAAGAACGTGGAGAAAATAGGGACATTATAATCCATTGCTAGCAGCACCCTAATGAATCTTTGAAAGATTATACATAACATTTTGTGAATACCAAATATGAGCTAGCAGACTACTTCGAACATATGATTATAGCTGCACTTAGATAGGGACTATTAGCTGAAGAATTGGTTGATGCAGTTACCTACAAAAAACAATAAGTTGGGATGGATTGTTGAACCAAGTTGGAAAGCAAATCACAGTAGAGAAAACTAAAAGGTTAAGACAACCACATCAACATAGAATTTCCCTTTTGAGACATCTTCAACAAGCTAATATCCAATCGCAAAGTATGATCAGCAATCATCTGAAGGACTCTAGACAGGGTTTGCATCGACCTAGATCAAGTCAGTCCACTCAGGGTCCCAATTTAGACCAAGAGGAAACCAATGAGTTCAGCCTAGTTATTTTGCATAATTGATTAAAATATTAAAACTATTTATAACAAGCCGAAGAATTTTGTACAATTCTGAAAGCCCCAACACATCCAAACTCTAAGGAAGAATCAAAACACATGATCCTATAAATATCACAATGATGTGGGATATGATACTAATGATTGTATTTCTTTGAAGCAATAAATATAATCGTTAATTGAAAATAGGAAGTTGACTACCTTTTTTAAATGATTATTGGGTAATAGGTCACATTCACGCACGGGTGGGGTGCAGATAGTTGTGCCTGATGTCAGAAGGAAAGTCATATAAGCTCTCTAGCAAGAAAGTACGATGGTGATTATTGAGCAATTCAATGTGGATATAGAATACTTAAATCTTAATCTAGATTGGGGCCAAGTGAATGTGGTATCTGAAAATCGTGGACATGTTCCAAGTTGTGTCAATTCTTCGAATCATTAACTATTTTTGGATAAGATACAATGACAGATCCATCAATCTGTTCCATGAAAAATTCATGTGGTTAGCTTGGCCACACAATTAGAAGGGAAAATATCTTCTCATTTGTATCAAAATCTTGTTCCCTTCATAGGTATTTGATGGAGATAATTTAAGAAAATTTTGATGGGCTACACGAGGATGTTGTGTTAATTGAGGCATCTATCGAGGTAACATAAATCTGAGGAATCTTGATTGACACTGGTAGCTAGCTAACATCTTATTTATATCTACCTATAAGTTAATGAAATACATTCATTATTTTGCAATCGAACGGAATCATCGTAGGGTTTATAGGTAACTTTATTGACATTATTGGGGAGTTCAAAGGAGAAGTTATTCCTGACAAATTTCTATTTAAGAAAATGGTAAGAGTTTTGTTTTTATTGGTGGATTATCTGGCCTCTTATAATTTCATCTTTGGAAGATTTTATCTTTCAAAGATGCATGTTGTTGCATCAACGATTCACCAGTGTTTGAAATACATGGTTGGAGGACAAGTAGGGGTGGTTCGGAGTAGTCAAAAGGTGGCTACAGAATGTTATGTCACTGATTTTGTTTTAAAGGTTTTGGAAAATATGATGACTAAAAATGAATAACAATTACTATAGTCCTTTTTGGATCCAAGTAAGATATGTGATTCAAGAGAGACTCCTAGTGTAGTTATTCCTATTGAAGAAGTTGAAGTGCATTGTTTGGCAAATGGTAAAATATCAGAATCGAAGGAAAAGTTGATGCCCTTCTTATCCAAATATTTGCATATGTTTACTTGGTATAATGAAGATGTAACAGGCGTATCATCTATCACAATTTTCTATAAGTTATATGTGTGATCTAATGCGGGGCTGGTGATACAGATAAAAAGGGCTTTCATTTAAGACAAAAGTAAAAAGTTATTATTAAAGAGGTAGACAAACTAACAAAGATGGGCCATATTGGGGAATCTCGGTACCTGTTATGGACAATAAATATGGTGCTCGTAAAAATGAACAATGGCAAGTGGTGAATGTATATTGATTTCATAGATCTCAACAGAACATGTCTCGAAGATCATTTCCTTGTCACTCGGATAGATTAGTTGATAAATTTCACTTCTGGTACTAAATTGTTGTCTTTCATGAATGCATTTTCAGAGTATAATCATATACAAATGGATCCCAAAGATCATGATCATACTATATTTATCACTAACAGGAGGTTGCACTATTATAAGGTAATGTCTTTTGGTTTAAAAAATGTTGGGGCTACTTACCAGTATTTAGTTAACAAAGCGTTTGCCAGTTAGATCGGGAGAAATGTAGAAGTTTGTATTGATGAAGTGATGGTAAAAAGTCTAAGAGAATATGACAAATTGTTCGATCTCAAAGAAACTTTCTCCAACTTGGAAACCATCAATTTAAATTTAAACCCCAAAAATTGCACCTTTAAAGTGTGATTCACTTTTTTTAAGGTATGTCATTAATGAAAAAGTAATTCAAGATGACCCAACATAATTAGATACATTATCGGCTATGAAACCCTCCATGATCCACAAAAAAAGGTTCATGTAGTAATTGGAAGGTTTGCAGCTTTCAACAGGTTCATATCAAGGTCATCGGCTAAGTGTGCATAATTCTTCCAAGTGTTGAGAAATGCTAAGGTATTTAGTTGGTCCCCAAATTTTGATAAGGCATTACTTGAAATCAAGAAGCATTTATCTTCACCTAAAACTTTGTTTAAGACACTAATAGAGGAAATACTCTATATATACTTGGTAATATCCAAACATACGGTGAGTGTAATGCTAGTGCGGTAAGTTGACAGTTACCCTCTCACGGTTTATTATATTAGTAACAGTTTGTTAAATATTGAGAAACGATATCTAAATTTGAAAAAATTTAGCCTTATCCTTGGTAATAACAACAAGAAAAATTAGGCCATATTTCCTGATTGAAGGGTATTGTCAGTAATTTGGATGGTTAGGTATTAATCAAATAAAGATAATTAAAGTGTTTTCTATTAATGTGTAGAGAGAGAATGTTTCCACCCTCTTAAATGCGGTAATTTTTGAGTATTTATAGATTAATGTTAGTTACATGAGCCAGTTGGGTCGGGTCGTAGATTCAAGTTAATTTTGTGGGATTTGCAGGCCCAAGATTAAGTGAAGTAGGCACCAAAGTTACTATACTAGACACACAACCTACTTGGCATTGTTTTTATTATAAGTCTAAACTAACCTCTAAAATAAATCATAACTACTTTACTTTTTTGACATCCAATAAAATCTGACCCTATCAGTTCGAACTTATTTTCCACTAAAACAATATCTTATAAAAGTAGGATATTTCGGGTTGGATAACCAAATGATCTATAGAATTGGAGGATTATAATATCGACTTGGCTCCTCGAACAGTAATTAAAGCACAAGTTGCTGCAGAATTCTTGGTTGAGTTTCATTCGGAGCGACCTCATGAAGAACCTTTCATCAATAAGCATGGGAAAGAATGGGTAATCTAAACAAATAGAGGATCTAGTATGATGGGTTGTGGGGCAGGAATTTGTTTACTTTTCCCTTTTGGAGATTCAATTACCAAGCGATACATTTTGATTTCAAGGCATCAAATAATGAATACGAGTACGAAGCAACAATATCTAGTTTAAGGCCAGCTCAAGTATGCGGTGTCAAAAAATACGATTAATAAGTGATTCACAGTTGCTCATACATCAAGCATGGACAATCTGAAATGAGAAATGAACAGTTGGTAAAACTTTTACAAGTATTAAGATAAATTTCTGTCAACAACAACCCTGAAAAATGGGAGTTTAGAATGAGTAAATTTTTTAAATATCTACAATAACAAGCCAATATTATGAGCATGAGATCCAATAATTCATTATTAAACGAAGCCTTATTTTGGTTTTAAGAATTAATCTTTAAACAAATATTTTGTTGCGTTCCTCGGATCCGATGAGTCCAAAGTAATTTTATTTGAATTACGTGATGGAGAAGGCTTTGTCCATTATGGCTACAAAGCTTTGACTAAAAGGGTATTGTTAGTGAGATATTATTGGTCATCCATCATGAGGAATGCTAAAGAGCTAGTTAAAATATGTGATCCATGCTAGAATTTCGAAAATGCAATACATGTACCAGTAGTTCCTATGGAATCAATATCTAAAGCAGTTCCATTTGATATATGAGGATTTGATTTTGTGCAGCCTCTACCAATGGCTTTTGGAGGATGTCAAACTTCTTATTTTTTTTGGAGGGAACCCGCAGCCGCTACATAGAGTGCAATGAGTGCGCATAGGGTAAACCCTCAGTTTGACGCAATAGCGTGTAAACCAACGCCAAAAGGTAAACCACACAAGGTGACAGACTCAGCCGAGAAAGCGTATATAGAGGGACTCGAACGCATGATCTTTGGTCACAAGCATGCCTTATTCAACCAACTCGGCTACCTCTTTCGGGACTGGAGGATGTCGAACTATTATACTAGTTGTGGATTATTTCTCTAAGTGGGAAGAAGTTGTGCCTCTCCATATAACTACTCAAAGTAATAATCAAGTTTATTATTTCCAACACATGTTGTAGATTTGAAATTCCTATAAGTATTATCACATATTGGTCTTCAGTTTGAAAACAGAGATATCAAAGTATTTTGTACATCCTGAAGAATTCAACATTGTTTCTCCTCACTTTTCCATCCCCAAGCCAACAGACATATAGAGGTTGTGAACATGAGTATTTTCATGGGACTAAAAAAACGTTTGGAAGATGCAGCAGGCAAATGGTCGAATTCCTATCAAACCACTCCTCATACTGCCAGACAAGAATCTGGTTTTGCTTTGGTTTACGGGATGGATGCAATAACACCAATATATAATGTTTTTCCATCTTTTAGAGTTCAAAATTATTCCGAAGAGAATAATAAGACAGTAGTAAGAGCTCAAATAGACTTAATTGAAGAAAACAAATCAAAGCTCACTTAAGAATGATGCATTGTCAATGTTTAATGAGAATCAAGTATGCATCTAGAATACGAAGAATAGAATTCGAAATAGGGGATAAATTTTTAAGAAATGTATTTTTACACACTAAAGACACAAAATTTGAAAATCTGGCACCAAATTAGAAAATACCATACATCGTGTGAAAGGATGAAACGAGGAACATATAAATTAATTGATAAAGAAGACACTCATTTGAGACATCCATAGAATATCGAACACTTAAGGTTTGATCTCGATTAAATATGCATTGTAAGCATTTTCTTTGTTTTTGTTCAATGAAAATATTTAGGGGGGGGGGATACTCTTTCCTACCCTGGTGGCTCGGGGAGGTTTGAACAAGGTATTCAAATCTTTATTAAATCACTATCTTTGACTTATAATATTTTTTTCTCATAAGTATATGTGTGTATTAATTTTGTTTTCCTTCGAATGGATTACCTTCATATGGCTTGTGTATCAATTTTGTGTGCCTTCGAATGGAATACCTTTGAATGACTTGTGTATTAATTTTGTATGCCTTCAAATAGATTACCTGCTAATGTCTTGTGTATTAATTTTGTGTGCCTTCGAATGGATTGTCGTCGAATGGTTTATGTCTTAATTTTGTGTGCCTTCGAAGGGATTGCCTTCGGATAGCTCATGTAATAAATATGTGTGCCTTCAAATTGATTACCTTTGAATAGCTTTGGTATTAACTTTATGTGCCTTCAAATGGATTCCTTTTGAATGGCTTATGCTTAAAGATTGATTACCTTCGAATAAAGTGTATCAAGTAATAGAAATAAAAAGAGATAAGAAAATGAGATAAAGTCGTTGAGATAATAGGTACTAAAAAACGTCTCGGGAAACCCAAAGACTTGATGAGATCCGAATTGAAAAACAACAAAAATGGTTTGGCATTACCAAATTCTTACACAAAAACTTCAGACCCACTATCATTAAATGCATTGTATACAACAAGGACTTGTACTTTATAACAAAATTTGAATATATTGACCTTTGGGCTCGTTCCCATCAGTTTATTCTTCCTCTCCTTCTTATGAACTCCCAATTTCTGAGTCTTATTCATCACTATCATTGGGTGAGCCCTCAAAAATACCTAGTTGATCAGCTATGGGCATATCAGGGGGCAACGAGTTCTCTGGGACCGGTCCTCACAAAGACCCGATGACTAATGTAAGGAATCTATTATGGAATTTCAACATCATGTTTGATTTAATTGAGACATCTCACTTATTTAGGGAATATATAGCCATATCGGTATATGCATCTATAACATCATTAGCCTCTTGTTTATATGTCTTTTAAGAGAAGCCAACTCATCTTCTTACTTTTTTACAAGAGCTTATTGACCAGTTTTCTCACCTAATAAACATTCGATGGTTCCCTTATCAGCAATTTGTTGATTCTTCAGTAAAGTGATTTCACCAAATCTAATGATTGTAGCTTTCAATAATCATCATTTGCCTTAGCCGGTTCTTTCTTTAGCTATTTGACCTCTTCAGATACATAATCAGCCTTAGATTTTTCCTCTTCAATTGAGGCATTCTGATTTTTGCTCTTCTCTTAAAGAGAAGTAATGGTTTATTTATGGGACTTCACTTTTCTTTCCAGCCCGCTGATGGACCTCGCATAACTTAATATTGAATATCCCAGCACATCGTTTTCCTTTGACAACTCAAAGGGTACACCATCGAACACCACATTGGTGCCGTTGCTATAGGAGTTTTTTTTTCGAATGACTCAAAGTCAAACCTTCTAATACCCCCATTGGTTTGGATTGCCCTTAAAATGCATAGAGGAATAAAGAGGTAGGGTCGGATACAAAAATTAGAGGAGGATCGACAACGGAAATTATAGAAGGAATGATATGTGAACGCAGTTTTATCTTCGAACGGGTTGAAGTATTCTTTCTTTTCTTACTTATTTTACCACTTTATTATTTACTTCCTTTATTTCTTGGACATAATAAGATTTTTAGGCACATCGCCTCATTCGAAAGTGGCATCAACAACATCTAACAAGGCATTATTGATTTAATCCGGCTTCTCTTGAATTCCAGCTTCAACAACGTTTCGCGAGGTGCGTTCCTTATTTTTCTTATTCTTTTTGTTTTGATGGATGAGGGCTTTCTTCCTGGTTGGAAAATACATCTTGTCATCAACACCTTCAGTTAATTTTAGAATGACAAAAATCCCGGTAGGAGTGGAAAACGGCTTCTATGTCATCTCACGCTCGAGTTTAGTCCTAAAGAGGTGACTTCGAACGAAATTAGCAGAAGTGAAGCATTGATGAAATTTATTAGACCACCTATCTACTTCTCACTGATTTTGCTTCTTAAAAGTTACCATTGCATCATTCAAGTGATGCATATAGGGCTTCAAAATGGTTGTTAAAGGAAATAAATTAAAGATAAGTAATAAAATATTTAAAGGAAAGAATATAAGGTCAAGGAAGTTCGAAGAGGTCTACCTGTATTCTTCCAGAATCTTGTAGGCTAGCTAACATTATGATGGGAGTAATTTTCCTACCATTTTCCCACCAGCCACGGATGAAGAGAAATTATGTTTTCCATATTCTATTTGCCTTCAGGAGATCATTCACCACATTGTAGTCATGCACCATGCTGAAGTATTAAAAGGGAATTCGGGAGTTGTGGGACAACCTAAAAATAACAGTTAGTTGTTCCATTGACATCAAATTTTGGATAACATGGATACTATGATGCATACCATTAATGTGAACCAGGCATTCAGACTAGCCTGACTCATACACAACCATACTAAACTAAAATAGCTTACGATTCCAGGGTCCAAGGGGAACTAGAGGCCCCAATTGAGCACATCTGTAAAAACTACTAGCTCCATAGACTCACAACTCATTGGAGTCTCTCCGCGTTTATGAAGCTTAACCTTAAGCACTTTGGAGAACCCCCACTTAGCATGAATAGATTCTAGTTCCTTTTCATGGAAATAAATGTAAAGACTCTTGTATATAGCCAATAAATATTTAACGCTTACCTTTGCAAATTTAGCCCCGACACGTTCGACCAAAGAGAGTGGAAGAGTTTCAGATTTGGTTTCAAGGGCTTTGTTACTATTACGATCTTTTCTCTTTGAAGCTTTATTTTTTGCTAGCATTAAAGTCTTTCCAGTTTGACCATATGTCTTAAAGAGAGAGTCTTCAATGACGTCTTTCATGTTTTCTTCCATTACCCTCAGACCCGATCCAGAAGGTTCAGTGAGCTGAGTGCTAACGTTTTCCTCTTTGTTTGATGGTTGAAGAAGAGCTTAGTTAGTTTCAGAGGGCTCAACTGGTTGAGTTGCAGGGTTTTCTTCCCTGTTCAGATTTTGTGGGGAGGGGTTGTTGGAAGTTGTCTGTTGCAATGCTGGCCCTATCTCCCCATATGTTTTAGCCTTGGTTTTTTTGTTAGTCTGTGTTGAGTGTTCTCTTTAGAATCCGAATCCATAACTTTAAAGTTCGAAATAATACGATGAGTAGTAAGCCTGTGAGATCGAAAGGCTTTGGTGAACGATTGGGCAGTTATGTCTATTGTAAGGATAAACGTCTTTGTAGTCAGTTGACTGAGCTACTACAACTGTGCATGTGGAAACAGGCAACCCAGCAGCAACCCGTTCCTTTTGCTTATCTTCGTCTAACTTAATTAAGTCCAACCAACCGACTTTGGTTAATTTGATTATGGCGGTGGACATAAAAACGTCGGAATGTTACCGGAGAAAATATTTGCGGTGGTTGAAACGGTGGAGGAAAAAAAATCGTCAACGGTAAGCCAAATGTCAATAACAAAGAACAGTTTCTCTCTCTTCAATGTAGATTTTCTCTCTGTAAAAGTCTCTAGAATGGGAAAATGAGAGAAGGTCTTATAAAAGAACTCGTAAAAGACTCTTGAGTACCCCATTATCGGAAGTGGGAACGTTACTAATAGTTATAATCCCTAGATAAGTGGAAACATTTTCGATTAATTGGCTCACCTCATCTAGGGTAAAACAAGTTCATGGCTCAAATTAAAAACTAACAAGTGTCATGAGATACAAGTGGTTAAAAGTGAAACTAGTGGGCAATAACTTTTGGCTCCACCGAGTTTTTTCTTGATCCCCTCTAAGATAGTTTTGTTGGTGACTTCCATCTGTCTGTTTGCCTGCGGGTAATATGGCATAGAGAAATACTGCTTAATAATATATCTTTTGCAGAAGGTGGTGACCACAGAATTTTGGAACTAGGGACCGTTATATGCTATCAAGACACTTAGAATTCCATATCGAGCTAAAATTTGATTATAAATGAAGTCGCATACCTCTTGTGTGCGCGTTCGATATAGTGATTTAGCCTCAGCCCACTTGGAAAAGTAGTCGACAACAACGATTAGAAATTGTCTTTTTCCCGTGGCCATCGGAAGTGGGCCAGCTAGATCAATGCCTCACTTATCGAAGGGGCATGGAACTGGTACAACTTGCATTGGTTCACTGGGTATATGCCTGGAATTAGCAAATTGTTGGCACTAATTACACTGTTGAACTAAGACTTTTGCATCTTCTGCTAGCTCAGGCCAGTAGTATCCAGCCAGCAAGAATCTGTGAATTAAACTACGCGAACCACAATGGGCGTCTGCCTCTCCCAAATGTAACTCTTGCAATATTGAACCTGCCTCAGCTCAGTTAAGGCGACAAAGTAAGGTACGTGTTGCGTTTTTTCTATATAACGCTTGGTCGAGCATGCAGAACTTAGATGCTTTTTGTTGTAACGATCTGGCCTCATTTTTGTTGGATGGTAATTCACCTGAAGCTAAGTATTACAAATATGGTTACCTACAGTATAAATCACATCCAATAGCATGTATCACATTTTCCTTGGGAATGAGTTCGGTTGCCGGCAACTATAGAAGCAGAATCGTAGGAATCTCCCCGGATGCGGCTACTTTTGCTAACCGATCCGTTTTGGAGTTCTGAAGAAGTGGAATTTGCTGATATATGACCTTAGTCAACTTAGTTTCGAATTCCTTAAGTATCATAAGATAACCTTTAATTTCCTCCTTTCGCACATCATAAGTGCCAACTGCCTGGTTAATTACTAACTGTGAATCAGACCGGATTTTTAATGTGTGTGCCCTGCATATTAAGGCCAATTTCATCCCACATAAGACTGCCTCGTATTCCATAATGTTATTTGCCACTGGAAAGTTAAAGCGAATTGCTTACTTAATCTCTTCCCCGTTGGGTGATCGGGGTACTATACCGACACCTCCAATCCGGACGCTTAGTTCACTTATAATATCCAATCGACATCTTTCTCCTCTTCATGTTGGCGTTCCTCGCCGAATATATGTCTGGACGAACTAAACTCAGCCAAGAAGTCGGTTATTACCTGTACTTTGATGGTGATCAGGGGCTCTAACCAAATGTCGTACTCTACGAGCTCAACACATCATCTAGTAAGACACCCCGATGCGTCAAGCTTTTGTAATACAACACACAGAGGGAAGGCTGTACAAAGACATACTATGAGACTTTGGAAGTAAGGCCGCATTTTATGGGCGGAAACCACTAGACCTAACGCAAGTTTTTCCAGATTGAGGTATCTGGTCTTGGCATCGAGGAACGTCTTGATAGTGTAGTAAACCAGTTTTTGCGCTCCGTTCAACTCACGTACTAAACCTAAACTGACCGATAATTGAGAGACTACTAGATATTGGAACAATTGATTGCTAACAATTAGTGCAGACAAAATATCTGGTGAGGTGAGATATGATTTTAAATCAGCAAACGCCATGTCGCAGTCCTTCGTCCAGTCAAACTTTTTGGCCCCTCTTAATACTTCAAAGAAGTGGTGATTTCTATCTGACGCCCGATAAATGAATTGTGAAAGCGCGGCGAGACGACCCATGATACATTGTACCTCTTTAATAGTCTTTGGTGGTGTTATTTGTAAAATTGCATTTAGTTGGACCGGGTCAGCTTCAATGCCTCGCTGACTGACCATATATCCCAAAATGTTTCCACTGGCAACCCCAAATGAGCATATGATCGGGTTAAGTTTGAGGTTGTATTGCCGAAGTACATCAAAGACGGTTTACAACGTTTGGAGGTGTTGCTCTTCTGTGTGTGTCTTAACAATCATATCATTAATGTAGGCTTCTAAGTTTTTCCCGAGATGATCCTGAAAGATGTGGTTTATGAGCCGCTGATACGTAGAGCCTGCATTTTTAAGACCGAAAGGCATTACAATGTAGCAGTATAGTCCCTGCTCAGTTTGGAAAGAGGTGTGCTCCTAATCAGATGACTTGAGGGGAATTTAATTGTAGCCCGAGTATGCATCCATGAACGATAGGTATTGGCAGCCAGATGCGGAGTCTACCAGCTGGTCTATGCGCGGTAATGGGAAAGCATCCTTGGGATAGGTCTGATTAAAAAATGTGAAATAGATACACATTCGCCAGGTGCCCCATTTTTTTACTAGCACTGGGTTAGCGATCCACACAGGATATCTTACTTTTCTAATGTGGCCGAGCGGGAGTAACTTTGATACCTCTTCCAAAATAGCTTCCTGCTTTTTTAAGGAGAAAGAACTTCGTTTTTTTCGTATTGGTTTAGCATACAGGTTTATTGCCAATTCATGGCACATAACAGATGGATCTACTTCTGAAACATCACTTGCTTCCCATGCAAGCACGTGTGCATTCCTGTCTAAGAGTTCGAGCAAATATTGTTTAAATTGGATTGATAACTTACCTCTTATTCTGAGGGTATGCCCCTGGGATACTAGCTCCTCAATTTCTTCATTGTTTGTGTAGTCAGGTGGTTTTACCTCTATGGGATCGTTTACCGGTCCCTCCGAAGGGGTATTCAATTTTTCTCCGCCAACCCCTTGCTTTGTGATTGCTATCTGAGGGGTTTAGATGGATCGACCGAAATTGCATAACAAGTTCGCGCCATGCGCTGACTTTCCCTGATTATGTCAACTGTATTTCTCACCGGATATTTGATACATTTCCGAAAAGTGCATGGGGTGGCCTCCATTCTGTGTAACCAGGGTCGTCCAATGATTTCATGATACGGGCTTGGTGCATCGGATATTATAAACAGGGTTTTGAGTTCTTTTTTTGTTATTATGTGCCCTACTTTAAACATTAACTCCACTTCCCTCACACACTATGAGGTTTTGCCCTCGTAACCGACTAGGGTGCGCTAAGTGGGCTTGTAGTTCGGTACGTTGAGCATTCTATCAAAACTATCCTTGAAAATAATGTTGGCGGAGCTACTCCGGTTTACCAGCACGCGGGTTACCATTACACCCTTCATATCCATGTGTATTGTTAACGCATCCTCATGAGGCGGACTGACCCCTCAGAGGTCGTCGTCATAAAAAGTGATCGCCAACCGGGTCCCTGTAATTTTGGTAAGAGTTAATGTCAATTTCATATACATCGAAGTCTGACCTTGATCGTTTGTCATGGTTAGCCCGTTGGGCTGTGGCAGGGCTCCCCCCAATAATGGTAAATAGGAACGGGTCAAGGCCAGCTGCATAGAGAGTTTCTTGCTACCTCCAACCGTTCACCCGCTATGGAAATGGGGCCCGTCGCATCTATGACGCTGGTAAGTGTAGAATATCCCCTGACAATTTTCAGAAGCCATTGCTACTTGCTTTTGTCAGTCCGCCCTCATTGTTAGGTTTGTCCTCGATCGTCGGTCGCATATTCTCACGCTTATCAAGGTACGAACGTTGATCTTGTTGCTTGACGAATTGGATGAGCTCACCATTGTTGATGAGCCTATGGATTTCTTCCCTAAGTTGCCAGCAGTCATCGGTGGAGTGTCCGTGGTCGCTATGATAAGCACAGAAATACCGATTTGATCGCTTAAATCCGGGCGCGCTCATTATTCATGGAGTTTGATACTTGACCCCGCATTTGGTTCGATCATACACTACGGAGATAATTTCAGTCAAATGAGTAAATCGCCTCGAGGGGTTTTTGAAATGTGATAGGCGTCTGCTCGATTCTCTGCGAGGCTGTTCTTCAGGTCGTCTCTACTCCAGAGCCCCCTCATTTACTTATGAACTTTGTCGGTCGGGGGAGCCCCCTTTCTCGCGTCATCAAACCTGATAAAAATGTCTACTCGGGCCAGGAGATCTCCTATTATCTTAGTAGGGA
This sequence comes from Limnanthes douglasii subsp. nivea, assembly GCA_036936605.1. Lineage (NCBI taxonomy): Eukaryota > Viridiplantae > Streptophyta > Magnoliopsida > Brassicales > Limnanthaceae > Limnanthes > Limnanthes douglasii. Next base: position 212,623,591 of record JAUPFV010000004.1, read on the forward strand.
ACTTGACAAGGTGCTGCTCTAGGTCGCCTGATCCATCATAAGCTTCCATGCGGAAATGATCAAATTTCTTGGGTAGATGGGCCTCGAGGATTTTCTTCGAGAATGAACGGGTTCTTAAGAATATAAGAGGATAGTCTAGGACGTACCTGATTATACTGAAGGTCTTCCCCAAGCGCGCCCGTTTAGAAGTGGTTGGTCTTTACTCTCTCATATGCTCCGTTTCCTTAGTATGATTTCCCCTCGCATTCTCCTTCTTTTTCTTACTTGTTGTCTCGCTTAGACGATCTCTCAGTTTGGTTGGCCCAACTGGCTTATTGTCCTGATTGGTGGTTCGTGTGATTGGTTCCTCTGGCATTTGCCGTGAATGGTTGAAGAGCATCATTCATCCCTACCAACGCTGCATGCATTTCTTGTTACCTGGCATCGCGCCCACAAACAATCCTTAAATTTTCCTGCTGGATATGATGAATATGTTGCTCTAGCTGCTGGATGGTTGGGCCGATCACTAAATTGGCTCATTGTATTTCAGGATCTTCACGAGATTCTACATGTCTTGCTGGTGGGGGGGACTGTTGTTGCGGCTACTATGGACGGCGCCTGGGACGCTGGGTTCACCTGACTAATGGACGTGGCGGCCACTACTTGTTGACTGGCTGCTGGAGCAGAACGCAAGTTTTCTGGCCTTGCCGAGAGGTTCGCTGTGAGTCTCCTTTTTCCCACAGTCTCACTCAATTCTGAGAGCTTCCTCTCAATTCCTGATGGTAACAGTGTTTTAAAAAGTTTTTTCGTTTCGATAGACGACGCCAAATTTGATATGGGAAATCACAAAATAAATCGCCAAGTAGAAACACAAAAATGGATCATAAAAGAGAAGTTATTTTTATTCTAGGGTTTTATCCTATTTATACTCATTTCCTATTGGTAGGCGGTTACAATCGAATATTTCTGCCACTTAACACTAATTAAATATATTACTCTTTTCCACTAACATCATGAAGCCTATATTTACGGCCTTATTTAATAGTGGTTTGACTAAGGTAAGTAATTAACGTATTAAAACTGTTTTTATGCTTTCAGAACGAGCTCGGTTTGAGATCACAAGCGGTACTTCTTCTTGGCTGAGGTTGATCTGCCCTCTTTTTCCCTCGCTCAACATCTTCATTAAATCCGAGGGTCGCGCCAGCTCGAGCTTATTTTTCTTTATTTGTCGTGCTCGGATTGCTGGAGCACTTGTCTGCCTTAACCTTTATCTTCTTTTTTCACAGCTCTATTCATTGTCTTATATTTTCTATCTCGTTTGGTTTCCTTCATTACTCTCATATGCTCGGCGCGGTTTGAGGGCTGGTCTGCCCGGAGAATATCCCATCGTCAAAGAGTGTTAAAAAATCTGGCTTGTAGAAATAAACAACTATAATTTCGGATATATGTAAGTTAACCCTCCCAAAATACATTTGAGAGGGCTAAGAGGGCTAGATAGGTTTAGAAATATTTGAAGGTGATTGCTTTGAGAAGGTTGGATTTCTTTGAGGGTCAATCCCGACCTAAGGTAAATACTACACTTTTTACCTTTTAACTTAACTATCCAAAAGCCAATATATTTAATACTTTCTTACTTATTATTTTATGTGAAATTTATTAATGAATTATTGTCAGTGGAATTTTGGGGTCTTTGGGCTTGTTTTATAACCATGATCTGACCCGTTTGGCCCATTAACCCAAAGTCAATCTATAAAGGCTTTGAAGAACAACATTTAAGAGGATTGGACTTTATCTCTCTAAACATTAAATATAGCAGCTCAATTATCTTTTTGCTTCATATCTTACACATATTATACCACCATCAAATTATCTAAATACCCTCCAAGTCGAACTAAACCATATAATTACATCTGATAAATAAGGCTGAATCGTGGTTACTAGCAAGAAAATCAAGTGAAGTAATAAAAGTATTACAATTTCTCACACCAAGAACGATGAGCTTGTTTAAGGTCATATAAAGCTTCCATAAGTCGACAGACTTCGCCTAGTTGGTGAGCAACACCTGGGGGATCAGTCATGTAAATATTCTCATGAAGATCGCCATTCAGAAGTGCATTTTTGGCATCCAGTTGGAAGATGTTCCACTAGAGAATGGATGAAACTTCAATAAAAGTACAAAATTTCGTCATTTTTTCCAATGGGTCAAAGGTCTCCTCATAATCTATATGATACTTCTGCAAATAACCTTTTGCTACAAAAAAAGACCCTTATATCTTTAAACAGACCTATTAGACTTTGTTTTGATTTAATAAACCTAACAAGAACCGATTACATTCTTATCGGGTGGAGCTTCAACTATATCCCATGTATGAGTATGATAAAGAGTAGTAAGCTCTTTGACTATAATATTTTGCAACGAGGATCACCAAAAACTTCTTTAAATGACTAAGGTCCATATAAATCATGCATGTTTGTTATGAAAGAAGAAAGAAGAGCTGATTAAGAAGAATATGTGAAGTCTGGTAGTTTGGTAGACTTACTTGTACGAGTGGATCTCCTAAGAGGTGGAGGATCTATTGTACTACCAGATAAATGAGCCGGCTCAGGCATTGGTGGACTAGAATTAGTATAAAATATTGTAGATATCTCATGAGCTGGTATATCAATGTTAAAACATGTATCGCTATCAGTTTCAAAAGGATCAATAGCTTGAAGATATGTCTTTGCTACATCTTGTGATTTTGTGAGAATCAAATAAAATGGGATATACTCAAGAAATATGACACGATGAGATACACATAGCTTCTGAATGGTGGGAATATAACAACGATAACCTTTTCTCGTTACACCATAACCTAAAAAAACACATATAACTGTTTTAAGACCAAAATTGTTGCGTTTAATATGAGGACGATAGACAAAACATGTACATCCAAACACTGGTGAAGAAGAATAATCTGGAAGTTTCGTGTATAACTTTTGAAAGGGAGACATCCTTGTATTATGAGAAGTGGGAATTCTATTAATCACATAACAACAGTCAAAATTGTTTTCCCCCAAAAAACAGTATGAACTTCAGCTGATGAAAGGAAGCAACGAGCGATCTCACCAATGTGACAATACTTTCTTTATGCAATACCATTTCGTTGAGGGGTGTCAGTATAAGATGATTGATGTATGGTACCATCGGATGCAAACAAGTTTTTGAAATTATTGGAGGTATATTTACCTCATAAGTCACACCTAAAGCATTTTATCACAACAGAATTTTGTGTCTTAACCACTGTTCCAAATTCTAAGGAAATATGTCATTCGTTTCATAAGGTAAATACATGTGTATCGAGTATAATCATTAATAAAAATACATAATATGACAAACCACCTTTTGTGAAGACTGAACACAGGAGATAGATCCCAGACATCAGAATGAATAATATCAAAATGAGCAATAAAAGAAGTGACACTTTGATTAAACGGTAACTCATAAATTTTGCCAATTTACAACCACTAAAATATGAGATATTACAAGTTTTTAACTGACACAAATCAGCTGTATAGACTAAAAATTTCAAACGTGATGTAGGTACATATCCCAGACTAGAATACTAAAGATAAAATTCAGATGATGAAGAATTCAAACGAGACGAAGACAAGTCAACACCAAAGGCAACAATATCAGTCATGTATATTTTTCCACTATCAACACCATAGACATCCGCATCTTTTACTTCGAGTTTTTCTAAAATACAGAGTTTCCTTATTTTACGACTTGTCCTAATCACTCTTTGAGTATGTTGATTTTGTATGCAAATAAAAAAAAATCAGAAAATAAGACCCAATAACCACATTTACACAATTGGATAACCGAAACAAGATTCAAAGCAATGATGGGAACGTGGTAAACATCAAATAACGATGTATGAGGGGTATAAATAGATCTAATACCATCTACTGACATTCTTGTAGCAGTACTAAACAAAACAATATTGGATGAAACATGAGACAACGAAACAAATTTCGACACGTGAGGTGACATATGATGAGACACACCTGAATCCAAAATCCATAATGATAAATCAATACCTGAAGTGGAAGACAATGACATACCTCAATGATATGCGGATGTAAACATAACAAAGTTCTTCTCACTCCGTTTAATACTTAAAAACTATAGAAAATCATATTTTCCTATCATATTCACAATAGGATCCACAATCTCTAATCAAAAAAATTAAAACAGTCAAGAGATACCAAATCCGAATAAAAAAATCAAATAAACACCAAATTTTAATCGTAATCAAACCAAGTCCAAATTCAAAATTTTAGTTGAAATCACAATCCAAATCCAAATCCAAATGAAAGACAAGATTCAAGTCAAATACTCAATCAAAACCAAATAAGAAACTTGTCAAATCGAAGTCCATAATCAAATTCAAACTCAAATTGAATCAAAATCAAAATCAAATCCAAATACAAATCGAAATCAAGTTTCAAATCAAAATGATATCCAATTAATTTATGTATAAAATCAAACATCTTTTACTAATAAAACGTATTGTGTTATTCCATAAGTGATTTCTCCTAAACTTTAACCTCAAATCACAATCCAAACAGTCATATTCAATCAATAGATGTTCCAAAAATGTTGTCTGAAACTCAGCAAAAACCGATATTGTTTGCCATATGATCGGACCGTTTGATTGTGGCTACACACAACATATCCGAAAACCGAAATTATATCTCGTCTGATGAATTTGTGACCCGATTATTATATAAAAATTTACCAAGTTTAAGTACATTAGTGATAAATCTGAAACAAAACAGCTCCGAAAAAATCTTAACCCCAAAGCAAAGTCCAAATTTCTAAGCAAAAGTATATCCATAATAACATCAAACATATTAAACTGAAGAAAAATACTTTATAAAAAAAAAATCAATACTCCAAGGATCAAACATACTATGATACCAAGTTAATAAATAAAGAGAGAGAAAAGAAAGAAGAAAAAGAAGCCGTTAAAAAGCGGTAACGGTTTCTATTTATTTAGAAATCGTAAAAATTACATAGAATATAAAGCTCTTATTTATAGATAAAAAATGAGCTATTGGTACTGAGCCAAAAATTCATAACGGTAATGAACTTTATAGATCCCAAGAAGGTTGGTCAGGTTTCCGATTTCAGTTGGGACTTTGCCGGCAAGTCTGTTTCTAGAAACAAGTAGGTACTCAAAGAACTGCTAGCGACCGAGTTCTGACATAATTATACAAGAGAACAGGTAGGCAAATCTTCTAGTATATTTTTGTTATAAACATCAAGAACACGGAGATTCACGAGTCCACGAGAGAGAGTGACGATAAGTTCTCTATGAGAGAGGTCCAAAGAGATCACGTGACGGCCGACAATATTGCACATGATCCACAATCAGTTACAATAACAGTTTACAGAGAAGGACGTCATGTGGTAAGAGAGTAGTGGGGATCGTTGGTTATAAATAATTTGAGAGTGATGAGGGCGTGATATTCACTGGTGCCTCGTGTGGAGGTGATGAAGAAGTGGCAAATGTGGAGGCTAAGAAGCGTGAAACGGAGAAGGAAATGTTTAATTGTGTTTCTCTATCCGAAAAGTCATTGTGTTAAACTAAACCTACATGTAAAAAGAGTTTGCTACCAATTTTATACCATGGAACCATCTTCTTGAGAAAAATATTGTTCCATCATATTTTAATCTAAGAAAACTTTGAAAGTAATTGCGATTCGGCGATTGAAGTTTCAAATCCTTATTCTTGAGAGAAACCGTGTTCGTATAAGATTTAAGTGATGCATGAAGCCGAGATTAAAACAATTGTTTTGATAAATCTCTTTTTTAAAGATTTTATGTATTTTTTCGTTGTTTAATTTCTTCTTCATTCCTTTGATATTCTGACTACTATTCAGGCCATAATCACTACCTAAACATAAACAGTTAATTTAGAGAATGAAACGCATGTGCGGATAATAACCATCTTTAGATAAAATAAGCTGCACACATCCTAAGTTATATCGATTTTGATAACAATGAGATAAGATTTGGTTTGAATTTGATTGTAACCGGGTCGAGTTATTTTAAATTAAATAGACCGATCTGGTTCAACTAAGGTTTAGTCATTTGGATAATTTAGTTATGATAAGTGGTAAGTTAGTAAAAAGTAAAAAGTAAAAAGTAAAAAGTAAATATTTAAATTAAAAAAATTAAAGTAAAAATAAAATGGTAAAAGATTAAGTATAGGGGTTATATTGGATATAAAATATGAAGTGACCATATTTGCAACAAAAAAGATAAATTTGGATGTCATGTGTTACAGTCTGGTTAACTGGCACGCGCCAGTGACCACATATGAAATATTTGTTAACAAAAGTGACCGGTTGTGGGCATTGAGGAACTTTAGTGGCTGTTTCACAACAAATGACCAATTTCAGTGACTAACAATGATTTTTAGTCTATTATGGGAACTAGTTGATATGAGGTATTTGTTTGTTGTTTATACATATATATTGTACATGCACGAGTGTTAAATAAAGTTTGAGTTGACTGAATAAGTTCAACGCATATGTCTAAAATTAGACTATATCATTGCCACTAGTTTTTACTACAATGGATATAATGAAAAATCTTATATGTCAATTTAGTAATGGAAGATACATGGTGGGTTTAAACAAAAATTGTTATAAAAAATGTAATTAAATAGTATTGTATATTGAAAAATGCAAACGCCAACTTAATTTAGAATATAAATTATATATCGTGTACATGAATATTACAAATTCAATGTTATATACGAATAATACAATCATCGAAATTTACTTTGAAAAGTCATTCATAAGTCATTGAACAAAAAACATAAAAAAAATGAGAGTGTGCGCGTCTTTTGGATATATTTTTTAGTTAGAAGAACTATAACATAAGAAATATCTTCAATATGCGCAAAAATATCATTTTATTGAAAAAGTTGAGTTATCCATCATGTAATATTTATTATCGCATGCTGAATTTGTTTTAAATAAAATGATATATGATGGATGAAGGATCAAATGTGATCGCGAGTCTAAACAAACCACATTTGAGATATTCTTGTTTGGTACGAATCACAAAATAAATAAACATTATCCAGAGGTTATGAATACCATATAATTGTAAATAAAAAATAAACGATCGATAACGATTATTATAAAAATAGGAATAAATAGGATGCCCACATATGAAATTGACCATCTTTTTAAGTACAACTAACAATAGTCGTATTTGATGTTAATATACTTATATTATGTTTTTATTATTATGTCATATACTTGTCTTTTAAATTAATACAAAGTTTTCTAACAATTTGGCATAATCAATAAAATTTAATTTTGAAGAATAATATTAGCCTTGATTTTGTTCCACAATATATGAATCCAATTTAAATTAAATGGATCTGATTTTAAAAACAAGGTCATGTTTATACATATGATGTGCGAGAAACTTATAATATTTTACATATTTTGAGCGGAAGCATCGACATTTTTTACTAAACGTCAATTACGAGAGATTTTGTCATGATTACCAAGATCATCGTCGCGGCGAATTCCAAATTTTTATCTTTTTTTAAAACGTGCTAGGTCTTGGACTTCGTCACAATCACCAAAATCCTCGACTTTTCATAGCCAACTTATATGATGACATTCCAATAGGAGTTTTTAATGGAGTCATATATGACCATAATACATCCTCTAGTTTAGATGACCATCATTCATTGAGCTACTGGTCGTATGGTGTTGAAACTCGGTGAGTGTCTTCATACTTTGCTAAAAGAGAATTTAATTGACAATTGCATAAATGAGACATCCATTACTAAGGATTATTCTCGGGGTTCCGAACCATAAGAAAATTATTTTCTTGATGAATTTAATAATCACTCGTGCATCATTTGTTGGTAAGGATATTGTTTTGGCCCATTTGAAAACATAATAAACCACTGCAAAAATTTTTTTCTAGGGATGATGGAAAAATTCCCATGAATTTGATACCCCAAACATCAAACAACTCTACATTTAGAATATATTTGTAAGGAATTTTACTTTTTTCTTAATATGTTGCCAACTTTTTTAAAACTACCATAATTCATGATAAAGGTATGTGCATATTTGAATAAGGTAGAATAAAAGAATCTGGATTACAAAATGACCTCCGGTCTTTAAAGAGCCGTAATGACGTAGTATATCTGTCATTTCATTATTAAGCATATAATTTTAGATAATATGTTAATTTAAAAAAAATACTAATCTATCGATGATTCTCTTTATCTATATGTTTTTTAAGTTCTAACGAGATAAATGATATGTTGTGACGTTCTTTGGACCTTTCTTGTCTTGAATCTTAAGCTCGAATTCCTACAAAAGTAATATCCAACGTAATAACCGGGATTCAAATAGTTTTTATTAAATACATACTTGTACAATTTTGAATATTTCTTATATAATAAATACTCGAGTGAAACATGATATACTCCAATACTTAATAAATGACTGAAATTTAGCTAAGGCTAAAACTATTGTTGGAAGTTTTGTTTCAGTTGTAGCATAATTTAATTGTGCACCCGTAAGTGTTTGGCTAACATGATATATGATGTGAAATATTTTGTTTCTTCATGGAAAAAGTACAACCCATATCACATAATTTATGGTATCACCCATTAATTCAAATGGAGAATTCCAGTTGCATGATACAATAATAGACGTAGTAATTAATTTAAATTTTATCGCATTAAATACATCTAAAAATTATTTAGGAAATAAAATATCAGTATATTTCATTAAACGATCACAAATAGGGTTTAATATTTTTTTTTTAAATCTTTTATAAATCACATATAAAAACTTGTATGGTAAAAAAATCAGATTCCTTTCCCCAATGTAAGAGGGGGTAGTTTTCCAATGGCCTTTATCTTAGCTTGATCTACCTAGATTCCTTTTTTCTGAAATATAACGTCTTAACACAATTCTATTTTGTACCATAAAATGTCACTTCTCTCAATTTAGAACATGGTTAGTGTCTACACATCACTGAACACCAAGGATAGATTATCTAGACAATTATCAAATGATTTAATGAAAATAGAAAAGTAATTCATGAAAATCTCAATGAAGTTTTCAACCATATAAAAATATAAACATCATGAACATTTCAAGGTGGTATTAGTGTTGCATAAACAAAAAGACATTCTCCAATATGGAAAATTCTGTATAGACAAGTGAAAGTAGTCTTATCTAATTCATCTAGTCGGATATAAATTTTATTTTATCAATATATATATATATATATATATATATATATATATATATATATATATATATATATATATATATATATATATATATCGAGAACCATTATAATGACCGGTTAATATTTCCAACATTTGATCAATGAGTAGAAGTCGAGAGTGATATTTTCATATTGCATCATTCAATCTTCTATAATCAATACATAATCTACATCCCATGATCGTTCTTGTTGGTATTAATTCGATTTTATTCTTCTTGATCATCATGATTCCTGATTACTTATGGACTACTTGTACCAGACTTACCCAAGTGTTGTCTGAAATGGTGTATATAATACTTGCTTCAAATAATTTCAACACCTCTTTCGTTAACAATTCTTGCATGAGGGGATTTAGCTACCTATGTAATTGTACCATCGGTTTTTAGAAATTATCCACGAGGATCTTGTGTTGGCAAATCGAATGAATGACCCATTTGATGTATGATGTCGTCCACCTACTTGCTTTTTTAATTTGTTAGGTTCTTCCAAATACATGTACCATAAATGAGAGGGTAAATGTTTTATTTATAACTTAAGAATTTTAGATTTGGAATATTTATTTTGTAATTATTGAATATTAACATCCATAGGTTGGTTAGGTATATTATTTATTTTTTCACACATTCTATAACCTCTTTATTTTCAATCTTCTTTTCATCTAGTATAGTATGTACTCCTGAAATTTCTAAAGCATAAAAGATTATATTTTAAGCATGCATTTATCAACTAGTTCATCTACCATATTAATTGAAAAACAAGTACTAACATTTTAAATAAATTTTTAATGCTTCTAATATGATGAATGTTACATGTTTGTCTCCACTCGAATGATTAATTTTCCAAATTTAACATTTATAAGAGTCATCATTGTAGCTAGAAAATATATTTATACGATGAGAGCTATAAGCCTATATTCCCCATGTATAAAATAATTAAATCTATCGAAAAGATAAATATGTCAACCTTCACTAAAACATCTTTAATTATCCATTTAGGATATGTGACACATCAATTGGCTAACTGTAAAGAAACAATGGTAAGATTTATTTAATATATTCCTACGTTTTTATCAATAGATAGCTTCCATAATTAACATTAGCTATTTTATTGCATAGATCTTGTAATTTGGATAACAAATTGTTTTAAAAAAAGGCAATTCATTTTTGTAAAAATCGAAATTTCAAAGTCTGTAAATTTCATATTATTGAAGAAGATATCTTCTAGGAACTTTGAGTACTTTGGCATATATTATAGTAAGTCAAAAAATATAATATATATTTCAAGGTTTCAAAAATATAACTAACTCATTTTTGGTGTCCTCTTTCTTTTTCCGATACACGTATAGAATTAAGGGTGCACATTTAGAGATTGAAGTTGTTTGGTTTGTTGGAGGGAGTTTGCCATTGTGGACACGTTCACCTTAGAAACCTTATGTTTCATAATGGACAAGTTTATCACGGCCAATATCTCTCTTGTTGTGGTAAAATTTTACCCCATCGCGGTCTTTAAACTCTTTTTTGCGTCAAACATCCATAAAACGTTATGTTTCGATTTGAATCATTTTACCCTAACCACCTATACCTTGTCCACATCAAACTTCACAATGATCACGATGATTTATTTATTTATCACGATGAATTTCACCACTCATACTTTATGTTTTTTTTCATTCACTTCATTGCAACCATTAATATCATTACCACAACAAATTTCACCCTGATAATTTTCTTTAACGGTTTCGACCACTTTGTGCAACCACCAACAATCTTGTCGCGACAAACTTATCATTGGTCGAGACTATCATCTTTTTTTCAATGGTAAATTTCACCAACTTTTTTATTTTTGTTTCAAAACTTTTACCGTGACCATCAGAATCTTTACCGCAAATACCATCTAATTCGTCGAAATTCGGCCATAAGGTATTACCAACTTGTCATTGTTTCTCAGTATAATCATATTCCCATATTTGGGATTGTTTTTTGTATTTATGGGACAAGTTTTTTTAATATAAAATCTATTATCGAATGTATCTCACCGATCTAAACTTTTTATGTTCTTCAGACATACCTCTTTATTTTAAACCAACACCTTCAAGTTTTTTGTGCTTCATTAATTTCTTTCAGATAAATTATTTGAGGTTTTATATTTTTTTACCGAGAGTATCCTCTAGGTCTGAAGTATTTTTAACTTATTTATATCCTCTTGCTTTAAGACATTTTTGGTATATTCTATGAGAAATTTGGATTTTATCAATAACTAATCTAATAACTATTACTATTGTAGTATGGTCTACGATCTTGTTGAAAGTTATTTACATATATTACACTGCTCGTTGGGGGTAAACTGGTTCTTCTGATAAAACACTTCACACTCATTAATAATTATTGTATTAATCTGTTATTCAAACACAACTATCTTAGCTTGTAACATTGTACTGTCATCAACTTCATGCATTCTAGATGCTTTCTTCTTTTCTTATGAGTTAGAATAGTTGTTACTTAGAGTACCTCAAGGAGCATGTATGTTTATTTTTGTGTCTTATTAGTTAGATACCCTTCGCTCGTTGTAACTATCATAAGTTTATTATTCCCTACCAACCCATTATTAAATGCTTGGATGATAACCAATGTCGAAATATCATGGTGAGGGCACTTCCTTAATAGTTCATTGTATCGCTCTTATAATCTATTAAGATACTCGTTGTCTCATTTCTTGAAATTTATAATATAAATTGAAATTTTGCAGACTTCACTGGTGACAAATACTTCGATAGGAACAATTGAGCCAATTGCTCCCATATACTGATATATTCATGATTTAAAATTGTAGCAATGTTTTGGCTTTTACTTTTAGAGAGAACATGAATAATATCAATTTTATTACATCTCATTTGAATCCATTATACTCATATGTATCACATACTTTCAATAAACTTAATGGATGGGTGTCGAGGCATTGTATAGAATCTCAAGCAAACATGTGGTTGTTTTGTATCATAGTAATCAACACATGTTCAATGTCAAAACTCATAACAAAACTTGTTGGTCTCATTATACTTAAATTGAATCCCATAACTAAGCGATTTATGTAATCAAGAATTACATGTTTATTAGGATCGTCTTCCTTTTCAGTCGTTGTTGATGGAATTTTTTAATTCTTTTAGTCACATTCTAAAAGTTCTCTTGATTTATGGATTGACCATAACTAATTATGTGTTGGAAATTATCTATGTATAAATATTGCAAGATATAAAAAAGAATAAGATTAAACTAATATATCTGTATAAGTTTATTAGAATTATAGGTGTAACTGAAATAGAATAATTCTCCGATAACGACGTCAAAGACTTGATATAATAAATCACAAATATATATCTATCGTGAAGTAATACGAGTATAGTATACGCGAGTTTAATATCAAACTCAAAAGAGATATTTATTTATGTCCATACGAGTAAGGATTTATATATAGCTATGTATGATTTAACTTATCTATTATTTTATCTCAAGATCGAATTTAGGGTTTTTACTGTCAAAATAAAATGAAAGAGCAATAACACAGTAAATAAGTAAGAATATATCAATATCAAAATGATTCAGAGTTATTGAGCATGTAGTTTATTTTACTAATATTTTCACGATCAAATTAATTTAATATTTATAATATTATTTAAAAAGATTCCCTTACAGTTTGTTGTTATCATCTCTAAATCTCAAATAACTAACTTTCATATACGTCTGATTAAATCTTTAGCCCACTACCTCATACAATTGTGTCATATAATCTATGTATATAGTTTAAATTTCAATAGTTCATGACCGTTGTATATTACTCATTTAACTTAGAAAATTTATAATAAATTATATATAAGTTTTACTTCTTAGTATCAACCTAAATCTAAGATCATTTAATTTAATTGAATGTATAGGTAATTGAAAGTATTAGGATTAATATCAATATTTAAGAAAAAACATTAAATTAAATTAATAAAAACATTGAAATATTTCACAATTAGAGTTAGTAAATGGTAAACACAATTATATATATATATGATTCTACAAATGGAGAGAGAAAACTCCGTTCTTCAAGAATAGAGTCGAATTTTGTGATTTCTGGTTCATTCTTTGAATCGATCAATTCTATTTAGATTTATTGTTGGTTTTCTGTGTGATTAATGTCGTTTGACTCAAGAAAGTTGAATGAAGAATTTCCTTTACTAAGGAATGTTGTTCAGATGAAAACAGGGGACTTGCAGAAGGATATGGAGGAAGTTATGATTTCTGGAAAGAATTGTAATATGATATCTAATCCAATGTTTGAGGAGAAAGTGAAAGAAAAGGGTGCTGAGGAGTTGCAGAAGACTTCTTTTGCCGATCTTTTAAAAACTAACGAAACAGAGTTCGAGCATTCGAACGTTACAGTTACAATGACGAAGGATTTTCCTATTATTACTTTTGAGATTGAGGATAAGGAAAGATTAGTTAAGATGTCTAAGCATACATTGATTGCAAAGTTTGCTTCAGGGAAGCCTTCGATGGAGGTTTTCAGGAGTTTTATGTCAAAATTCAAGTTTACTGGCAATTATAGTGTTTTTGTTTGGGAGTACAGGCACATTTTCGTAGAGTTTAATGAGATTGATGATTTTAAAAGACTTTGGTCGAGGAATGTTTGGGTCTTGGGTGGTAAAACTCTCAGGTTGTTAAAATGGACGCCGGATTTTGATCCGAATTTGGAATGTCCGTTTACACCGGTTTGGGTGTCTTTGCCAAGATTACCGGAATTCTTTTTCAACAGAGCCACGATTACTGAAGTAGCAAAAGTTCTGGGAACTCCTCTGAAAGTGTGGGTGCCATCAGTTAATAGAGCGAGACAAAATTTTTGCCGGTTTTGGGTGGAAGTTGATGTATCGAAACCATTAATACATAAGGTGCAATTGAAATTTGGAGAGGTTGACAATTATTGGGTTGATCTGGTTTATGATAATATTCCTCTTTATTGTAATTAATGTGCTCATATTTGTCATTCGAGAGATAATTGTAAGAAGTTCTTGATGGAAGGGAAATGTATGAGGAAGGTTCAAGATAATAATGCTGGTCTTGATGGTGTGTCTGATTCTTGTTCTCGTCCTTCGAATGAGATCAGTGTGAATAATATTTCTCAGGAGTTTAATAAGACTTGTGATCAAGAGGCTGGTTCTGTTGAAAAAGGTGTTGTTGGCCAATTAAAATCAGTTGTGGTTAAGGAGGTTTTGGATAGTGAGTCTGATAGCTTTCTGCCTTTGGCTAAAGATGATGAAAATTATGATAGTACTGTTAATGAGGCAGAAATGATTGATGCTCTGAAGACTTTGGAAAGGAGAAATATGTTTGATGTTTTGAGTGAGGATATTCAGGGTTCTCCTAAGCATATTGGCAGTCTACCTAATTCTCCTGTGAAAGATAGATTGGATAAAGAAAGACTGAGAAAGAATGATGCTCAGAAGGTTAAGAAAATGCCAAAGTTGTGGGGATCAAAAGGACCGGTTTCTTCAAAAATTATGAAGCTCAAAAGAGCCCATAAACCACCATCTGATCAATGACCATTAACTTGTTGAATTGGAATGCAAGGGGATTGGCTAATAAAGAAACCATTAAGAGGTTAAAGTCTATGGTGTTCTCTTTTAAAGTCAGTTTTGTTGCAATCCAAGAGCCTTTGGTTAAGGTGGACAAATTGAGTATGATTGCTAAGAAGTTAAAGCTGAGTGGTTTTAGTAGTAATGTAAATAGAAAAATTTGGGTGTTTTGGCACCAAGATTATAAAGTTGATGTGGTTCTTGATAGTGAGCAATTGCTTCATCTAAAGGTTGCTCATTCTGTTCTGAATAAAGAGTTTCATGTCTCTATTGTTTATGCGAAGTGTAATCGTGATCAGAGACTTATGCTTTGGGACTCTATAAGAAGGCTGGATGTGTTATCTGAGGATTGGATTTTGTTTGGTGATTTTAATACTATCTCTAGTGTTCAGGAGCAGCTTGGTTGTTCTATGGTTAATCAAAGGGCAATGGATGATTTTAATAATCTTATTATGGATTGTGCTCTCATTGATGCTGGCTATAGTGGTTGTCCATATACATGGTCCAATGGGCAAAAATGGAAACGTTTGGATCGCGTTATGTATAGCTCATCTTGGTTGAATTATTTTGATAACACTGCTGTATCTCATTTGGCTCGTAATTGTTCTGATCACTGTCCTATGGTGATTAAGGTTTCTTCAAATGTTGCTAGAGCAAAGTCTTCGTTTAAATTCATGAATATGTGGGGTACTCATTCTGATTTTCTGAGATTGGTTGAAGAGAGTTGGTCTGCTGAGTTAGAAGGTGTGAGAAATCCTATTATGTACTTCTGGTTAAAACAGCAAAGATTGAAGGTTTCTTTGAGGGGGTGGAATAAGAGTATCTTTGGCAATATTTTTGATGCAATTAAGAAGTCTGAGGAGGTCATAAATAACAGGGAAGTAATGCTTCAAACTCAGTTTAATGAGGACAACAAGGCTGCTTTGATTGAAGCCAGGCAGAATCATTCTATGCTTTTGGATAGGGAGAAAATGTTTTGGAGGCAGAAAGCCCATACTTCTTGGCTTAAAGAATCTGATAGGAATACTTCTGCTTTTCATAGTTTTGTTAAGAAAAGAAACAAGAAGAATAGAGTGGATAGAATTAAAGTGGATGGTTGTTGGTTGACTACTAAAGAGGATATAGGTAATTCAGCTGTGGATTACTTTAGATCTTTGCTTGCTCCTACTAACAGTGCTGAGTATGATACTGCTCTTTTGGATGTTATCCCTACATTGTTTAGTGAGAAGGATAACATTAGCATTGCTTGTATTCCTGAAGTTGAGGAGATTTATGGGATGGTTAAATCTTTAAGGTCTGATTCAGTTGCTGGTCCTGATGGCTACAATGCTGAGTTTTATAAGTTGTGTTGGGGAATAGTGGGTGAAGATCTGTGCAATGCTGTTAAAGCTTTTTTCAGAGGTTTTGTTCTTCCTAAGGGGGTTAAGTCTACAACAATTTGTTTGATTCCTAAGGTTGATAACCCTTGTAGGTGGATAGACTTCCGTCCTATTAGTTTAACCACTGTTTTCTCTAGAATTGTGAGTAAATTGCTCAATAATAGACTTGCCAATGTGTTGCCTAATCTGATATCTGAAGAACAGGGTGGATTTGTGAAGGGGAGATGTATTCAAGATTTTCAATTCTTATGGCTCAGGAACTCTACTTCGATATTAATATTAATAGAAAGAAAGGGAATGTGGTTATTAAGACTGAAATGACCAAGGCTTTTGACAAGTTGAGTCATGAGTTTCTCTTCAGTATTCTTAAGCTTTTTGGGTTTAATACAAACGTTTCCACTCTTATTAGAAATTGCATTAGTCAGGTCTGGTCTTCTGTTTTGGTTAATGGAGAGCTGACTGGTTTCTTTGTTAATACTCATGGTCTAAGACAAGGGGATCCTCTTTCCCCGAGTCTTTTTATTATGGAAGATGAGTACTTGATAAGGATGATAAAGAAAGTTTCTGATGATAATATCAGGTTTCGTTATAAGACTATGAGCAATCAGAATGTTGCCTGCCTTACCTTCGCTGATGATTTCATGGTCTTTTTAAGTGGAGATATTGATTCTATGAATGCTGTTAAGGCTGGTTTGGAGCACTATCAGGCTGTGTCTGGTCAAGAGATCAATCATGCTAAATCTAAAATAATAGTTTCAAACAAAATGCCTTCTCAGCAGATTTCTATTATTAAAAGTATTTGGAACATAAAGCATACTAACTTGCCTTTCAGGTATCTTGGTGCTACAATTACAATAAATACTAGAATGGTTCATTATGAAGATTTGTTACATAAAGTCATATGCAGAATCATGGACTGGGATAGATTACATCTTTTCTTTGTTGGTCGTCTGTTGTTAATTCAGACCATTCTGGTTGCTTTTCCCAATTACACTTTACAGCACACTAGTCTTCCTGTTGGAATTGTCTGTAGACTCGAGACTTTGTTTAGCAAGTTCCTGTGGGGTACCAAAGAAGACAAGAAAGCCATTAGTTGGGCTAAATGGGAGAAGCTATGTAAGCCTTTAAATGAAGGTGGTCTTAATCTTAAAAGACTTAAAGATGTTCAGAATGTTTATGCATTGAAGTTGTGGTTCAATTTTAGAAGGCAACAATCACTTTGGGCTAGATTCATGCTGTCTGTTTATTGTAGGGATGGTATTCATCCCTCTCTTGCTATCTCTCCTAACAGAAGGTCTAAACCTTGGGCTAGAATAATCATGGCTAGAGAAAAGGCTGAAGATTTTCTTTTTTGGCTTCCTGGTTGTGGTAATATCAGCTTTTGGTATGAGAGATGGTGCTCAGATAAACCTTTTATCAGGGTGGATAATGATAATGATAGAAGGATTCTTTGGGACAGTGGTAATGTTTCTGTCAGGGATTTTTGGTTGAATGGTTCTTGGGATTGGCAAAGGTTAAATTCTACTGTCACTACCACTGAGATTACTAAGATTAGAGAGATTGGTTTAACTGATAAAAGGGATGTTCTGAATTGGTCTCTATCTATGGATGGTTTGTTTAGTTTTAAAGATACTTGGAATCACATAAGATGCAAAGGCAACAAATCAAGAATCTATGCAAAGACTTGGAATGCAGTTACTCCTAAAAAGTGCTCGTTCTTTCTTTGGAGAGCTTTGCATAATTGGTTGCCTACTGATTCTGTGATGCAAGCTAAAGGTTTTCAAATGGCTTCTAAATGTGTTCACTGTAATAATACGGAAACCACTCATCATGCTTTAGTTCAGTATTCTCAAGTCTGGGCAGTCTGGATGCATTTCAGTCTATTGTTCAAAGTTCATATTCAACCTTATATGACCCTCTCTCACATTGTTATGAAATGGTATTGGTCTGCAAAAGGAGGCTGTATGGTAAGGCCACGCCTCTCATTGCTGAATGTCGAGCGTTGTTTGATAGATTGAAGCTCTGTAGGTTGTTGGGTCTGAAAAGAGTTGATGTGGAGGTAGATTCGATGGTTGTTGTGAATCTGCTTCTCCATGGTTGTTCGGTTTGGTTTCTTGAGCCATTGTTAAGCTGTTGTAGGAAACTAATTTGTTCAGAAATGGTGGTTAAACATGTTTATAGGGAGGAGAATTATGGAGCTGACTGGTTGGCAAAGGAGGTTTTAAGGGTTCAAAGGGACATTGAGTTTGATGGTGAAGATGCTCCTCCAAATCTGAAGGCGATTATACTGTTGGAGAGCCTGGAGTTGGGTTATTTGAGGATTTGAAATTAGGGTTTTTTCTCAATTTGGGGTTGTGGGTATGGAGGGAAGGTTGAAGACGATGTTTTTTTATTAGTTTTTCAATTTCTTGTAATATTCCTTAAGAGGGTTTGGATTTTATTTGAGTTTCAATAAAAGTCCTTAATCAATATATATATATATATATATATATATATATATATATATATATATATATATATATAAATGACGACCGTGACGAATATAAATCATACTATAGATCTTGAAATCAATTTTTTTTTATTTTTATTTGTTGTGATATAATATGGTATGATATTTGTTTCAAATCCTATAACTCATTATTTTTTACTAAAATAATTGGGGTTTCTTTTTCTTTTGTACAACTAATGAGTTTTTTGTTTGGCCTATTGATCCACAACTAAGAGGATCAAGTTTTTTATTCTCTATCTAATTTTCCGTACCTTCTTGTTTGAGATTTATTTTAACTTTCAAGTCTTTGTTTTTTTATGTTTTCTCATTTTTAGCTAAATTTACCAATTTAACTCATTTATGCTCGTATTCAATAAATATCTCAATAATATATTAAATCCAAAAATAAACATAATGAAATCATTTCATCCATTTTATAAATAAAAGATGTATAAATCATCACCAGTCGATTGACTACCCTCAACCAGTTAATGAAACTACCACAATATGTAACAAATGCATGTCATTCGTGAAAGTACTCAAATTATTTGAAATTTTAGTTTGATATCCAAATGTAACGACGTATTTCAAAACACAAAAAACACACGATTTCCCCCAAAGTTCTCACGTGACCGAACCCATATAATATTCACAAGTTATGTTTAACAAAATCCAATAATACTGTAAGTGTAGTTTTGGTCAAAGATAAAACAACCACATGTCAAATCATTTACTACGTAAAACAATCTCTCATCCCCACTAGGACTTGGTATATGCAACTGGAGAAGCTCGTCCTAGTTTTATTAGTAGTAACCAAAAAATAAGATCGTACTTCGAAAGTCACACCAATGTGGTCAAAACATATTTGTTTTTAGGAAAGTTCTCCAAAAGCCCGACATCTCTGACAGACTAATATAACTATTTGTAGAGTTTGAAGATTTTGATATCAAGGTCAAGTCCCTTATAGTTATCAAAGCACGTACATATTGGGGCTTAAAGAGTCAATACTTAAGTAATGGTATATAGCTCATATATTATGCATAGGACTCTGTTACTAATCCATTGGATTTGGATCCTCGACACTGAATCATAGGATCAATGATGAAGCAATAATAGTAGAGTTATGAATCACCCAAATCAATGGGGAATAATGGATAATACTTCTCACTCATTCTCAAATTTTACTCAATAATACTTTAGGAAACGTTAAAGAAAAATAAAATACCTTTATTATCTATCTAAAATTACTATAGGAGTTGCCTCTAAATTAGAAACAGGTTTGTGTAAACAAGTATCACGGGCTGAAACATTCAATACTTAAGTGCTGGTATATAGTTCATATATTTAACAAAAAACTCTTTTCACCAATCCATTTGATTTGGATCCTCGACATTGAATAATGAGGTCAAGTATGAAGAAATAATAGTAGGGTGACGACTCACCCAAATCAATAGGGTACGATGGATAATAATTTTCATTGAATCTCAAATTTTAGTCAATCATGCTTTAGAAAAAGTTAAAGAAAAATCAGATACCCTCATCCTATATTTAGAATTACTACATAATGATACCTCTAAATTAGAACAATTTTCTACGAACAAGTATCATGGTCTGAAAGCAAAATAGCTGACACACTAACTTCTAAAAATAATGTTGATTCTAAACTGTGGATTATTACACGTGGATCACTTTCATTTATAAGTCGATAAGGTCCCACCCCTCCAAAACAATCCTCAAGGCCATAACCGTTGATAAGCAACATCATTGACGAACCTATATGATCTTACCTTATGCAAGAAACACTATCATCTGACAAAGTCGAAGCTAGAGATGTCAAAATATGATCCAATCGCTAAACTATGCTTGACAACATTCTCTACCGATAATATTTATAACAATTCTTTATTGAATGTTTAGGCTTTAAAGAATCTGCATTCGTAATTAAAGAACTCTATAAATAAGAATTAGGCTCTTACCATGGGTATAAACCCCTCTAGAGAACAATCTTACTATGAGGATACTATTGGCATACGATCCACAAGGATGCTTTAACACTCGTGTGATGCTGTAATAAATACCAATGATTTGTGAACATGATTCATATATAAGTAGTACAAATGGATTTCATATCCGAAGTTCTTTTTTATATGTGGGTTATATATAATGAAAGACCCTTCAAAGGTCCCTGATGGATGATGATTCATCATAGTTGTAGTCGTCTACTTTTTAAAATGAATGAAGGCCAACCTTTGATGAGGATCTAATCCCAAAAAATGATACATTTTGTCGAAACTAACATTTGATGCAGTTACAGGGTTCTCAGGGTCTTGACATCTAAAAATGGGTCATAATTTCAGAATGAGAAACTAACAAAATTTTATGGAACCTTGAGTATATAGTAGAATTGATATACCCATTTATACTTGATGAGTCCGGATAACTTAATCACAGTCTACTGAGATTTCCGGACAAGGGAAATTCGGACATAAACCTGCCACTAAACTATCCGGACAGGACAAAAGTAAAGAAACAACTAAACACCTTTTGACTAAGCTATGTGCTAATCAGCTTAATAAGTAAACGGGTCCTTAAACTTGACCCGGTTCTATAACTTGACCCGGAAGCCCATGGGTCCATGATTAAAGATATAAATACCCGAACTACTTTCACTAATGAGGGTAATAAACATTTAATACAATCAGGTAGCTCAAATCTCTCACTATTAAACACCCAAAACATTTAATACTTTACACACTTTCTAAAACGCTTTACAAAACTACCCTCAATACAAAATAAACCTCACCAAATTGGTGACCATAGTGGGAGGAGAAGGTGCCTGAATCTAGCATTCAAAACCAGCAAAAAGACTTGTTCGGATGGATCCGAACGAGCAAGCAATTCCACCACCTATGGTGGAGGTGGTTAGGGAAAATAATGAAATCACCACCGAGGAACGAGATAAGTTGAGAGTTGAAATAGAGGCGTCGAGGGCTATTAAAAGGGTAGAGATGAGTTTAAAGGAAAATTCAAAGGCGTCAGCCAATCACTATACTGACAACCCAAGGGAGAATGATCCATCAACAAAGACTCATTTAAGTACGAAAAATACCCATGTCAGTTCCAAGAAGTCTCACCGGTCCAAGCCGGTGGAAAGCTTAGATTCTGAGTCCTCCAGTAGCTCTTCGAACGAGGATGATCTTGAGGAGTCCTTGTCATCAAGTAGTGATGAGGGGAGATCGAGGAAGAAACAAAATCTAGTTAAGAAGTATTCAAGAAAGAGAGATAGGCACGGGCGACTTAAAAGGAATTTGGGCAAAGGGTCATCTCTCAGCCAAAGTCACAGGCATGTGGATCAGCTGCTGATTGATCCTTTTGCTTTCCGTGATGAACCATGCATTTTTGCAACACCAAATGAAGACACAATTTTTAGTCGTAGCAGGAATCGGAGACAATCACCATTTTCTGCCAAGATCCTGTCTGGAAACCTCCCCAAGAGATTTGAAAGTACTAAAATGGAGAAGTATGATGGGAGTAAATATCCGGACAATCATCTGGAGTAGTTCAAGAACTTCATGATGAATTTTGATGACGATGACAAACTTCTATGTATGGTCTTCTTTCGTTCTTTTACAGGAAGTTCCCTGAAATGGTACAACAGTTTCCCTCAGGATTGTATCAGGAACTTCGACACATTTTGGGTTGCCTTCCGAAGGCAGTTTGTGGGGAGTAAAGAGGTTAAGGGCAATGAAGATACTATCATCCATTGTGCCCAAGAACCAAATGAGTCGTTAAAAGACTAAATAAGTCGGTTCGTAAATACCAGGAATGGGTTATCTGATTGCTTTGAGAAAGTAACAATAGTTTCTCTGAGACAAGGGTTAAACCCTGGAAATCTAGCTGATTTAGTGACAAAGAAGAAGGCCATGACCTGGGGTGGTTTGTTAAATCAAGTGGGAAATCAAATACATGTGGATGGAACTAAAAAGACTAGGGTACACACACACAGGTGAGGTCTGCCTCAGCAACTCCAAACCAAATTTAGTCAGGGTACAAGGCCAAAGAAACCGGACAGGGGTCCAACAGGGCCAAACAGACTCAATCCCACCCAAATCCAGCTCAGAGCTAGTAGTCCAGGAATAAACGAGGTCATTGGGTCCAACCGGAGTGGTTTGCAGAATTAAAAGAAAATGTGGCAACCATTTATGACAAGGCTAAAGATGAGGTTCATTTCCGAAAGCCAACATCACTTCAATCATTGAGGGCAAGTTGTAATACTTGTTTTTTCCAGTATCATCATGATATTGGCCATAACACTGAAGACTGCATCGTTTTAAAGCAAGAGGTACAAAGTCTCATCGAAAGAGGCAAGCTGGGTGCCTACGTCAAAAGAAGAAGTGGGAACAGGCCTGACAATGCTCCCCGGACAGGCTCTACGAACAACGCAAGAACATCGGCTCCGGATGGGGCAATGATCATCCATAAAAGATTTGATGTGGATTCAGAATATTTGGAACCTGACCCAACTTGTAATAAGGTTGGGGTCATAACAGAACAGGTCAAAACGGTGTCCGGACTCATTAGTTTCTTTGAGTCACTTACTATTTTTGGAGGGGACACCATGACAACACCCACTTCTTCATCGAGGAAGAGGCATATTCATAATCTAACTACTCAGTTGGAAGGGGGCATGTCTTCATACCAGTTTCAAACCCTTTTTTCCATTTATAGTCTTTGATGAGGATGATCTAAGGGATATTGTTGGGCCGCATGAAGATGTTGTGATGATAGGAGCATCTATTGGGGGTAACGATATCAGACGAGTTTTTATTGACACTAGCAGCTCAGCCAACATACTCTTTTTAAGTTCTTATAAGCAGATGAAAAATCCGACCGTTATTCAACGGTCAAAGAGAACCATCGTGGGCTTTACAGGAAGCTCTGCGGATGTAATCGGGGAATTTGAGGAAGAAGTGTTGTTGGGCAAGGGACCCTTCAAGAAACTAGTCAGGGTGCTATTCGTTGTGGTAGACTGCCCCACATGCTACAATGCAATCTTTGAGAGGTCATGGATCTCTAGGATGCATGTTGTGGCCTCAACAGTCCATCAATATTTGAAGTATGCGGTTCAAGGACAAGTGGGAGTTGTTCGGAGTAACCAAAAGATAGCAAGGGAATGTTATACAACTACGCTTGCTTCTAAAACTTCAGGGGCAGTCCGGGTCAATGAAGATTAGCAGTTATTGGGTCCTTCTGGGGGTGAGGTTGAAATTGATGACCCCAGGGAGACCCCTGGTGTTTTGATACCAATTGAAGAAGTTGAAACCCACTCACTGGCCTAAGCAAGGAGTATTAAAGTTGGCTCCAAGATGGCACCAGAGTTGAAGATAAAGTTGTTGTCCTTTTTGGCAGATCACCAACATGTTTTTGCTTTGTGTAATATTGATGTGACCGGAGTGCCTGCAAGTGTTATATCACAAAACCTATCCATCCGGAGCGATGTTGCACCTGTTGTGCAAAAAAGGAGAGCTTTCTCTAAGGATAAAGCTGATGTAATAGTCTAAAAAGTTGACCGACTTACCAAGATGAGGCACATAAAGGAGTTTCAGTATCCTTTATGGACTGTCAACCCAGTGTTAGTTAAGAAAAAGAATGGGAAATGGCGTATGTGTATTGATTTTACTGACCTCAACAGAGCTTGCCCAAAAGATCTCTAACTGGTTCCTCAGATAGATCAGTTTGTGGACTCCACATATAGAAACAAGTTTATTGTCTTTCATGGATGCCTTATCTGGGTATAACCAGATACAGGTGGATCCAAAGAACCAAGATCATACTACCTTTGTTACAGATAAGGTTCTCCATTGTTACAAGGTGATGCATTTTGGATTGAAAAATGCTAAGGCTACTTATCAGAGGTTGGTGAACAAAGCATTTGCTGATCAGATTGGAAGAAATATGGAAGTATATATCGATGATATGATGGTTAAAAGCTTAGAAGAAGAATTACACTTAACTGATCTTGAAAAAACTTTTGCCAACTTGACAAAGGTTAATTTAAAGTTGAATCCAAAAAAATGTGTGTTTAGGGTGCGGTCCTAAAAGTTTTTGGTTTATGTAATAAATGAAAAAGGGATACAGCCTGATCCAGACCAGCTCGATGCTCTGTTAAAAATGGACCCCCTTCGAAATATTAAAGAAGTACAGAGGTTGACATGAAGATTGGCTGCTTTAAATCGTTTTATTTCAAGGTCTTCGGACAAATGTGCCCCGTTTTTTCAGACCTTGAAATGTGCTAAAGATTTCAACTAGTCTCCACAGTGCAGCCAGGCTTTTGATGAAATAAAAAAAAATTTGTCTTCTCCCAAAACCTTTTTTAAGCCTGTTGACGGAGAAACACTTTATGTATACTTGGTTGTGTCAGAATGTGCTATAAGTGAAGTGTTGGTAAGAGAGGTGGACAATTATCCTCGTCCGGTGTACTACATCAACAAGAGTCTGATATATGTTAAGAAGAGGTACCTAAAGCTTGAAAATCTGGCACTAGCTTTAGTGATTGTTGCTAGAAAGATAAGGCCGTATTTCCAGTCCCATTCCATCATTGTCCAAATATCTTTTCCACTAAAGAATGTTCTTAAGAAAGCAGACATATCAAGCAGAATGATCAAGTGGTCAGTGGAGTTGGGTGATTATGACATTGATATTTCCCCACGAACTGCTATCAAAGCTCAATTTGTTGCTGATTTCTTGGCAGAGTTTCATTCGAACAGAAGTTCTAAAGAAGCTTCAGAGGAGAAGACTAAAAAAGAATGGGTTGTCCGGACAGATGGTGGATCAAGCACAATGGGTTGTGGGGCTGGAATTTGATTAACCTCTCCATATGGTGATAAACTATACCATGCTATATGCTTTGCTTTCAGGGCCTCTAACAATGAGTCTGAATATGAAGCGGCTATTGCTGGTCTTAAATTAGCTTTTCTATGTGGGGCTTAAAGAGTGAGATAAATGAGTAATTCTCAACTTCTTATCCACCATGCTCAAGGTCAGTATGAGGCTAAGAAGGAACATCTGATCAAATACTTATTCATTCTTAAAGAGGTGGGAGCCAACTTTAATAATGTTTACTATGAGCATATTCATAGATCAGAAAACACGCTGGCAGATTCCTTAGCATACATAGCATACTCTGAGTCCTACCCTTGGATTCATAATAGGAATGCCCATCTATACAATCATACCAAAATAAAGAATAAGAGGAAAGTTTGAGTATACAAGTAGTTCAACCTAAAGATTGGAGATTTCCCCTCCTTCGATACGTCTCTGTTGGGGCTTTACCTTCGGATAAAGATGTGGCTAGAAAAATTAAGCATAAGGCTTGTGGTTTTTTATCATTAGGGAAGTGTTGTATAAAAAATCCTTCAGCAAACCTTGCATGCGATGTTTGGGGGCTAAAGAATCCCAAGCTGTTTTATCTGAACTACATGATGGGGAATGATCAACACACTCTGGTTATAAAACTCTAACCCGGAGGGTTTTATTTGTCGGATACTATTGGCCATCAATAATGGCAGATGCTAAGGAATTGGTGAAAAAGTATGATTCATACCAAAGGTATGGTAACGAAGTTCATATCCCAGCAGTACCTATGGACTCTATTTCTGAGCCAATACCTTTTACCCGTTGGGGATTGGATTTAGTTAGGCCTCTACCAATGGTGTCCGGAGGGTGCAGGACTATTATTGTAGCCATTGATTATTTCTCAAAATGGATAGAAGTAGCTCCCCTGGCGGGAACCACTTCAAAAACTGTTATAAAATTTATCTTGTCTAACATCTGTTGCAGATTTGGGGTTCCACAAAATATAACCACAGATAACGGGCCACAATTTGACAACAATGATATGAAGAGTTTATGTGCCTTCAAGGGTATTCAACAATGTTTCTCTTCTCCTTTCCACCCACAAGCAAATGGCCAAGTTAAAGTGGCTAACGGGACCCTTTTTCTGGTTTAAAAAAGAATTTAGAAGGGGCTGCAGGAAAGTGGCCAAGTTATTCGAAAGGAGTGCTATGGGCATACCGAACTACTCCTAGGGCTGGTATTCAAAAGTCTCCTTTTGCCTTGGTATATGAGATGGATGCAGTTACCTATGGAAGCAACCTTACCATCATGCAGGGCCCATAACTATTCCGAACAAGCCAATGACATGGCAATTAGGAATCAGTTGGACTTAATAGAAGAAAGAAGGGTTAAAACTCACCTTAGAACAACCCACTATCAAGGCTTGATGAGGAGCAAATTTGCTTCCAAGATCAAGAGAAGGGATTTTCGACCAGGAGATAGAGTTTTGAGAAAAGTTTTCTGGTATACAAAAGAAAAGTAGTTCGGCAAGTTGGCTTTGAACTGGGAAGGCCCTTATGAGGTCTCCGGAAAGCTTAAGCCTTGGACATATAGGCTTCAAGACAAAGATGGAAGAATTTTGAAGCACCCATAGAATATTGAACACCTCAGGTTATATCTGGAATAAAAGTTGTGTAAATATTTACTTGTTAAAAGTCAATGTAAAAATTAGGGAGCATACTCTTTCCTACCCTGGTGGCGCGGGGAGGTTTTAATGAGGTGTCCGGTTTTTTCAATAAAATACGACGCCTTCTTAAAATGTTTGATGTGGTTTTACTACAATTCTTTTCGAGTCTTCGATTTAATACTATGGATCTTTGAAAGATCAGATTAATTTAGTGGAATGATGACCATTAAATACATGTCATCGAAGATATTAAACACTCTCATTTAAAATACTTTTGAAGTAAATGGGGGTTCTTTAAACATTAGTTATTAAAATTGAAAGGAAGCATGAAACAAAGCAAGATTTGATATATGAGCTTGTCCCGGTGTAAACCGGACAACATTACCAAAGTACAAAATATGCCTTGGCCATCCAAGGACTTTAATTGTTTTGAAAGACTTATCCGGACTCAAACCGGATACTATTACAAAAATGCCTTGGTCATCCAAGGACTTTAGTAGTTCACGAATTAATAAAACACAAAAGATATTTAAAAACCTTAGGGCTTATTCCCTTCAGATGTTCCTGCATCACCTCATTTCTTGAGACATTTGAGTTCAACACTTGAACTCTCACCGGTTTCTTCTTCTTCATCAGTAGTAGGGTCTATTCCACTACTATAGTTGTGTTTGTCACCAGTAGCCATGATATGGAACGGGATGTCTTCGTACTCCACATATTTCTATAAGGGACCAAGCGTCCTCTTCGTAAACGTTTCATGGAAAAGCAGCACGATGTCAGACTTCACCTCAGCATACCTTTCTTCCAAGGAGTCTATCACCTTATTGGTGTATTTATCAATGATGGCTTGAATTTTCTGTTCTTGCTCCTTCTCCAAGTCTTCTTTCTCTTTGGTTACCTTAGACACAGCATCTTCTAGGGAAGTCTTCTTACCAGACAAGGTCTGGATGGGACCATCTTTGGTCTTCATGTCATCCCTTAAGGTTGAAAGATCTTTCTCCAAACCAGAGCACTTAGTTTGGAGCTCAATATTAGCATTCTCCGAAGTGGCCAACTTGGTCGACACATCTTCCTTGTCCTTTCTCAATACTTCAAGATCTTTCTTCAATTCTTCTATGCTCTCATTAACATTGAAGAGATTGGTTGACAAAAACTCCTTGTCAATATTGAGGGTGTTGATAAGGGAGGACTGGTTTTTCACCTGCCTCTCCAGATCGAAAACTGGTTGGATATGACCTAGAAGAGAATGGGCCATCGTATCTTGATCTTTGAAAATAAAAAAATACTTACCGTCGTAGGTCACCATGTTGGAAGAGCCTGAAGGACGGAAAGGACCAGTAAAGTCATCCTTCTCTGAGTCGGTAAAGTAAAGGCCGATGTCCTGAAGGGCTCTAATGTCCATACCACCAATCCCTCCTCCGGTACCCTCTCCGAGTTGCAGATCTGTTGGAACTTTCTCTGCCAAGGTGGGGCCAGCATGAGCTGGTAGAGAAAGAAGCTCCGACTCCAGTAAGTCGTCTACCACTTTAAAGTTATGTCCCATGTTGTGGTGGTATAATGGGATTTGGTGATTCTTGCATAGACTTGCCACATCGGAAAATTTCTTCATAGGGAGAAGGATTTTGGACAGTCTTGATGCTATTATGCAAGCAAGGAGGGAGTACCAAGCATTTGGACTTAATTGGCTTGGGAAAAGATTTATCAGGTGGAAGTACCTGGAAATCTTTTGGTCTAAGGGGAACCTGAGCCCCCAGTTGAACAGTTCGGTGAAGATGACCACTTCATTAAGTTTGCAATCTATCGGAGTCTCCGGAGTGACAGGTATCCTCACGTTCACTGACTCTAGGATCCCCCACTTTGTCCGGATCCGGCCCAACTTGGTCGTATGAGTATAGACATAATTTATGTTCTGCATGGCCAACAAATAGTTAACGTTGACTTTCTTAAAGCAAGGCCCTACCTTTCCCTCCAAGAATTCCGGGAGATCCGGATGAGCCACACCAACCTTTACTTTGGCTTTGCCTTTCTTATCAGAGGCAGCATCCCCAGTTAGCCCTGAGGCTTCAGTTTTGAAGGGGGCCTCTTCGATGATATCCTCCATCACTTGTTCCATCACCGTGGAAGGTCTCTTAGTAGTTGTAGATGGAAGGGGAACAATTTCTGACACTAAAGGCTCTCCGGATGGATGAGCGCCAGTTGTTTCCAAATGCATAATATCCAGTTGAGGCTGAGCTCCGGAGGACTTTGCTTGAGAGGCTACTTTTGATGCCTCTGATCCGGAGGTCTTATCTTGTAGGGCTCTTATAGATACCTTCAACCCGAAGGGTTTATCTTTGGATGTTGCTTTAGAGGCCTCCGGTTTGGAGGGTTTTGACAGTGAGGCAGTTGCTTGGACCTTCACCAAACGAGTTGTCCGGCATGAAGTTGATTTTTCTGGAGACTTTTCAATGTCTAAGCCCATGTCTATGAAAGGGCAGGGTTTTCTAACACTCAATACTGCTTTTTCCTGAGCGGTCAAGGGTTGGGACTTCTAAACAGAAGAACCTGATGGAATTGGTGAGAGGTTTGGTTTGAACAACTGTTTAAGCTTAAGGTTTCTAGTGGAGGACGACCCTTGGTCAGTTTCCTGTGGTGGTTCACCAAGATTTTTGCTTGGGGAGACCGGGAGACTAGCAGCGATACGCTTCTCTCTTTCGACTATCCTTGCTTTCTCTAACTCAGACAGGTTCAACTAGCCACCTTTTATGCGTGAACATAAAACAATCCCAGAACAAGTTTAAAAGAAAGGGAAGAAAGCTCTGTAGAAGGTTTTTGAGTGATGAAGATAATGAAACAGTGAAAAAATGGTTTATATATTAGTAGAAAAAGGTAACTGATACCTAGGAAGATACGAATAGGTTTTTGCAATGATTAAAGACGGCGCAGACGTGGGGAAAATTAAATGCATATGTTACTTTTTAGGTTTAATGGGAGCGCCAATCTAGGTAAAAAAAGACTGGTAGGTCAAATCAGATGGTGACACGTGTCCCATGTTCCAAAGAAAGACTCTTAGAATTCTGGAGAAAGTCAGTTCAGACAAACTTCAAGCTGGATACATGAGTGGGTCGGAGAAAATTGTCACTAAATAAGCAAATTTTTTAGTCCTGCCAAAGATTTTTGACAAGGCCTAAAAAAGGGGCTACTGATGAGTCCGGATAACTTAATCACAACCTACTGAGATGTCCGGAAAAGGGAAATTCAGACATAAACTTTCCACTGAACTATCCGGACAAGACAAAAGTAAAGAAACAACTAAACACCTTCTGACTAAGCTATGTGCTAATAAGCTTAATAAGTAAATGGGTCCTTAAATTTGACCCATTTTCATAACTTGACCCGAAAACCCATGGGTCCATGATTAAAGATATAAATACCCCAACTACTTTCATTAATGAGGATAATGAACATTTAATACAACCGAGAAGCTCAAATCTCTCACTACTAAACACCCAAAACATTTAATACTTTACCCACTTTCTAAAACGCTTTACAAAATTACTCTCAATACAAAATACACCTCACCAATACCCTCAAGTAAACATGCATATCAAGGAAACAAACCAAATTATTGTAACCAGTTTATGCTATATAAAAAAAAGATCCATATGGAATTAGGTCGAGATTCTCTAAGATATTTATGGTCGTACCACACCATACCACAAAGTACAACAAGAGAGACCATGTTTGCTCTAATCTATATGATGGAAATTATGGTGCCAACAGAAATCCCTTACCCTATTTCCATATAAGTAATTATGATGAACAAGCTAATGAAGACGATCGTAAAACCGAGCTATAAAGTTTTGAGGAATATAAAATCAAAACATAACTCGGAATTAAGCAATACCGAACATTATTACACAATATGTATGACTCTAAAATACGATTTTGCGAAATTCAAATAAGGGACCGAGTTCTCCAAAATTCTTTCACTCACGCAAAAGATAAATCCCTTGGTAAGTTAGAGCCAAATTGGAAAACACCCTATATTGTGAAAGCTAATTTGAAGCCTAATACTTACAAGCTGGTCGCCGCAGAATGCAATCTTCTCCTCTAATAGTGAAATACGCTTTACACGTCATAATGTACCATATCGTTAATAATATATTTGGTGTAATTATTAAATGTGTATTATTAATACATGTTATAAAATTATTAATTGAACAGAAAAATTCAAGCCATAGCATCAAACTATACAAGATAATCCGAGTTTTCTAACACCGTACTTGGCTTCTAAGTTTTGAGGCCAAACTTATCGCGTGATGAACATATATGACATCCATTACACCTTAATGAGCCCGAATGCATGTGTATCATATATGATTCATACAAGAATAAGAATTCAATATATTGTGGGGCTCAAATGAACGATAATCTATTTCATCTTAATGGGACAAATTTCCAATCATCGAAATATATGTCGTCCGAGTACGACCACCACACTATGAGGCTTCTGAGTCTGAATTTTCATTTGTTCATTAACTGGACCAATTTTGTATACACTAAATTTGCATCGTTAAAATATGAGCACCGTATTGTGTGATAAACGAGTTTGAGTACCATGTGGACGACCTTAGGGCCTGCAATCTGAGCTGAGCACCTACATTTACATCGGAGATTTATCACCCTAGAGGAGGTAAACCATTATATATTTTTATCTAAAAATACATAAAAATCACCCAAGATACGATTCATTTCTTCTCATTGGTCTACCTAAGATATTCTCAATATGTAAAAGTAGCTGATTGTTGAGACTAGCAAAAACCTATCAAAAGGCGTACGAGCTAGAGGTCTTGCTACAAGTAGCGAGTTAAATTTTTTGTTATAATTAACGAGTTTAAAGTATTGTTTACAATAAATAAGCATTAACCATACATGTATATAAAATCCAACATACCGTTGTTGGTAAATTTTATAGCACACATCACTTATGCAACAAGTGAGCTAACCCCCAAACTAGCCACACATTATAAGATTTGTGTTCACACATCAAACAAATATATATATATATATATATATATATATATATATATATATCCAACATACGAGTAGTGGAAAAATAAATAACACACATCGTTTATGAAATAATGGAGTGTCGATTCTATTACTGATATTAGACATGTTTCACACAATAAAAAATGATATGCAAGGTGTTTCAATATAACCTAATGACAAGTATAATATATACCAAGCCAAACATGACCATATGTACGCACTATGTAAAACCCTCGCCAAACGTGACCACTATGTAACATTGGTCCAAACAAACTCGCTAGCAGTGGTCATCGATTAGGTAGTAACATCGTACCCTTCATTTGAGAACTTAACATCATGTCAAAGGTATAATACATAACATGCCATCGAATAAATTATGTTCATCATAAGAAAATCCCAGCATTTTAAAATATACACATGTGAAGGATTACGTACTTTCAAGCCGAGCTCGACCTATTAAGGGACTAAAGTTAGAAAGGACTTATCTAATCCTATTTCTCGTTGCCGCGGTGATAATATAATTTAGGGAACTCTTTCAAACACACGTACGGGAGCCCATGAATTTACAACGTCGTATACTTATTTACAAGGCACACCCGATGATAGAAAAATTACGTATATCTCTTTTGAACCATTATCTTTGGAAAGCCTTAGCCTCTTCATGACTACTATTCTACTATAGAATTTTGGTGGAGCTAATTCTCGATCAACCATAGTCATTGAATAATGCCAGCTTCTTTATGTATTTTTCATTATGCACTCAACTCTATCTTGCGGTTCTCTTTTTTCTGAGTCATCTTCATAACCTCGGGAACCTCAACAATGTCCCTCAACATGCACATTTTTGGGTACCGATTTTTCTTTACTATATACGATCCTATTTCCAAGTACGACGACTATTGAAGCCTTACTCTTTATTATAAACAACACGTGAAAGTAAACCATCACATTAGCACATGGGGGAACAACCTTAAAGATCCCTTTTTATTTAGACCAATATTCGAGGGATACAAAATTTTATAGGGTGAACAATCAACAATATTTTTTCCTTGATTACTTAAAATAACCTCACTCATGTGACCCAATTTTTTTTTATAATGACTCGTTTATCCACCAATATCCACATGTATTTAAAAAATAAATACACTAAGTTAATTAACAAACAAAGAGATATGTAAACATAAAGAAAACAAGGACGTGCACTAAAACATTTGTTAGAAATCATGAACTACTCATCGAGAACCCTACATCCTCATGCACAAGTCACATAGGCAAAATAATATTTTCTCTCATTCTTTGAATAAGGGAGATATGTGATCATTTTATATAAACTATCAATCAATATATAATAATAAAGACTGTGAGAATAAATACTCGCCAACAATATCAGTTGGTCCATGGAGAACGACTACTTTATATAGTTTGTGATATTATCATCGTCACCACCAAACTCCAACTATTTGGAATTAGTTGACTTATACACATATCTATTAGCTTTTTAAAATCATAGAATGCCAGGTGCATGGGTAATCATACTCATGCATCCAACATGTTGATTAAAAAACTACTTTCTTCCTATAAATGTCTTGTGACATCTCTCCTTTGATGAGAAATCTGATGCCCACCAAAGCTAGGATATTGTACTCTATGTAAAACTCATCATCCACTCACATTAGATGGCTCATGTACCATCACAATGGGTAGAAGATCACCCATATACATCCAGATTCACAATTGATGTGTTGAGCCAAAATGAACGATAAACATCAGTGTAACCAATAACACCTTTTAAGAAGTATAAGAACCGCTCACCTCTTGGTGTTTTTTGGACTAGGATGTTGAGGCGTGAACCCCTTTTTGAGAATACTGACTCTTCCAAGCATGTCTTGGCAACATTTTTTAACAAGGAATTAAATAAGAACGACATGGTTTGCCTTCCATAAAATCTTGGAGCAAATCACAATCTAAGAAAATAAGGGAAGTATTGAATAAACTCTCTTTCATTTTATAGAAGACATATGTTGTATCTCGACCGTCTATGGGAGAAATGCACCAATACAAGAAAACTTAACCTCTCATTATTGGTTATACAACCAAATAATCATTATTATATCAAGAAACACGCATTACACACCTCGTGGATAATTGAAAACCACACTAGAACGATACTCAATTCTTAGCCTATTTATTATTAGACATATCTTTTCACATTCCTCAAAGAAACTTGCATAATACGCATTAAATGTCAAGATTACATCTCAATCATGCCTTTTGGATTGGGTAATGTAAGGGCATAGATTCACATATTAGCATGCCCATAAGCTCAAGCGGTTTAAGGATCGAGAATTTCTCGACTCAGAAAACTTAAATAGCCTTATTTTCTTCTTAATTTTACCTAAATTCCCATGAACATGCATATTCTACCTTTTATTCCGACATTTTCTTGCCAGCTTGGGGGATTGCATAGTCTTGTTTCTCTTACAACATTTTTGTCACAAGCTTGAGAAAACTCTTAAATTAGTGGTATGTCATCTTCTTTAACTTGTCAATTTTATTTTTAGATAATAATACTAATGTGGTTTTTATCTTGAAGTACTAGGGGGCTACCTACTTAAAAAAATCAACATTAAAGTCTTTTAGATTTAGAAGTGTACAATGGGCTCTAACAGTCTGCTGCCTATTTTATGTACATTTTTTCTTGGGAAAATATAATTTTTTCCCCTCAAATGAGGTTTTAGTCCATAAAAGGTTTTGAACGAGGCATAGACAGGGTTACCAAAAACTCAGTTCTTCAGATCCAAGACAATTTGATTATACAAAAGTTGGCATGTAAGAGAGCAACAACTAACAATAGCACATCACGTAAAACCGCGTAAGTCAAAGGTGGTCCATATTGATCAATCAACTCAAAAAAATAAAAAAGATGGAATAACGTCTCAGATAAAGTGATAAGAGCTTGGATGATTATAAATTTGAAGTGTACTCGTTCAACCAAACTCATAGCCCCTACACTCGGACTCGACAAACACAAATTATACAAAACGAGAGTGTGCTACACTCGGTTTATTTTCTACCCCTCCCTTATTTGATTTCGTGAGTACTAAATGAGCTACTGATACAAGATAGATTTGTACCATGCCCGATCTCCAAGCTAGACATATAATCTGTATGATCTTTAATATTATAAAAGAGCTCAGATAAAACACTATTATATATACCATGATCAAACCTTAATATATAAATGGTTTAAAAACGCACTTGAGGCGAAAATATTTTTAGCAATTGATGTTAGTCAACTTGTGATATAATGGCTACTAAATTTATAATGAATGTAATTACTACAAATGTT
Organism: Limnanthes douglasii subsp. nivea; assembly: GCA_036936605.1. Taxonomy (NCBI): domain Eukaryota; kingdom Viridiplantae; phylum Streptophyta; class Magnoliopsida; order Brassicales; family Limnanthaceae; genus Limnanthes; species Limnanthes douglasii. The sequence continues at coordinate 212,659,286 of JAUPFV010000004.1, forward strand.
ATAAATGAGAACTCTTAAATATGAGCTTTAGATACATTATCTTCTTCTCCTCTATCTCTCTCTATCTCCATCAATATTTATTTTAAATCCATGAACTATCTCAATATCCTAGTAATACTTTGGAACCCATTTCACAAGTCTAAAAAAATTCAAATAATCAAGTACGAGTCTTTGACGTGTTTTTAGAACAACCACAAAATGTCATCATTAGTACGGGGTCAAGTCTTGTATGAGTCTTGGGCATATCATTAAAAAACCTTGCTTGATGAGGTGAAATATCATTAGTACAAGGTCAAATTACATACCAATATTGGATATGTCCCCATAAGACCTCATTTGACGAAGTTAAAGATCATTGGTGCAAGGTTAACTCTAAGTATGAGCTTATATCACAAAAATGAGATATCTAAACGAAACTTTACCGACCCACATGTATATAAATATCTCGGCTACCAAGACTCTATAATTATTATGAACATTTACAACCAAGAATTACAGACACACTTGCAAAATGAGGCTTCTCATGATGATTAAATTAGAAGACCGGTTGAAGAATTAATTTCAGATGGTTTCCACATGTCTTACTTATTACGTGTTACACATTCATAATTTGTAGATTTTACTATATTGTAACTAAGCAAACCACTCTTTATATTGAGGATGCAAAAAACGTATCTAACACAAGATAATTCATATTAATAAATCAATGTTTATTCATATCTTTATCTAAATATCTCTTATTATTGACATTATACCTTGAAGATAAAGTACTTTATAAAGTATAACTGTATAAACTAGTACATGATTGCTATATTGGATAATGAACATAGGTTAGAGGTCAAAATAACTTAGTATTAACTTACTAATTTCAATTGTAGTTACTTTATTTTTAATGATGTTTAAGAATTTGTATAACTTATTTCTTTTATTCAATAAGGTGATTGCTTAACTTATTGAACTAGTGTTTGATAATTTTTTCAGTTTGATCTAGCGTGAAGAACTCAAATATCACACGTCTTACATTAGTAGGTCAAAACCCAATAAGATCTTAGTTTAGTCGGATACATCCACCTCACACTGATTTCTTTATAGTTAGGTGAGATAAAAAATGGGGTAACATGATTTCCTTTGTAAAATATCCCAGATTTTGGAGACCGAAACATCACAAAATGATGTTATTTCATTATTTTCCACACTTTGTTGATGTTTTTCATTAAATATAAACTTTTTATTGTGGTCCACTTCAAATTATAATATAAAATGAGTTTTTAACAAAAAATTCACATTAAAGGTTTCATGTAATTTCTATACATATAGACATTTATAAAAATTTAGGTTGAACAAATTGACAATCATGGAGCAACACTTAGTAGTAATAGATAATAAAGTTTTTTTTATCGATGTTTTTTTTGCCCCCAAGGGGGTAGCCGAGTTGGTGGAATAAGGCATTCTTGTGACCAAAAGTCATGAGTTCGAGTCCCTCTACAAACACTTTCTTGGTTGAACCTGTCACCTTGCGTGGTTTACCTTCTGGTGTTGATTTGCAGGCTATTGCGTCGGATTGATGTTTACCCTGTGCACACTCTTTGAGTAGCGGATGCGGGTTCCCTTAAAAAAAAGATAATAATTTTTTTAAAAACAAATAATAATAGAGAAATACATTACAAATAACCATATACAAAAAACAGTGCTATTAAACTTATACGCTAAAAATAAAATTATATAAAAACAAGTTTAACACAATGAAAATGAATATGAGAAATATGGTCATTTATTTCTTAAGATCATCACTCATACGGTCTCAGAATGAAAGTTACGATTTTTGAAGAAACAAAATAACATTATTCATAATATGTGAGATTAAAAGTAGTATATAAATTGAATTTTCAAAAAATATACTAATTTCGATCCCACTAGTCAAAACTAGTGCAATTTATTTATAAAATGCATTGATTATAAGTATATTTTTTTACAATTCAAATTCTATAGAATATATAATCTCACGAGTCTTAAATAGTCCAAAAAGGTTATAATGAACGCAAAAATATACTATTAACTAAATATTAACTATTATAGATAAAAATATAATTAAACATTTTGAAGGGAAATGATTTTTTTTTTTACTTTTGACTTATTTTTTTAAATATATTATTGGTTTTAAACAATAAAAGTCTAATTATACATGCAACATGACTAGTTTAATATCACACTTGTTTAGATTTATAACATACATACATTAAGTTTTAGTTATTAATATCAAATGTGGCTAGTTTTAATAAAACTAGTTTTGATACCGTACATGTTAAGATCAAGTGTTCAAAACTTCATAAGGTTGATTATAATTTTAATCTATTATCTTATAATTTTTTTCGCTCTTAAACTAGATGGCACGTGTTTTTTTTGTTAAATTATTACTTGGATTGATGTAGTCTTTTAAATTATTTGAGGATAACGACTATTGAATTAGTGTAACATCGAGAATATATAAATTTAGTTTTTTTTCAAATTCTAGGTGAATATATTATGAAGATGTTATAAGTAAATATAATTCCATTGAGTTGTAAAAAAGACTCGTGAAATGCTAAATTTCAATCCGACTATCTTTATAGTACATGGTTTAAAATTACTTAAATTATTTTAACCAGTAAATTCTAACACATAAAATAATCATATATGCTATAAATAATAATATGCGTAAAATTATTTATTTGAGCCATTTTGTCCGCCTTCTATATTTGCGATTTTTTGTATTGAGAAGTCCAATTAGAGCCTTCTAGATAACATATAGCTTGTCTTATTTATCTCCTGTATGGAAACATAAGATGACATTGATTTGCTTAAATTTTTAATTATTTGTATATAGTAGAAAATGGAGAAAAAGAAGAGATGTATTTTCTAAAAACTAAAGTATAAAGTGTGACAATAAGTAGTAAACCTAAGTATTTTTGTATACAAATATTTTTATCACGCCAGTGACCCATTTGGAAAATCAGACTCAATAATGTAATGAGGGACAACTTATTGGAGATTTTTAACATAGCCAAAAGACCAACGATCGTCTCTATATAATAAAACTCATTATTCCAACCTATTATTATTAGATGGTTTAAATTTAACTGAATTATATTAATACATTAGTCATATCAATTATTTATAATATCTAGGGTAGACCGAATTAACATATGATGATCCATATTTTATTTAATATCTTTACAATCTCATACTTGATCATCATTTGTTTAAGAAAACATATACTAAAAAGATACTATTTGACTAACATGTAAACTAATGTATCTTATCAATATATACCTAACAAATGACTATACCGGCCATAATTACTTAATGCACAACATATAACATCAATAATCACAATGGTAAACATGATATAAATGAAATTGTATCTTCATAGCGTGCAATAATAACTGCATAACTCTTTAATTTAACATGTCGAATAATAAATAGCCTTAGTTAACTGAATTCAAAGTAATTTAAACTAAATACCATAAAAGAGCACATGATAAAATAACAAAATGAATTTCAATGTATTACATAGATATACATGATGATATTAATATATTTTGAACCTAAAACCATAATAAAAACAAATTTTAACTTAAAATTCCTATCTAAAGTAAAGGCACACATACAAGGGATATACTTATAAAAACCTTGTATTAGTGTCTTACTAAGATGATTTGCCACCAAAGAATTTATATCAATACTATTTTTATTATTTCTCATATATACATATATATATATATTTCTATTCACAATAAAAAAAACTCATTACTCATCTATTTAGAATTATTTGAGCTACCATATATATTGGGAAAAATGAATAGTAAATTATTATTACACTAATTTCAATATATTTCACTATATGCAATAATATGATAAAATTTACATGTTAAAATGTCATATTAGAAGCTTTGAAACATGGAACGTATATTTATGCCACAATTGAAAATGCAATAAGAGTTTGTTTTATTCTATTTTAACAAATGACACTTCATACTACACAAATTACTTATTGAGGGTTATATCTGTAACTGATCATTAGAATATTACTATCTCTTTCATATAGTTTATTTATTTCAAAACGTATGGTGAAGGTCCATCCAGTATGGAGATTCCTTCCATATAATCTTTCAACTTCAAAATTTACAATGAGAGTCCATCGACTATGCCAATTTTATTAAATTTAGTCCCTCACGCCTCATAGATTAATGACTAGATTTATCAAAATCATCATAGTCGAGGGATGCTCACCAAACATTTTGTCATAGTTGAGAGACGTTCACCAAAACTTGTGAAGTCAAATATATGGAAGAAATCGTCATAGTCGAGGGGTCTTCACATGATGTTTTGAAATCAAATGACTATATGAAATAAATCAGCAAAGTCAAAGGACTCATCACAAATTTAAGCATGTGTGAACTTATGACTATCCATACAACTAGATAAATCTACATAAAAATAACTTATAAATCATAAGCTATTGGATCGCATATATATCAACATATGATGCTTTGTTTTATTTCATATTAATAGCCTTATAGGGGTACACATTTTGGTTACTCAAGTATATATCCAAATACACCATTGAGCATACATTAGATGTTTAACTACTAAAGCATATAAACTATTTTACATCTCTTGAATTTTTAAATCCGTATTGAGACACTATCATAGATAATGTATAATATTTTATCAAATGGATATTTATATGTTTTTATTCTGTATGTCACTCTTTATGTGTCTATTTTGTGATAAACCTATAATAACTCGAGAAAGATTCCAATGAATCCAAATTCTCAACACTTAAGAAACTTATCAAATTGTTCAAACATAAATTTATATAATTTATGTGGCGTACAATATTTTTTTTTATCATTATTCAAAATAATATGTTATATCCATAAAATATTAAAATATTATTTTATTTTCAATAAATTTGTTGTACACATAATCTTTTAAAATATTCATCTCAAACCTAAACGTGGTAATGTTAGGAAATCCGACATACACTTTCAAGTAATAATGTCTAGAAAATTGTCGAATTTGACTTTGAGTCCCCAACAACATAATCTTTAAGTTATAATATATAAATTATACCATTAATATCTTAACCAAAGCATGATATCTTAACATCTATTTGGTGAACCTCAAGTTCAAAGTTTATATTTTAAGAATTGTCTAAACATATCTATTTAAAATAATTAGAGAAAAGGTATGTCTATATATACCCAAATGTGGTTTAATTTTACCCAAAAAACTCCGTTGACTTTTTGGACCAAAATACCCATGAACTTGCATTTAATTACTGAATTACCACCAAGTAAAAAAACCCTAAGTATATCCTATGTATACCCAATTTACAAAATAATCTATTTCGTTATGTATACCTAAAAAAACACAAGTCTTACTAGATCAAATAGCATATTGGTAGTGTTTTCTGAAATGCTTTCAAAACAACTTCAAAATTCAAACAACGTTGAAGAACATTCAACCTTATTTTAAAGAAAAACACAAAATCATCATGACTCAGTCGGAACTAGAGATTAGCATAGAGTATTTGATGTCGCTGGAGGTCGGAGACGAGGAAACAAATCTGAGGATGTTTCCTACTATCGACTTTATCGCGACGCCTTAAATTAATAAGCAACCCATTACGTTTTCCGATATTCTTTACCCACTTGACCAATGCTTCTTGCGTATAATACTTGGTGGTGAAGAACACATGATTGTAGTCGGCATCAAAAGCTTCTTCAGATTTGTGCGCAACATTCGTTCCCTAATTAACAACATCAAAACACGACTCGAAATTAGACACAATATACTTATAGAAAGGGGTCAATATTTTTATTATTTCGGGGTTGTGCACCACCGGTTAAGGTCCTTAGAACCGGTGATTCTAGGCCTTAAGTATCCAATTCCAAGACTTTCGAAGATATAGCTAATATCTTGCTAGGATTCGGAAAATCTTAATAGTCGATTCTCATTTTGCATTTCAGATTCCACCTTGCAAGCCAATCAACTGCAAGGTTTTGTTATCTGAAAATATGGCAAAGAATTATTGAAAGAGAAATGAGCCTCTCAATACTTGTAAGGACAAGAATCAAGGGATTAGGATTTTATCCAGATGTAAAAAGAAAAGCTAAAATTTCAGAATCAGTTTCTAAGTCTATGTTGGTGATGCCCTAAATTTTACAGATTAGAAGACCATCATGAAGGGCACAAGCTTCAACTTGAATGGGAGAGAGCTTTCCATATAGGTTTTCGTAGCTATAAAGAATAGAACAATGATGATCCATGATGATGATAACTCCACTAGATTTACCAGATTGAGTGCAACAAGTGCTAGAGTTGAGCTTGTATCTTCCTTGAGTAGGAGAAATCCAACAAATATGAGTAGCTTTCTTTTTGGATTGAGTATGGTTATAGCAACCTATAACAGAAGATGCATTCTCAGAGTTTTTCTAATGTTTTTTCTTAAGTAATTTAGAAAAATCTAAGTTGTTAATAATATATTTGATATGAAAAATGCAAGACTTAACTGAGTATTGATCCCACACAAATTTAACCATGTTTATCGTTTGCTAGATTACCCAGTTGATGATGGAAGGGATGCTAGTTTTCATGTGAAATTTGAATGAAGATGAACATGGCCAGCTTCTTGTCATATGAATGGTTGTCATGAATTTGCTGATTTGAATTTTAAATATATATGCAAAATGAGACCATATAAATCAAGCGAAATTACAGGATACAAACAAGTGGTCATTGGATTTTATACTTTTGCAGAATTGACATTTAAAGATTCAAACTAAATGCTTAGATTGCATTGTAGTATGAGTAGGGATATAATTTTTAAGGAGTCTCCAATGAAGGAATGAATATTTGATAGGAGTTATTTGATTCCAAATTCTGTCAAATATAGATGATGAAGGATGATTCGTTCTTAAGTTTTGCATGACATCTTTAAAGTTAAAAGATCCATCATTAGATAGATTCTGGTGAATGTAATCCTCAACCTGATCATTGATGGTAAGATTAGAAATTAAGTTTAAGTTAGTATTACGGATGAGAAACCTTATCGTGTTTAAGTTCGAGGCTTTATCAACCTAATAAGAGTTGGCAATAGAGCCTTTATACCAGTTAATGTTGTTGTTATCTCCATAAGAACCGAAATAAACTTATTAAACATCATCTCAATCTTGTTAATATCAGACTTAGGAAGGTTACAACTCTGCATCCAGTAGAAAGATATTGGCATAAGAACAGATTTGATTAAGGTAAGTCTGCCACCATAGGTTAGTTTCTTTCATTCCCAAGCCATTATTTTGTTTATGATCTTCTCAATCAAGGGAATGAAGTTGATGGTTTTATTGTTCGAATTGAGAGAAATTCTCAGGTTAGACGTAGGTAAGGAACCAATGCTAAATTTGGTTTGAATATGCAAGGCATTGATTTAGCTTGAGAGAGGTTATTAGTTGTGATGACGAGTTTTGTCTTTATTGAGAGCTTATCCAGAGGTCTCTTGATAAGTCTACAAGAATGCACTTATAGATTCCATAAAAGAATACATGTCATTAGTAAATATTAGAAGACCGTCAGCAAACGCTAAGCAAGAGATATTGAGTTTGCTTCTATAGGAGTATTTTAGGTTTTTGTCTGATTCAAATAAGTTAGTAATTCCCTTAATTAAAACTTCTTCAGCAAGGATGAAAATACTTGGAGACAAAGGGTCTCCTTGTCTTACACCTTTGCTAGTTTTGAAGCAGCGTACAATTCTTCCATTAAGAAAAATAAAAACATATACTGATTTAATTAGAATCTAATTAGGCTAATGAACTTAGGGTTGAAACCATAGCATTGAAGAACTTTAATAATGAAACTGTGAGATAGGTTATCAAAAGCTTCATACATGTCAACTTTAATGATAATGTTTCCAGCTTGAGTTTTCCTGCTGAGATCATGGATTAACTTCTTAGCTATAACGATGTTGTCCTGTATGGATTTGCTTTTAACACACGCACCATGGACATCAGAGATTAACTTAGAAAACTTGTTGTTTAAAAGGTTAGACATAATTTTGTTAAAAGTGGTACAAAGGAAATTTGGCCTAAATTAATTCCAGTAGGAAGGGTAATATGCTTTAGGGATTAAGCAAATACCAGTGGCCATGATTCCTTTAGGAATGTCATGACCTACGACGAAATCTATCATAGCTCTGCAAATATTATGCATGATTATGTGCCACCATGAGATGAAGAAACATCTGTTGAAGCCATCAATTCCAGCAACATTGGATGGCTTAAGTTTTTGATAATGAGAAGAATTTCCTCTTATGTAGCTTGAGCTAGTAGATAGTTATTGTCTGCATCATTAACAAGTTTAAAAATAACATTAAAGGTGTTATTTAACAATAGATTTTATTCAACAATTGGGTTTTCGTAAGATGGAGAAGCAAGTTTATTTCTAAAATAAGTTTCAGCAAATGAACATATTTGATCCTCATCAGTGGTCCTTGTATTATTGATTTTGATGCTGGAAAATCGATTTTTCAGCATCAAAATTGTTGATAAAATTATGGCAGACATGAGTGTTTCTGTCTCCATATTTGATCCAGGATGAATAGCTTTTTTGGTGCCACTAATTTTCTTCCATAGTAAGGGCTAATAGATGACTAATAGTGGCTTTGAAGAGAGTGTTCTTGTTCTCCATGCTATTAGATGATAAGTAGTTAGCTTCACAGATTTTGACCTCATCTTCAGTAGCAAGAACTTTGTCAACGATGTTCCCAAAGATGGGTTTGTTCCAAACTTTAAGAGAGATCTTAAGTCTCTTGATTTTATTTCAAAAGACAAAAAGAGGGAAACCATCCATATCTTTATTCCAGCTCTCTTCCACAATCTAAATGAAATTTTTGTTAATAATCCACATGCTGAGGAATTTGAAGCTTTTGTTGTGGTTGATTATGTCCTTTGTGATCTTTATGCTTAACGTATTGTGATCAGAATAGGTGCGGGCCATATGAGTAATAGCAGTTTCAGCAAAGCATTCAGTCCAATCTTGGTTGATCAACACCCAGTCCAGTGTTTTTCTTTTAAGCTTTTTAGTCTAGGTATACTTAGTGCCAGCAAAACCAGCATCTTCAAGCAAGAAATCCCTGATCATATCATTGAAGTCATCATCACTTTGATGACAATAAGTTAAATAACCAGTTTGATCATTAGAAGAGCTAAATGAATTGAAATTCCCCAACATCATCCAATCTTTAACAGAACGAGATATATGCTTTAAAATGTTCCACAACTCGAATCTATTCTTTCGCTGACATTTAGCATACACTAAAGTAATGTGAATAATCTTTATGCTTGAATTCTGAGTGAATGCATTGAGCATGCTCTATCTGCACATTGATTTCGAGTTCATTCTGCCAAAATAACCAAATTTTATTAGAACTGTTAGCATAGAAATGATTAAAGTTGAGGTAGGAAGCTATAAACTATCGAAGGCTGGTGTTAATGAAAAGCCCCTGAACAAAGAGTAACTTAACATTGTTTTTTCCGAACAATAGACTTAAGCCTTCTTATGGATGATTTATTGCAAATTCCCCGGATATTCCAACTAAGTAGATTAATCATTTGAAGTTGATGAGGGGTGATTCTTGGTCTCTTCAAAATTCATCAAATTTTTCACAATATGAATTTTCCTCTTTTTGCTGTTAGCTTGCTTAAGTTTTTGGTTCAACATTTGTTGAAAACTTTTGTCAATTTCTTTTGTCATAAGGGTTGGAATATCTGGGAGACTTCTAATATTATTTTAGTTTGGGGTGTGGTATCATGATCGGAAAGTTAACTAGTTCAGGCGATGATAAGTTACAGTCATAGTCAAGAGACTTTATTGCATCTATAACTTCATCATTGATTGTATCATCATGAATGTCATCAATACATTGATTAAACTTAGGTCTTGCGCTTCTTTCTTTCCCATTATCAGTTGCTTGAACTTGTTTCTGATTTTGGTTTTGGATATTTTCAACAGAGCATTAGGTGTTGGTGGCTTGCTAAGGAATTCTGATTATGGACTTTAGTTTGTGCTTGGCTTGTTTTGGTGGATTATAAGCTGGTGGGTTATGTGCCTGTGATTGCTGATTTCGAGTTAAAGGTTTATTTTGAATATTTTGTGGTTTTGGTTGTTTTCTGCAGGCATCTTGACTATGTCCTATATGATTACATTGATGACAATAGGAAGGGATATTTTGTAGCCTATCTTCAACCAGCACCCGTCATTTTTGTCAAATCCAACCCATAATTGGTGATGCAGTCTACTAGTAATGCATAACTTTATCCAGATGTAGACATCATTGAAAAGAGCCTTGTTTTTTTTTTCAGGAATCCAGGTTTTGATAGGATTTCCTATTGTATTGGCTATGGACTCTATGATATTTTCGTTGAAAAGATACTCTGGTATTTTAGAAATTCTAACCCATATTGGGGTAATAGGGCTCTCAATTTTAGAATTGAAATTTGGAGACCACTTAAGAACTCTCATGATGGTGCTGCCAATAGTCCACGTATTTATGCTCCATACTGATAAGGGAATAATTCGCTAGAATTAATAACAAGGAGTTAATTATGAATAGAAAGGAAGTTAATAAGACTGTAATAGCATTTGTCGCTTATTAGAGGATAATTTGTAAGTAAAGTATTTAATGAAGGACCAAAAGAGAAATAAAACAAGCCCACCAAGAACATTAATGAGTCCACCATTCACTACTATAAAAGGAGACCCATTATTCTTGGTAGGTGGGACATTCTACAATATAATATTCTCTTTCTACTTTATCTCTCTACACTCTCACTTTAGTCACATCAGGTCCAAGATCCAATATTCTTCCCAGTCATTTATTCTCTCATCATTGGCGCCGTCTATGGGAATCCGTGATACCAAAAATGAATCCTTTTCTTTGAAAATCGCGATCTGATCTTAAAGAATGAATGACAAAGTTGTCGGAGAGAGGGTCGGGAGAGAGGTAGCCCGAGCCGTTTCATTATCTGAAGGCGAAGGATCCCCGGGTCGGGAGTATTACGCCCAGGGTCGGGACAAGCGTTCGACTCTTATCATGACCAGGAGACAGCTCCTGGAAGACATCACCAGATTAAACGCTGAGAGAGAGCGGGCGTTAGATGAGAAGAGGGTTTGGGAAGGAAAAGGTAAAGAACCACTCGCAAATAACCGCTGCGGAGGCAACCCGACTGCAGGACATCGCATCGAGACCCGACCTGTTAGATATTACCGAGAGCCTCATCCAGAGGATGGGCCGAATGCCAGAGAGGAGCGGTACCCTGAGGATAACCGCGACGTCTCTGCCGATTACACTTCAGATGATTCGTCGGGAAGGGAGTACCGACATCGGGAAATGTTAAACAAACGCGCACAGAAAAACCGTTCTCGACGCGACATCGCACCCCGGTCAGACTCTCCTAAGTACAAGAAGGGCATCACCGAGAAAAGAACACCAGCGTCGTTTGAAAAAGAAGAAATGCCAGCAGACAGCAGAGGTCCAGTGGCAACCTTCGAACAGCCAGAACTAGGGGTACCGAACTAGCAACCAATTTATCAATCCCGGGGATGAAGGTCTCTACGGGATTCAGACAGAAGGACTCGGAGGCGGAGCATCCAGATTCGGGATGAATTGGCGAGCTTCGCCGTTGTCCGACGAGATATTATTGGGGCATCTCCCAAAGAGGTTTGATATTTCCAAGTTGGAAAAGTATGACGGAATTAGGGACCTGGATAACCACTTGGAGGCTTTCAAAAACTTTATGTTGAGTTTCGAAAATGACGATAAACTTCTATGTCGGCTGTTCTCGATGACCTTCCGGGATCGGGCGTCCAAGTGGTACAACCGGTTACCACAAGGTTGTATAAAAAACTTCAGGATGTTCTGGACAATTTTTCGACAGCACTTCGTCGGAAGCAAGAGTTTCCGAGCCAATGGAGACATCATCATGAATTGTAAGCAGAGACTGGGAGAGAGCCTCAGGGAATATACCAGGCGTTTTATTGACGCCAAGACCGACCTGGACCATTGCGAGGAAAATGTGGCGCTAACCGCATATCGCTTGGGTTTGTTCCCGGGACCGATGAAGCAAGCGGTAACTAAAAAGCAAGCCTTTACTTTTTCCACCCTTCTGGCTCAAATAGAAAAACAAATATTGATCGATGAAACCGAGGCGTCCGAGCTGGCAGCGCAAATTCAGCAGAGCGCGCAAGCATCGGCTGTGATAAGACAAGCAACTCAGTTCAGCTACGCTCAGCAAGCCCAGCCGGTCGGCACGATACCTCTGACCCAATCCTTGCCATCCAAGCCTTCAGTCCCCCGAGCCAAAAATCAAAGCAGACAAATCAAGTGATTGCGCGACCCATGTCTAACAAATGGATCCGACCCGCTTACTTCGCTGACTTGACGGAATGCGTATTTTCGATCTACGAAAAGACTAAGAGGAGCGAGATGTATCAGAGGCCTTTCCCTATACCAACGCCTCGAGAACAACAGAACAACCTGTACTATCGCTACCATGAAGACGTAGGGCACGATACTAAGGATTGCATTGCCCTCAAAAAGGAAGTACAAATGTTGATAGAGCACGGGAACCTCCTAGAATACGTGAAAAAGAAAGCTCAACAGAATACCACCCCGAGAGAGACGGTCACGATACCAAAGTCCAAAACCACCATGACCATTTCCGAAGTCACCGACCCGTTTGATGTTTCAACCAAATATCTCGACCCAGAAGCGAATCGCAACATCGTCGGGGTCATTGAAGAATGAGATGCGGGAAGTATTGGGAATGTGAGAAACCTTTGTAAAATCTTCGAATCATTGACTATTTTTTGTGGAGATTCTATGGCAAGTACCACGCATTCATCTAGGAAACGGCATATCGTGAATCTGGCTACGCAGTTGGAAGCCCGGACCTATTCTCACTCAAAAGGAATCCCTTCACCGATCCTATATTTTGACGATGACGACGTGAGAGATATAGCCGGCCCTCATGAAGACGCCATCGTTATCGGGGCGACCATTGCGGGGGAAGAGGTCCGGCGTATTCTGGTTGATACCGGTAGCTCGGCCAATATAATCTTCGCATCCACCTTCGCAAAGTTCCGGACACCTCCGGTCATTATGCGATCAGACCGAACCATCGTGGGGTTTATGGGTTCGGCAGCAGACGTAATAGGGGAGTTCGAGGGTATCGTTCAGCTAGGCCGCAAACCGTTCAAGAAAGATGTCACAGTCTTATTCGTGGTGGTAGACGCCCCGGATTCTCACAATGCTATTTTTGGCAGATCATGGTTATTATGAATGCATGCGGTATCATCCATAGTTCATCAATGTTTGAAATACGTGGTTGGAAACAACGTGGGCATAGTCCGGAGCAGCCAAAAAGCGGTGCAGGAGTGTTACCGAGCGGCTTTGGCACCCAAAAAGGATCAAGAAATGGCACAAGCGCGGGACTAGCAATTAAAGGGGCTTCCCTCGGGGTCGTTACCCGTTGATGATCCTAGGGAAGCTCCCGGTTTATTAACCACCGATGAGGAATGTGAAAAGTACACATTTACCGAGGGGAAGGTCCTGCAGATCGGAATTCGGCTGTCACCGACTTTCAGGGAACAATTATTGTCTTTGCTACATGAGAATTTAGATTTGTTTGCATGGTGTTCGAAGGACGTAACGGGAGTTCCAGAGAACTACGTGGTTCACAAGTTAACTATCAACAAGAACTTCAGACCCATTTCGCAAAAGCGTCGGGCCTTTTCCCCAGAGAAGGCTGAAATAATTCTGCGAGAAGTCGAAAGGATGACCAGCGTCGAACACATTAAGGAATCGAGTTACCCGCTCTGGACATCCAACCCGGTCTTGGTAAAAAAGAAAAACGGGAAGTGGAGGATGTGTGTGGACTTTACCGACCTCAATCGGGCATGCCCGAATGATCCCTTCCCTATGCCGAGGATCGACCAATTGGTGGATTCGACGTCGGGAAACAGACTGCTGTCATTCATGGACGCGTACACAGGCTACAACCAGATCAAGTTGCACCCAGCAGACCAGGAAAGCACGACGTTTATAACAGATCGAGGCTTATATTGCTACAAAGTCATGCCATTCGGTCTAAAAAACGCTGGAGCGACTTATCAGAGGTTGGTTAACAAAACCTTCGATCGTCAGATAGGGCGGAATATGGAAGTCTACATCGATGACATGTTAGTAAAGAGTGGCACGGACGAGGTGCATCTCGCAGATTTGTTGAAACTTTCGACAACCTCATGGGAATAAATCTCAAACTCAATCCGGAAAAATGTTCCTTCGGGGTAAGATCGGGAAAGTTCATGGGTTTCTTTGTAAGCAAAAAAGGAATTGAGGCCGACCCGACTAAGCTCCAAGCTCTTACCAACATGACTCCGCGTAGGAATATCAAAGAATTCTAGATATTAACCGGGCGTCTAGCGGCGTTAAATCGGTTTATCTCTCGTTCGTCTGACAAGTGTGCTCCATTTTTTTCAGGTCCTGAGAAATGCCAAAATTTTTGTTTGGACAGTGGATTGTAATGCGGCCTTTTTGGGAATCAAGACTTATCTATCATCTCTGAACCTTATCACAAAGCCTCTGATAGGAAAGACTCTTTTCCTTTACACAACAGTTTCAGATTCCGCGGTGAGTGCGGCATTGATCAGCGAGTCGGGAGCGGCCCCTAAAGCGGTATATTTCGTGAGCAAAAGTTTATTGGACGCAAAAACATGGTATCCAAGGCTGGAGAAGATGGTCTTGGCATTAGTAACCGCGGCGCGAAAAATGCAGCCATATTTTCAAGCACACCCTAATGTCGTCCGTACCTCGTTTCCACTTAAATACGTTCTTCAACGCCCGGACATGTCAGGGAGAATGTCTAAATGGTCGGTCGAGTTGGGAGATTTCGACATCAATTTTGAGACACGGACAACCATTAAAGGCCAGGTTCTGGCCAATTTCATAGTAGAATTTCATTCCGACCGCCCAGACCAAGACGCATCCTCGGGAGAAGCCGAACCAAATGAATGGATCGTCCGCACCGATGGGGGATCAAACGTAAATGGCTGCGGAGCGGGCGTACAGATAGTCACCCCAACAAGCATAAGTATGCATCAGGCGATTCGATTTGGCTTTCCCACTTCTAACAACGAAGTCGAGTACGAGGCCGCCCTGGCCGGTATGCAACTAGCCCAGGTATGTGGAGCTAGGCATGTACGTCTCGTTAGTGATTCTCAACTTTTAATAAATCAAGCCTCGGGAGCCTCGGAGGCCAGAAAAGAACATATGGTTCAATACCTAGCCGCATTAAGGGTGTTAGCTGCGTCATTCAATAAGGTAATATATGAACATGTCCCAAGAACCGAGAATGTGGTAGCCGACTCTCTAGCGTCGGCCTCTTGCTCAAACAACTACCCCTGGATAACCGAACAAGAAAACCCGTCAATCATAAAGAGGAAAGAGCTGAATAACCGGCCCGAAATCGCTTGCCAGGTGTCTTCGGTAACTATGTCGGATTGGCGACGAGACATCATTGCTTTCCTAGCCGAAGGTTTATTGCCGGACGATTGCGCGTCGGCCTGAAAGGTGCGCAACAAAGCCCAAGGATACATTTTATTGGGCGACATATTATACAAAAAATTGTTCAGCCGACCGTTACTGAGGTGTTTGGGGGTAAATGAGTTGCAGATCATTGTGTCCGAGTTGCACGATGGGGAGGGCACGACCCACTGTGGTTACAAGGCCTTGATAAGAAGAATTTTTCTCGCCGGATTTTATTGGCCAACGATAACGACAGATGCTCAGCAGATAGTAAAAACCTGCGACCCTTGTCAAAGATTTGCGAATGCAATAAACGTACCCGCGACCCCTTTAGAATCCATATCTGAAGGATTACCCTTTGACCGATGGAGGATCGATCTTGTCGGGCCGTTACCACTGACATCTGGTGGGAGACAAACGATCGTTGTGGCAGTAGACTACTTTTCCAAGTGGGTGGAAGCCGAACCTTTATCCACCACCAAGACTAAGGACATCATCAGATTTATTTGGTCCAATATGTGTTGTCGGTTCGGGGTACCCTAGAAGCTCAACATGGACAACAGACCCCAATTCGATAGCAAAGAGATGAAATCTTTTTGCACAACTCACATAATTAGGCAGTATTTTTCCGCCCCATTCCACCCTCAAGCGAACGGGCAAGTCGAAGTCACCAACAGGACAATTTTGGACGGCCTCAAAAAGAACCTCGAAGGAAAAGCTGGTAAATGGCCAGACTATTTGCAGGAAGTATCGTGGGCTTACCGAACTACGCCTCGAACGACGACTAAAGAATCGCCTTATGCTATGGTCTATGGCATGGACGTGGTCACCCCGGCAGAATCTATCTTTCCTTCCTTCAGGATCGATACTTATGACGAAGACACAAATAGAGGTAACAGACGGTTAGCCCTCGACCTCATTGAGGAAAAATGGAACCGTGCCCAACTAAATTCTCTACATTACCAGACCTTAATGAGGAGTCGGTATGCGACTAAAGTACAACAACGGGAATTCAAAGTCGGTGATAAGGTCTTGAGACGAGTTTTTTTGCATACCAAAGACAAAAGCCTCGGTAAGCTCGCCCCAAACTGGGAAGGGCCATACGAAGTGATAGAGAAGGTCAAGAGCGGGACTTATCGGTTACAAGATAAGCTCGGGCGTTCATTAAGGCTACCATGGAACATCGAGCATCTGAAATTGTATTTGGAGTAATTTCATATTTTGTAAACTCAGACTTATTCGTGTAAATATTTTTTGGGTCAGGGATGCACTCTTTCCTACCTCGGTGGCGCGAGAAGGTTTTAATGAGGCATCGATAACACCCAACCCCTTTAATCGATTTTTTTTGTTTTTTCTTTTCATCTTTGAAGTGTTACTGATGACTCTATCAGCTGACGAGTTGATCAACGAGTCTTTTTTAACAATCTTGACTACTTTACATAACCTTTATGGGGTTTTCAGTTTTCAAACTGATCTACATCTTAAATTCCCGACCCTACAGAAAAATCTTCAATATTACATTGATCAACAGAACCTTCATCGGTTTTTCAGTTTTCGAACTGATCTACATCTTAAATTCCCGACCCTACGGGAAAATTTTCAATATTGCATTGATCAACAGAACCTTCACCGGTTTTTCAGTTTTAGAACTGATCTACATCTTAAATTCCCGACCCTATGGGAAAACTTTCAATGTTACATTGATCAACAGAACCTTCATCGGTTTTTCAGTTTTCGAACTAATCTACATCTTAAATTCCCGACCCTACGGGAAATTTTTCAAAATTACGTTGACCAACAAAACTTTCATGAGTTTTGTTTACACCTCAAAATTCTGACCCTTCCCATGAATTTATAAAACCATTATAGAATGAAACATTCAACAAAATATAAGTACGAATGAAATATTGATTGTTTGATAATTTTGTTTACAAAAAATGTTTATAGGGGACTCTACGGTCCCCACACTAACAGGTCTCAAAAACAACAAAATACAAAAACACAAAAAACCAAGGACGTCGGGAATCACGCATCATCTTCCTCCGAGCCGGTGTCGTCCGACTCATCATCTTCGGAAACAACATCAGAAGGGCGGTCGTCCTCCGGAACATCCAACCACATCGACCCGAGGGGAAGGTCAGGGAAGCGATGATGAAAAGAGAGCACGTACGCGGCCTCGGCCTCGGCCGTCTCCTTCTCCATCCACTTCTTGCCTTTTTCAGCAAAAATAGTGTTAGCCGCCTTCAGTTCAGTGATCTCCCGCGCCAAACCCGCGACACGATCTTCCCCGGCCTTCCTGGTTTGCTCCAAGGCTCCTTTGGTCTCCTTAAGCCGCTCCTCTGCCAGTTATTGAGCAGCTTTAGCCTTCCGCACCTCCTCTTCCAGACCAGCAACCCTCGCCTCTGCGCCTGATAGCTTCTGGCTCAGTTCCCCTGCCCGACGCTCTTTCAAGGCCAAGGGCACAAGCATGTTGTACAAGGAAAGGGCCAGTCCGTCAGTGATCTGCAATGGAAAAGTGTGCGGACTCCCGGGCAGAGACAACACTAGAAGCTTCGTGCCGCTTGACGACGCCACGACGTGTTTAGAAGCCTTTGAGGGGCTAGCATCATCGGGGATCACCACCACGGGGGCGGCCTTCGAACCACCCTTAGCCCCCCCATACCGGTCGAACAGCTCCGGAACCGTAGTATTTTCAACACCCGCGGCCGACACGTGTCGTTTTTCACTATTAGTCGAAAGGGCTCCTTAAGAGACTGAGCTGATAAGCACGCTTCGAGTTATTGGGCAACACGTGTCGTTTTTCACCTGACACGCACGCTAAGCCTAGACTAGCCGACACAAACGAGGACACTAGACGGGCCACTTTGAACCGATTCACTTCTCAAAACCGGATTACCGGCCCGGGCCCATGGGAAAAAACCGCCAAGGTGGATCAGAAGCAGACCCAGCGTCGGGACTACATTTAGTGCCAAGAAAGTGTCAGAGCCCGGTTGCCTGATAAGAATTAGAAGGTCGGACGTCAGTTGGAAGAAATTTCCCCGCGCCCGACCGCTTAATATAGACCTTGAGGTTCGGACATACTGGAAAGAGAGGGTCGGGTCCGGATAGACCAGTCATCGGTCCAGAGGGTAAGAAACAGCGGCATTCCGAGTTGACCCATTTACAAGTCTTCGTTCCCGTTGCTCTCAAAGACTGGGGGGCTATTGATAAAGGAATAATTCGCCAGAATTAATAACAAGGAGTTAATTATGAATAGAAGGAAGTTAATAAGACTGTAATAGCATTTGTCACTTATTAGATGATAATTTGTAAGTAAAGTATTTAATGAAGGACCAAAAGAGAAATAAAACAAGCCCACCAAGAACATTAATGGGTCCACCCTTCACTACTATAAAAGGAGACCCATTATTCTTGGTAGGTGGGACATTCTACAATATAATATTCTCTTTCTACTTTCTCTCTCTACACTCTCACTTTAGTCACATTAGGTCCAAGATCCAATATTTTTCCCAGTCATTTATTCTCTCATCACATACCATACAAAGATCTTCATTTAGAGTAAATTTAAATAAGAGATGATGAGCATCCCTTGTTGATATGTTTAGATTGCCTTTGAATCTTCTATCACTTATGAATTTTTCTATCACTTATGAATTTTTCTAAGAGATGCTTCTTTGGGATCCCAACAGAAAATTTCCCAATCAATGTAAATAATGTAGATTCTATGAGTTTTTTTTATGTTCTTGTGAGAATTGGATTGCTATGTGGTCTTTCTTAAACTGAACATTTTCTGGTTTATAATTATATGCACTAGATTTAATTTTAAACAGGTCTACATACTAGGGGATAAGATAGGATTATGTTAATTGTTTTTGCTATGTTGTAGGCTTGGAAATTCTGAGATGAGGGATGGATTATTTTGCTGTTGTTCCATCAAAACAAGGAATAAAGAAAACCAGATCACGCAAGGACAAATAAGACAGACGAGAATCAGGCAGACGGGAAACTCATGAAGGAACTCAAAGAGGAGCAAAATCAGGAGAGATCAAACAACATGATTAACGATTTCGACGAGCCATTAATTGGAAATCAATGATTGAAAAAGCAACTTGGGATTAAAAAAAAAGAATTTTGGACCACAAATTTCAATTCTTTTGAGTATAGTGTTTGGTTCGATAGAGTACGAATCCATAAAAATTACTTAAATTTAAATAATAGCGTCTATTTTTACAATTAGAATAAAAATTTAATTACTATATACGAAATAGTAAAGGTATAGTCTAACCCATTCAATGTTCTGAAAATGATTGACATATAAAATAATTCCATTCAAAATAAATGTTTCTGAAGAGCAATGTTGGTTTGAACGTCTAATTTGGTGTTAACTGGTCTTATTTATTCTATCCGAACCAATTACAGACCATATACATATCAAAATTATAGTTCGCAGGTGAATTTGATACAAAACTTTTACTTTTTTCAAACGCGATCTTGTCCGATAATATATACTACATATAAAAAGTAAAAGAAATATATAAAATAATAATACTAACAATAATAAAATAATAATTATTAACTACTAATTACTACCTCTATAAAATAATATATTTGGCACCACCAAAATTTATTAATTAAAAAAGTTATTAATTAATCGATAAATCAATAATTATTAATGTATATATTAATTAATATTCTATTAATTTATAGTAAAATACTTAGTTTACAAACAACTTTCAAGCTTCCATTTAATTATTGTACATTATACAATGTATGTATATCAAATGAAGGGTCCAATTTGAAAGAAACTTTCAATCTTCCACATTATTATGTTTTTTGTGTTCAATGTATCACTTTATGGACATTAAAAATATTTTCTATATAAATACAAGATCAAAATAGGTTAACACAAACAAATCATACACACAACATGGCTTCCCATCTTAAAGGTGTGAAAAAACCAACAATGATATACGAGATTCGAAGAGCATTATGCAAGCACAACAAGGATAATCCGAGTCTCACTCAAAGCAATCGCAAGAATGGGTTCATAGTAACTATGGTTTGCAGGTGAGTCAAGCGACAATATCAAATACTAGTTAAGCGGTCTTTAGAGCATCTCTCACTTGCTCCCGAAAGAGGCGATGTTAAACGACACAAACCGACAAAATTTCCTGACCTGGAAAAATCTCTCCACGAATGGATTCTTCAATATCAAGAACATGTGAATATGACAATTGAATTAATATCGAGAAGGCGAAAAAGCTCATGAAAGATATTTATCCAGTGGATACTCGAGACTTTACTTTTTCCATTGGTTGGCTTGGAAAGTTCAAAGCAAGATATGGAATTAAAAATTTCCAGCGTTTCGGAGAGAGTGGATCTGTTGAAATGGAGGGCATGGAGGGCAAATTAAAATCCGTAAGAGATAAAGTTGATTAGTTTGAAATGAAAGACATCTTTAATATGGATAAACAAGTTTGTTTTTTATTATTTAATTTTATATTTTGTACTTTAGTGATGTAATTATTTACATGTTTTGATCTTAGACAGGTTTGTTTTTTAGACTTCAACCGGATCATTCCCTTGCAACAATGCAACTTGAAGGGAAACAACAAGACAAGGAAAGACTAACTGTTGTTATTTGCTGTAATGAGGACGGGTCAGAAAAACTTCTTTTATGGATTGTTGGGAAACATGCTAAACCAAGGTGCTTCAAGAATATAAACTTGAACAGTCTGAACTGTGAGTACCGTGCTAACAAATGAGCTTGGATGACTGGTGTGTTATTTGAAGAATATGTTCGCCAACTTGATAAAAAAATGGTTGGAAGAAAAATTCTCTTGATTGTGGATAATTGCCCTTCTCATCCAAAATTTATGGAAGGATTGTGAAATGTTGAATTATTTTTTTTGCCACCAAACACAACTTCAAAAATTCAACCTTGTGACGCGGGGATTATACGAGCTTTAAATATTCATTATCGTCATCGATTTTATAGAAGTCTTTTAGAGGGTTATGTATTAGGGGTTCCAAATCGAGCAAAAAAATGTGTTAGATGCAATGAATCTTGCAATTTCAGCATGGTCTATAGATGTTCGTGCAAATACAATTGCGAACTACTTTCGTCATTGTAAACTTCGATCAACAGATAACGTGACTTTTGAGAACTCAAATGAAGGTGGTGAAAGCACTCAAGAACTCTAGAATTTGATCAAAGAGTTGGGTTATCGAAATGCAATGGATATCGAAGATAATCTGAATCACCCAGAAGAAAATGTAGTTGCACAATTGTTGACTGATGAAGAAATTATTGAAAGTGTTATTGGAATTAATAGAGATGATATCGATGAAGAAGATGATGAAAGTTCTACAATGGAGCCCCTTCGCGAAATGAAGCTATTAAAGCGGCAATCACATTGAAAAATTTCTTGTTGAGCTATGAGAAAACAACACCAGAAGTTCTTACCATGCTAAGGAAAATTAGAGACGAGATTCAAAGAGAAATTGATTTCAACAAAAAACAAAAGACAATTGAGTCATTTTTCAAGAAACCTTCATAAATCATTCATGTAATATGCTATATATAAGGAATTATTAATTTATATTTTATATGGGGTCTAACGAAATTATCAAAAATGTATTATCTTATAATTTTAGCGAATTATTAATTTAACACCCTATTCCCGAGTCGAGACCGGCCAAAAAATATTATCTTAGAGAGTTTATTAAATAATCGAGTATGAATTTATCGAGTTTCTACTGTAGTATGTTTCTAATAATATATAAATTTGATCTTTCGAGTAATTATTATAATTTTTTCGACTAATTATCTTTCGAATAATATTTTTAATTTATTTAATTCTCAATAATATATAGTTTTTAATAGTCATTGATTTTTCAAAATATAAATTTACCATTAGTCTTATTATTCAACCTAACATCACATCATTTTTTAGATTCGTCGCCAAAAGCTATAACATTTATGAAATCAATATTTTATAAGTTCTTGATGATTTTGACAATGAAAATAATGATAAAGGTTTTGTGATAAATGATTGTCATGATCGATGATGAAAGTAGAACAACTTTTAAGAATGTTTTGTGTTTGTTTTAATATTTTATTTTACTATTCAATACATGTTTTAGTTTTTTTTGTTTTATTATAGATTTATATTTATTTTTAGTAACATTTAACTGTTTTTTTGTTATATTTATTTTGATTTAAATTTTTTTTTGTTTAAATTTAAAATGAAAGTCAATTTTTTTAATTATGTTCTGTTTGGATCAAATTGGATCGCACAATCTAAATAATAAAAAAGTTTTTGTGGGCCAGGTCGAGCTGATCTGCAAACACGAACAAATCATACTCGGATTCGAAAATATAAAACCCGCAGCGTACCGGGTTAGGATTCGAATAAAAAAAGCAAGCTCCATCACATAAGTAATGATAAAAAAAATGCAATAATGATTTTTTGATTTTTTTGAAAGTAAATATAAATTTATCTAACTAACATTAATAAGGTCAGATTTCTTTGATACAAATATTGCATCATCCGAAAGGAAATTCAGACATATTCGATACCATACCACACTGAATAGTACGATCAAGTGAATTGTGACTCAGCAGGCTGCTGATCATTCCCTGTTTTGGCTTATGGGTCCTTAGACCTGACCCGAGTCCATAGTCCAACCCAGAAGGCCCATAAGTCACAAAACAAGTATAAATACCCCAACCACCTTCATTTAATAAAAACACTTTACTGCTAGTACACACCTTTTTCATCTTTCTACACTTCACTCCAATATTAAATTCCTAAAAAAAGATAAAACACTTTACGAATATACCCTTCGATCAGAAACAACCCTCACCAGATTGGCGACCACAATGGGAGGAGACAGTGCTTGAATTCCATATTCAAAACTAACGAAAGAAGCAATAGTTTGGATGTCATCATTAAAGCAGATGAATCCTAATGCGCATGAAGTTCTTCCACCTCTTTCGCATCTCAACCACAACACAGATGAAAGACAGTTCATGCAAGAGGAACATGACCAACTGAAGGATGAAATTGAGGCTTTGAAGGCTCAAAACACGATTAGAAAGGAATGAAGGAAATATCTGATGCGTCCGGACCCCATCCTACCTATGAGCATGCTGAAAATGAGCAGTCTACAAAGACTCGAGTTAGCTCTAAGAAAACATATGGTTATAAACATCTTATAAGTATAAAATCGGAGTCCTCAAATATTTTTTCCGATAATATGAACCTCGAAGAATCACTTTCATCTAGCATTAATGAAGGCCGGGCTAAAAAGAAGTTAAGATTGACTAAAAAGCATTCGAGAAAAAGAGGTAGAAGAGGCATAATTAAGAAGTATCAAATGAAAGCAAAAGGTTCGGCTGATCAGCACATTGTCCATATGTTGATTGACCCATTTCAATGTCAATCCAAATCACGTATTCTCGCCACCCCTAATAAAGATTCAGTGTTTAGGCGTAGCCATAATTGGAGGCAATCGCCTTTATCTTCAAAAATTCTGTCCGGACATCATCCCAGAAGGTTTGATAGCTCTAATATGGAAAAATACCACGAGGGTAAAGACACGGACAACCATCTTGAGCAATATACAATTTTTATGATGGAATTTGATGATGATGACAAACTGCTCTGCCGGGGTTTTCACAAACCTCTAAAGGAAACGACCCCAAGTGGTAGAATAACATCCCCCATGGATCTATAAAAAACTTTGATATGTTATGGGTTGCTTTCCGAAGGCAATTCGTAGGAAGCAAATAAGTTAAAGGGAATGGAGACACCATCATTCATTGTTCTCAGGAACCAAACGAGTCTTTAAAATAATACATAAGTAGGTTTATGAATGTAAAAAATGGGCTGGCTGACTGCTTTAAACAAGTGGCCATTGCATCTTTGAGACAAGGTCTGAATCTGGGTGACTTAACCGATTCGGTGACCAGGAAAAAACGATGACTTTTGGGTGGCTATTAAATCAAGTTGGAAAACAAATCACGGTTGAAAAAATTAAAAAGACCAGAGTCCCTCGTCTGAACATATCGGTTGCTTCCCTACCAGCTCCAAAACCAAAATCCCATTCCGGTTATAAACCAAAAGAGTCCGTACAAGGATCTTACCGACCCAGGAAAAATCAGTCTAACCAAAACTAGCAATGCATAAATAAAATAGGCCATTGGGTTCAACCTGAATGGTTTGCTGAGTTAGGAAAGTGTGTAGCAACAATTTATGATAAGACAAAAAATGAGGTTCATTTTAGATCTCCAACCCCATTACAGTCTCCTAGGGAAACCTGAAGTACTCGCTACTGTAAGTACCATAATGATGTGGGTCATGACACAAATGATTGTATAACACTAAAGCATGAATTACAGAATCTTATCGAAAGGAGGAAATTGGGTGCCTTCGTTAAAAATCAAGGAGGAAACAAACGAAGTACCAATACGTCTCGAGCACCTTTAGCAACTATTCAAGGGACTTCGATACAAGAAGACACTATAATGACTCCTGATAGATTTGACGTTGATAATGAATATCTTGATCCTGATCCAGACCAGAATCAAGTGGCGGTAATAGTGGATAAGTCTGCTAACATTTCTGATCTGGTACAAATTTTTGAACTTTTTACCATATTTGGGGGAGATACTGTAACAACACCTTCGAGTTGTTCAAGAAAAAGATATGTTAACATTTTGATTATCCAATTGGAAGGAAATATGTCTACAAACCTATACCAAATCCCTACTCCTTTTATAGTTTTTGATGAGGATGATTTAAGAGATATTGTTGGCCCACATGAAGATGTTGTGGTAATAAGAGCATCAATTGGGGGTAATGAAATCCGAAGGATCCTGATTGACATTGGTAGTTTGGAAAACATATTATTTTTAACTACTTACAAATAAATAACGAATCCCTCAGTCATTCATCGATCAAACAGAACTATTGCAGGGTTTACAAGCAGTCCGGCTGAGGTCACTGGTGAGTATGAAGCAAAAGTATTATTGGGTAAATGGCCTTTTACAAAGTTGGTAAGGGTGTTATTTATGGTAGTTTATTATCCCACATCGTATAACGCCATATTTGGAAGGTCTCGGCTCTCTAGGATTCATGTTGTGGCATCCATAGTCTATCAATGTCTAAATTACGCTATATATGGACAAACGGGTGTTGTCTGAAGTAGCCAGAAGGTGGCAAGAGAATGTTATCTTACTGCCCTTACTTCCAAGACATTAGAGATATCCAAAGTTAACAAAGAATAGTAACTATTGGAGCCTTCAACACATCAGAATGAGATAGATGATCCAAGGGAGGCTCATAGTATAATACCTATTGAGGAAGTTGAAATCCATTCCTTTACTGAAGACAAGAGTGTCAGAATTAGAACTAAGTTTCCATCGAATTTGAAAGGCAAACTATTATCTTTTTTATCTAACAATTTACATATGCTTTCATGGAACAATGTTGATGTAATCGGAGTTCCAGCCGAAGTGATATGCCACAAGTTATCGGTCCGATCTAATGTTGGACCAGTAGTTCAGAGAAGAAGGAGTTTTTAAAAGAAAAGGCTAATGTGATAGTACAAGAAGTCGATAGGTTAACCAAGATGGGTCATATCAAAGAATCCCAATATCCTTTATAGACGACAAATCCCATTTTGGTCAAGAAAAAGAATGGAAAATTGCGTATGTGCATTTACTTCACCGATCTTAACAGAGCATATCCTAAAGATCCGTTTCCAGTACCTCAGATAGATTAGTTGGTGGATTCTATGTCGGCAACAAACTTATGTCCTTTATGGGTGCCTTGCCAGGATATAATCAGATACAAATGGACCGAATGATCGGGATCATAATATATTTATCACTGATAGAGGGCTCCAATACTACAAAGTGGTGTCATTTGGATTGAATAATGTTGGGCCACTTATCAAAGGTTAGTAAATAAAGTCTTTACTAGTTAAATTAGCAGGAATATGGAAGTCTATATATATATAAATGACATGATGGTGAAGAGCCTCGAGGAAGATGAACACATATCCGATCTTCGAGAAACATTTTCTAACTTAGAAGCCATCAATTTGAAATTAAACCTGGATAAATGTGTTTTTGGGTCCGTATTAGAATTGTTTTTGGGTTATATTATAAGTGAAAAATGAATTCAGCCTAATCCTGATAAGCTCAATATTCTGTTGTCTATGGATTTTCCTCGAAACACTAAAGAATTTTAAAGACTAACCGGACGGTTTGCTGAGTTAAATAGGTTTATTTCAAGGTCATCAGACAAGTGTGCTCATTTTTTCCAAGTTTTAAGGCATGACAAAGACTTTAATTGGTCTCCATAATGTGATTAAGCCTTCTTTGAAATCAAGAAACATTTGTCTTCACCATAGACGTTGTTCAAACCTGTTTAGGGGGAGAAACTTTATATGTACTTAGTTGTGTTGGAGTATGCAGTAAATGTTGTGTTAGTAAGAGTAGTGGATAGTTACCCTTGTCCGGTGTATTACATAAGAAAGAGTCTATTGGAAGTAGATAAGAGATATTTAAAGTTAGAAAAGTTAGCCTTAACGTTGGTAATAACAGCCAGAAAAATAAGGCCTTACTTTCAAGCATATTCAATTGTTGTCCGAATATCTTTTCCTTTGAACTGGGTGATTACGATGAGTGACTCCCAACTACTTATCCATCATGCTCAATGACAGTCTCTTATGTGGGGTAAAGAGAGTCTGATTGATGAGTGACTCCCAACTACTTATCCATCATGCTCAATGACAGTCTGAAGCTAAAAAAGAAAAATTGACAAAGTATTTGCTGATACTAAGGGACGTTGTTGCAGGCTTTAAAGGTATCCAATACGAACATGTCCCTAGATAGAAGAATACTATGGCTGACTCCTTATCAACCATAACCTATTCTGAAGCTTACCTATGGATTCTGATGCAAGAATTCCCCTCAATAGATTCAAGCCAAGAAAAGGGTAAAAAAATGAAGAAAATATGGCTTATTTGTCGTTCAACCTAAAGACTGGAGGTATGATATCTTTCAGTTTATTTCCAATGGAGTTTTGCCTCCGGATAAAGCCCTGGCTAAAAAGATTAAGTATAAGGCTCGTGGTTCCTGGTATTAAGAGAAGCTCTTTATAAGAAATCTTTCATCAGACCTCTCCTTCGTTTCTTAGGATTTGAAAAATCCCAAAATGTTCTTTTAGAACTACACGATAAAGAGGGCTCTACACATTTTGGATTTAAGGCATTAACCATGAGGGTTTTGTTAGCAAGGTACTATTGACCTACAATAATGACATATGCTAAAGATATGGTCAGAAGGTGTGACCCATGCTAAAGGTACTGAAACAAAATCCATGTGCCAGTAGTTCCCATGGAAGCAATATCCAAACCAATACCTTTTGCGAGATAGAATTTGGGCTTGGTTAGACCTCTTCCCATGGAATCCGGAGGATTCCGAACAATAATAGTGGAGATAAATTACTTTTCTAAATGGATAGAAGCTGCACCACTAGCTGGAACCACATCAACGACAGTCATAAAATTTATCCTTTTTAATATTTGTTGCCGATTTGGAATTCCCCAACATATTACTACGGACTACGGGCCACAATTTGACAATAAAGAAATGGATACATTTTGCACCTCTAGAAGAATTCAACATTGTTTCTATTCTCCTTTCCATCCTTGAGCTAATGAGCAGGTTAAAGTTGCTAATTGAACCATTATAATAGGGTTGAAAAAGAATATGGAAGGAGCTGCAAGAAAAGGGCCAAGCTATTTGCAAGAAATATTGTAGGCCTATCGAA
Source organism: Limnanthes douglasii subsp. nivea (assembly GCA_036936605.1). Lineage (NCBI taxonomy): Eukaryota > Viridiplantae > Streptophyta > Magnoliopsida > Brassicales > Limnanthaceae > Limnanthes > Limnanthes douglasii. Next base: position 212,687,756 of record JAUPFV010000004.1, read on the forward strand.
CTACTCCACGAACGGCCACCCAAAGGTCTTTATTTTCCTTTGTCTATGGGATGGAAGCGATCACGCCTATCCTAGCAACACTACCATCTTTCAGAATACAAAATTATGCCGAACATGGTAATGAAATAACGGTAAGACATCAGTTGGATCTGATTGAAGAAAGAAGAGTAAAAGAAAATTTGAGGACTGTACATTATCAGGACTTAATGAGAAGCAGGTATGTGTCTAAAGTAAAAAGAAGAGATTTCCAAATAGGTGATAAAGTGTTAAGAAATGTTTTCTAGCACACTAAAGAAAGACAGTTCGGTAAGCTGGCTCCAAACCGGGAAGGGCCATATGATGAGTCCGGATTTTGTCACCATTCTTTATGAGAACCTGACAGGGGAAATTCGGACAACATCCACCTAACCGGACAGGGGCAGTTCAGACAACCTCCACTCACTAAACTGTCCGAACAGAACTAAAGTATTAAAAACTTAACCACTTTGTAACTAAACTAATTACTTGCTTACTTAAACTAATGAGTCTTTAAACTCGACCCGAATCCATTTAAACACAACCCGAAAGCCCATGTGGCCCAAAGATAAGGGTATAAATACCCAACTACCTGCATTAAATGAGGGTAATAAAAAATTAAATACAACCAGGCAGCTCAATTCTCCCTCTACACTATATCCAAACATTAAATACCTCCAAAATATCACAAAACTCTGGATAAAATTACCCTCAAACGAAAATAAACCTCACCAAATTGGCGACCACAGTGGGAGAACGACGGTGCCTGAATCTAGCATTCAAAACCATCAGAAAAAACCAGTTCGGATGAATCCGGACGTGCTGGAAGTACCACCAGCTTTGCTCGAAGTGGTGGGAGAAAATGATGAATATACCATCGAGGAGCGTGATAGATTAAAATTTGAAATAGAAGCTCTGAGGGCAGAGAGGGAAAATATGGGCGTAAAATAGAAATCAAAGGCGTCAGTTGCTCACAATACTGACAATCCAAGGGAACATGAGCCCTCAAAAACCCATGTGAGCACGAAAAAGACTCATGCTAGCTCAAAAAAGTCTCATCGGCCTAAGCGGGTGGAGAGCTCTGATTCGGACTCAGAATCTTCCAGCATCTTCTCAGGCGAAGATGGAGTCGAAGAATCCCTGTCATCCAGCAGTGATGAAGGCTGTTCGAAAAAGAAGCAAAAGTTAGTAAAAAAATACTCAAGAAAAAAGGATATGCATGGAAAGTTAAAGAGGTATATAGGCAAAGGATCGTCTCATAGCCGGAGACACGTAGATCAGATGGTGATGGATCCTTTTGCCTTCCATGATGAACCAGGTCTCTTTGCAACTCCTAATGAGGATACCGTCTTCAGTCGTGTCCGGAATTGGAGACAATCTCCATTGTCCTCCAAGATTCTGTCCGGGAACCTTCCTAAGAGGTTTGAGAGTACAAAAATGGAAAAATACAATGACAGTAAAGACCCGGACAACCACTTGGAACAGTTCAAAAATTTTATGATGAATTTTGATGATGACGACAAGTTGCTTTGTAGAGCATTCTCCCAATCCTTTACGGGGAGTGCCCTGAAGTGGTATAACAGCCTACCGCAGGGGTGCATCAGAAATTTTGATACTTTTTGGTGGCCTTCCGGAGGCAGTTTGTTGGAAGTAAGGAGGTAAAGGGCAATGGAGACACAATCATCCATTGTGCCCAAGAACCGAACGAATCTCTAAAAGAATACATAAGTCGCTTTGTAAACACCAAAAATGGGTTGGCTGATTGCTTTGAACAAGTAGTAATAGCTTCTCTGAGGTAGGGCTTAAACCGTGGAAACCTGGCTGATTCAGTAACCCGAAAGAAGGCCATGACGTGGGGAGGTCTGTTGAATCAAGTTGGAAAGCAGATTAATGTTGATGAAACAAAGAAAACGAGGGTGCACAGGCAGGTGAGATCTGCTCCGGCTTCACCAAATCCAAACCAAAACCAGTCCGGGAACAAGGCTAGGGAGGCTGGGCAGAGTCATAACAGAGCCAAAGCTCAGTCTCAGCTAGCTGCTCCAGCACAGAGTCAACAATCTAGAAATAAGCGAGGACCTTGGGTCCAACCGGAGTGGTTTGTAGAATTAAAAGAAAACGTAGCCACTATTTTTGACAAAACAAAAGACGAAGTACATTATAGAAGGCCGGCTGCGTTACAATCTCGTAGGGAGAGTCGTAAAAATTGTTTCTATCAGTATCATAATGATACTGTCCATACCACCGATGATTGTATTGCTTTGAAGCAAGTAGTCAAAAATTTAATCGAAAGAGGAAAGCTGGGAGCATACGATAAAAGAAGAGGAGGCAATAGGCCTGGTAACACTCATCGGATTGGTCCAAACAATGCAGGCACATCGGCTCCGGAGGGGGCCATGGTGATAGTCGAGAGATTCGATGTAGAGTCAGAGTACTTGGACCCTGATATGACCCGGAATAAAGTGGGAGTTATCGTAGAAAATTGCAAGTCAGTGTCCGGACTTATTAACTTTTTTGAGTCACTCACAATTTTTGGAGGAGACACCATGACAGCACCCACTAGTTCTTCAAGAAAGATGCATGTTCATACTTTAGCTACCCAACTGGAGGGAGGCATGACTTCCTATCAATCACAGATTCCATTTCCCTTCATTGTTTTCGATGAGGATGACTTGAGAGATATAACTGGTCCTCATGAAGATGCTGTCGTCATAGGAGCATCCATTGGGGGCAATGACATAAGACGGATTCTAGTGGACACCGGAAGTTCTACCAATATTCTCTTTTTAACTTCCTACAAAAAGATGAAAAACCCAGCAGTAATTCAGTGTTCGAAGAGGTCGATTGTGGGTTTCACTGGAAGCTCAGCAGATGTGATCGGGGAGTTCGAGGAGGAAGTTTTGTTGGGCAAAGGCCCTTTTAAGAAAATGGTTAGAATACTGTTCGTTGTGGTGGATTGTCCCACTTGTTATAATGCTATTCTGGGGAGGTCTTGGCTCTCTAGGATGCATGCGGTGGCCTCAATAGTCCACCAATGTTTGAAATATGCTGTGCAAGGACAAGTGGGAGTTGTTCGGAGCAGCCAAAAGATAGCAAGAGAGTGTTATGCAACAGCGCTGGCCCCCCGGACGATGGGGGCAGTTCGAATTAACAAAGAATAACAGTTTGAGGGGCTTTCTGGGGGAAAGGGTGAGATTGATGACCCTAGAGAGACCCTTGGAGTTTTAATACCGATTGAAGAAGTTGAAACACATTCTTTGGCTGAAGGAAAATGTGTTAAGATAGGATCCAAGACGACATCAGAATTAAAGGGAAAAATGTTAAAGTTCTTGAAAGACCATCAACATGTTTTTGCTTGGTGCAATGCTGATGTTACCGGAGTACCAGCAGATATTATGTCACACCAACTGTCCATCCGAAGGGACATAGCTCCTGTAATAAAAAAAGAAAAGCTTTTTCTAAGGAAAAGACTGATGTCATAGTTCAAGAGGTTGACCGGCTTACTAAAATGAGGCACATAAAGGAGTCTCAGTACCCTTTATGGACAGCCAATCCGGTATTAGTCAAAAAGAAAAATGGCAAGTGGCGTATGCGTATCGATTTCACAGATCTCAATAGGGCTTGCCCGAAGGATTTATACCCAGTTCCCCGGATTGATCAGTTGGTGGATTCCACATCTGGGAACAAGATGCTATCTTTTATGGATGCTTTCTCCGGGTATAATCAGATTCAAGTGGATCCGAAGGATTAGGCGCATACTACGTTTGTTACCGATAGGGGCCTTCATTGTTACAAAGTGATGCCGTTTGGGTTAAAAAATGCTGGGGCTACTTATCCGAGGTTGGTAAATAAGGATTTTTCTGATCAAATTGGAAGAAACATGGAAGTATACATCGACGATATGATGGTGAAAAGTGTGGATGAAGAGCTACACTTGGCAGATCTCCAAGAAACTTTTGCTAACATAGTGAAAGTGAATTTGAAATTAAACCCAGAAAAGTGTATCTTTGGAGTACAGTCTGGCAAATTCCTGGGGTATGTGATAAGTGGGCAAGGGATACAGCCTGATCCGGACCAACTTAATGCTTTGCTGCAGATGAAGCCTCCTCGAAATATTAAAGAAGTACAACGTTTGACTGGGAGACTGGCTGCACTAAACCGTTTTATTTCAAGGTCTTCGGACAAGTGCGCCCCATTTTTTCAAACTTTAAAAGGTGCAAAAGATTTTAATTGGTCCCTGCAGTGTGATGAGGCATTCGATGAGATTAAAAATCACTTGTTTTCCCCCAAGACTTTGTCTAAACCCATTGATGGAGAAACTCTCTTCGTATATTTGGCCGTTTCAGATTGTGCCATAAGTTCAGTATTGGTAAGGGAAGTAGATAATTGTCCTCGTCCGGTGTATTACATCAGCAAGAGCTTGATAGATGCAAAAAAATGCTATCTGAAGCTTGAAAAGTTAGCATTAGCCCTGGTGATTGCTGCGAGGAAGATGAGGCCTTATTTTCAGGCTCATCCCATTATTGTCTGGACGTCTTTTCCCTTAAAAAATGTTCTTTAAAAGGCAAACGTTTCAAGTAGAATAACTAAGTGGTCTGTAGAATTGGGGGACTTCGATATTGATTTTTCCCCTCGGACAGCAATCAAAGCCCAAGCTGTGGCTGATTTCTTAGTTGAATTCCATTCTGATAGGGATACAAAGGAAACAACTGATACGAAAGACAAAAAAGTCTGGGTCATCTGGACTGATGGTGGATCAAGTACCATGGGATGTGGTGCAGGAGTATGCTTGACCTCTCCGTACGGTGACAGAATGTATCAAGCTATATGTTTTACTTTAAGGGCTTCTAATGAGTCCGAATATGAAGCTGTTATAGCTGGTTTGAAATTGGCTCTTATTTGTGGAGCCAAAATGGTCAAGTTAATGAGCGATTCTCAGCTGCTTATCCATCATACACAAGGTCAATCCGAAGCAAAAAAGGAGCAGTTGGTTAAATACTTACTTCTTCTTAAAGAAGTAGCTCTTAATTTTAAAAGCATCATCTACGAACACATTCCCCGAACAGAAAATATACTGGCAGACTCCTTAGCAACTATAGCCTATACTGAGTCCTACCCTTGGATTCATGTGCTAGAGTGCCCATCCATTCGAATCAGTCTGGGTAAGGAAGAAGAAAGTTTTGATATACAGATAAAACAGCCTCAAGACTGGAGATTTTCTCTCCTTCAATATCTCTCAGATGGCATCTTGCCACCGGATAAATCAATAACAAAAAAGGTAAAATACAAGGCTCGTGGTTTTGTCATCCTAAGAGATATTCTTTATAAAAAATCTTATAGTAGACCCCTCTTACGATGTTTGGGGGTCAACGAATCTCAGATAGTGCTCTTCGAATTAAATGATGGTGAGAGATCAGCTCACTGTGGATTCGGGGCTCTAACAAGGAGAGTTTTATTAGCTGGGTATTATTGGCCCTCTATAATGCAAGATGCTAAGGAGTTAGTAATGAGGTGTAACCCATGCCAGAGATATAGCAATGAAATTCATATCCCAGCCATCCCTTTTGAGTCAATTACTGAGCCAATACATTTTGCTCGATGGGGGTTGGATTTAGTGGGACCTCTACCTATGGCGTCCGGAGGGTGCCGAACTATAATTGTTGCTATCGATTACTTTTCGAAGTGGATTGAAGCAGCTCCGTTGGCAGGTACAACATCAAAAGCTGTTATAAAATTCGTTTTATCCAATATCTGTTGCAGATTTGGAATTCAACAAAAGATAACAACAGACAATGGACCATAGTTCGACAACAAGGAAATGGAGAGTTTCTGTGCCTCCAGAGGCATACAACATTGCTTCTCTTCCCCTTTCCACCCACAAGAAAATGGTCAGGTCGAAGTGGCCAACAAGACAATACTGTCCGGTCTGAAGAAGAATTTAGAAGGGGCTGCTGGGAAATGGCCTAGTTATTTGCAAGAAGTTTTGTGGGCTTACCAGACCACTCCCGGGGCTGCAACACAAGAGTCTCCCTTTGCCTTAGTATATGGAATGGATGCCATATCTCCTATAAAAGCTACTCTCCCTTCGTTTCGAGTTCATAATTTTTCTGAACACACTAACAAGGTGGCCATCAGAGGCCAACTTGACTTAATAGAGGAAAGAAGAGTTAAGGCTCACCTTAGAGCTGTACACTATCAAGGTTTGATGAGAACCAGGTTCACTTCTAAAATTAAGATAAGGTATTTTCAATCGGGGGATAAGGTGTTGAGAAACGTTTTCCTACACACTAAAGAGAAGCAGTTCGGTAAATTGGCTCCACCTTGGGAAGGACCCTATGTGGTCATTGAAAAGCTTCAGCCTGGGACATACCGGCTCCAAGACAAAGATGGAAGGATTTTGAATCACCCTTGGAATATTGAACACCTCCGGTTGTACTTGGAATAGAAACTATGTAAATATTTACTTGTTTAAAAGTTCATGTAAATATTTGGGGGCATACTCTTTCCTACCCTGGTGGTGCGGGGAGGTTTTAATGAGGTGTCCGTGCTCTTTTATAAAATTTGATGCCTTCTTAAAAATCCGGAGTGTTTTTACTTAATAATTTTCGGTAAAGTTTTTATTTGAACATGTCGGATTAAATTGAAAGAGTGATGACTACTTAATCATTTGTCATCGGAGAATTTAAACACTCTCACGTTAAAACATTTATGAAATAACCAAGGCCTGTTTAAATACCAGCCACCAAAATTGAAAAACTATGCAAGAGTTGTGCAAAATAAAGCTACCCATTAAAACATACGAAGTGCCTTGGCCATCCAAGGACTTTAAATTATCAAAACAAAAAAGATATATCCGGTCAAGGACCGAACACAATAACAAAAAATGCCTTGGCCATCCAAGGACTTTGGTTCAATCAAAACAAAAATGAAAAGATAATTGACACTCTAAGACTGAGCCTTTGAAGATGGCTCAGCCTCACTAGTTTTCTTCTTCTTGAGGTCATCATTTTCCTCATCTGGACTTTCCCCGGTGTTCTCTTCTTCATCGGATGAGTTAGCACTGAAGTAATCATGCTTGTCTCCATCAGCCATCGTGTGGAAGAGAAGGTCTTCATACTCTACAAAGGTCCATAAATCTCCCAGATTCCTCTTCGGAAATTTCTCATGAAAGAGCAAGACTATGTCCGACTTCACTTTGGCATACATTTCTTCCTGAGTGTCTATCACTTGGTTGGTATAAGCATCAATCATAGCTTGGATTTTTGCTTCTTTCTCCCTTAGAAAATCAGTTTTTTCTTGTGAAGCCTTGGACACCGAGTCCTCGAGCGAGATCTTGTCATTGGTCAAAGTATGAATGACCATGTCCTTAGCATTCACCTCCTCTTTCGAAGAAGAGAGATATTTCTCTAACTTAGATTGCTTTGTTCAGAGTTCTTTGATATTATCTTCTAAGGTAGCTACCTTTGTGGCCCAACCCTCCGGGTTCTTCTTTAACTCCTCATTCTCCCTCTTCAAAACATCAGCATTTTGGTTGGCAATGAGGAGGTCACCGGAAATTTCTCTTTGTCAGAATTAAGGGCATTAATAATAGCTGGCTGACCTCGCACTTGCTTCTCCAGACTAAGCACTGGCTCAATATTACTCAATATAGAGTGAGTTATAACATCTCTTTCACTTGAGACAGAGAAATACTTACCATTGAAGGTAACAATGTTCGAAGAGCTCGGGGGGAGGTAAGGTCCAGCAAAGTCATCCTTAGGGAGGTTTTCGAAGTAAAGACCAATTTATTCAAGACCACTAATATCAACACCATCAATGCTGATATCCCCTCCTGCACCCCCTCCGGTTTGGAAGTCACTAGGGATGCCTTCTGCTTGAGTTGGATCAGTAGGGTCAACAAGGGGAAGGGTCTCCGGAGGCCGGAGGGAAATCTCATTACCCTTGGAGGTCTTCTTCTTCTTGGCCTCCCTGTCCTTGCCCTCTGCTCCCCGTTTCCTATCTCTCTTAGGAACCCTTGGAGGTTTTGGAGATCCTGCCACTTCCCTAGTACTTTCATGCTCCACTACTTCTAGAAGAGCAACATCAATCTGTCCTTGGTCTGGCTCCTCTTGGTTTGTTAGACCAGTTTCCTCCACTTCGGTAGGATTGGCTTCAACCGCACTCTGCTTGCCTTTACCTTTTTTTCCTTTCATCTTACTTGGGGCTTTGGCTCTACCAGGCAGGTACAATGCCCCGTCCGGCGCGTGTGTTCTTTTAAGGACTACTTCCGGAGGGGGTGGGTAGTAAGTTCCTCCCAGGATAAGTCCCTCCGGTCAGTAGTATTCCATAGGTAGGACCTTGCTAGATTGCCTCCGGTGAAAGCATTATGGAAGCGATTCCCCCACTTCTCAGCAGCCTAAGCATTTAGCTTGTTGCAAGTGGTCTGCCCAACCTTCAAGTAGTCACTGAAGTCCTTAGGCATCACTGCCAAGAAACAAAAACAGACAAGTCAGATAAACAAATTTGTGAAAAATAAAGATGGGAATGTGAGATGGGACTCTTACCATCGCTTCGCCATCTGCCGGTAAGGAGGCTCGGGTCGACACCGGCTTTAATATTCCTCCCATTCTCTCAGGCGCCACTCACAAACAAGAAATGAGTCTTCCAATTTCTATCCGACTCGAGCAGATCGTTCACTGCTTTGTAATTATCACCCATGTTGAAGTGATAGAAGGGAATATGGTGGTTTCTGCAGAGGCTGGCCACAACTGCAAACTACTCCATTGGAAGAGGAATTCCGGAGAGCCTGGAGGCCATAATACATGCCATGAGAGTGTACCATGCGTTGGGTCTCAGTTGGCTTGGGCAAAGTTTGATGAGATGAAAGTATTTGACTATCTCCAGGTCTAAGGGAAACCTTAGTCCCCAGTTGAAGAGCTCAGTGAAGAAAACTATTTTACTGAGCTTGCAGTCCATCGGTGTCTCCGGATCCACCAGAATCCTTATTTTGACATTCTCCGAGATTCCCCATTTTGTTCGCATCCGACCCAGTTCAGCTGTGTGGATGAAAGCATAATTAAGTTTTTGCAAATCTATCAGATACTTAACACTTACCTTGTGGAAACAAGGTCCCACGTTTCCTACAAGACACTCTGGTAAATTCGGATGCCTTTAGCATAGTTTCTCCTTGCCTTTGTCCTTCTTGGCAGCAACAACCTCACTTGTTTGCCCGGAGACTTCAGACTCAAAGGGAGCTTCTTCAATAGAATCCTCCATCACTTCTTCCATTATCATAGAGGGGTTTTCAGTTGTTTTTGGGTGAGGGGAGCTAGAGGTTGGCTCAGCAGGCCCTCTGGATTGTTGGGCTTCACTGGTTTCTTGTAGTCTGGACTCCGGTTGGGCTCCGATGCAGTGGTTTCTTTTCGGAGACTTGAACTAGATCCCTCCGGGCCGGACAGCTTGTCCTTAGGAACCTTAATGGGTGCCTCTGGCCCCGTATTGCTATCCTTAGCCCCCAATTTGGAACGTGTACCTTTTAGAGCTTGCCCTTTTACCAAGCGACCTTTTCTTCGATCTACTAACTTCTCTGGAGAGGTGTCAGCGTCCGATCCCATGGCAATGAATGGGGAAGGTTTCTTAAAACTAGTAACTGCCTGCCCTGGTTCAACAATAGCCTCCGATTCCTGAACTGATGAGCCCGAGACAATTGGTGAAAGGTTGGGCTGAAACAATCTCCTAGGTTTTACACTCTTAGTTGATGAAGAGCCCCGATCAAGCTCTGAGCTTGGAGATTCCCATTTTTCGATAGGGGACACAGGGAGGCCTGCAGCAAGGCGCCTTTCTCGTTCAACTTTTTGAGCTTTCTCTAACTCCGACAAATTGAGCCACCCACCTTTTATTAAAGCGTTCCTTGCTGTGAACATAAACTCACAACTAAAGAAAGTGTTTTTTTTAGAGAGAGAGAGTTTTGAAGTTTAACAGAGCAAGGATGTTGAAGATGGTAAAACAATAGAAAAAGGACTAATTTATAGTAAAGGAACAAAAGATGCTTCGATACCTAGGAGAATTCGAAAGGGTTGCAATGATTAAGAACGACGCTGATGTCATCCCCATTAAATGAAGAGGTTGCTTTTTTGAAGAAAGTGGGAGCGCCGTTCTAGGGAAAAAAGCGGCTGGTATGGAAAATCAGAAAAGGACACGTGTCCCACGACCTCTGGCAAAAAACCGTTTAGTTTCTGAGAACTTTTTTCAGTCCGGATAAAGCCCTTACACAGTTCGAAAATCTATCAGGATACAAGCTATTTTTTAGGTCTTGTCAAAGGCCTTCGAACACCACCTAAAAAAGGGGCTACTGATGAGTCTGGATTTTGTCACCACTCTTTATGAGAACCGGACAAGGGCAATTCAGACAACATCCACCTAACCGGACAGGGGCAGTTCGGATAATCTCCACTCACTAAACTGTCCGAACAGAACTAAAGTATTAAAAACTTAACCATTTTGTAACTAAACTAATTACTTGCTTACTTAAACTAATGGGTCTTTAAACTCGACCCAAATCCATTTAAACACAACCCGAAAGCCCATGTGGCCCAAAGATAAGGGTATAAATACCCAACTACCTGCATTAAATGAGGGTAATAAAAAATTAAATACAACCAGGCAGCTCAATTCTCCCTCTACACTCTATCCAAACAATAAATACCTCCAAAATATCACCGAACTCTGGACAAAATTACCCTCAAACAAAAGTAAACCTCCCCACCATACATCATAAGTGAGAAAATTAAGCAAGGGACATATAAGCTTTTGGATAAAGAGGGAAATCTGCTGAAGCATCCCTAGAACATCTAACATCTCAAGTTATACTTAGAATAAAATTATCTTGTTAATATTTACTTTTTCATATATCAATGTAAATATTTGGGGGCATACTATTTCCTACCCTGGTGGCGCGGAGAGGTTTTAGTGAGGTGTCCGGTTTCAAATCAATAGGTAATTTAGGCCTTCTTTCAAGAATTGTGTTGAGCACAGAGTGATCAGGATTTATTCAATACCTTCAATCATTCAGATGAAATATATTTGAAGTGATCAGATTTATTCAACACTTTCCATCATTCAAATGAAATATCTTTAAAGTGATCGGATTTATTCAACGCTTTCCATCATTCAAATGAAATATATTTGAACTGATCATATTTATTCAACACCCTCCATCATTCAAATAAAACATCTTTGAAGTGATCAGATTTATTAAATAATTGTTGTTTTTTTCAAGGAATCCGATGAATTAAACAATGATTAATCATATCGGAAGAATTAAATACTGATTAAATATTAAAGCATAAGAAGAATGAATATATACGAAGGGAATTTTATATTAAACACAGATCGAAAAAGTCCGATCTACCATTAACCAAACGCCTTGGCCATCCAAGGAATTTAGTTTTAAAACAATACAGAATACATTGGTCATCCAATGAATTTAATCTTAAATATCAAAAGTAAACACAATAACCTTAGGGATCATTCCTTTCATTTTTTCCTTACCTACATCTTTGGTGCGACTCTTGGTGTCAGTGGTGGAACTTTCATCGGTTCCTTCATCAGAGTCACTCTCACTTGCTGAATAATAACCATGTTTATCTCCATTTAGCATGGTGTAAAAAGGTATCTCCTCGTATGGTATGTATTTCCATAAAGGCCTAAGGTTTTTATTTGGAAAGGTCTCATGAAATAGCAGAACCATATCCGACTTAACTCTTTCATACATTTTCTTCAAAGAATCCATCACACTGGCAGCATACTTATCTATTCCTGCAGCTATGTCTTGGGCTTGTTTCCTTATTAAAAAGGAATTTTCATCTTCATTCTCTTTGAGAAGCTTCTCTTGGTGAGGTTTATTTTAAGCTGAGGGTAATTTTGTCAAGTGTTTTATCAAGTTTAGAGAGTATTAAATGTTTGGGTGTTTAGTAGTGAGAGATTTAAGTTGTCTGGTTGTATTAAATGTTTGTTACCCTATTAATGAAAGTGGTTGGGGTATTTATACCCTTAATTATGGACCTATGGGCTTTCAGGTCGAATTATGGAACTGGGTCCAGTTTAAGGACCTATTTACTTATTAAGCTGATTAGCATATAACATAATCAAAAGGTGTTTAGTCATTTTTTACTTTTGTCCTGTCCGGATAGTTTAGTGGCAAGTTTCTGTCCAAAGTGCCTTTGTCCGGAAATCTCAGTAGGCAGTGGTTAAGTTATCCGGACTCATCAGTAGCCCCATTTTTAGGCCTTGTCAAAAATCTTTGGCAGGACTAAAAAATTCACTTAGTCAGTGACAACATTTCTCGATCAGCTTGTGTATCTAGGTTGAGATTTGTTCGAACTGATTTTTTCCCAGAATTCTAAGAGTCTTTCTTTGGATCGTGGGACACGTGCCACAATCTGATTTGACCTACTAGTCGTTTTTACCTAGATTGGCGCTCTCAATAACCCTAGAAAGTAGCCTATGCATTTAATTTTTCCCACATCAGCGCCGTCTTTAATCATTGAAAAAACCTCTTCGTCTTCTCCTAGGTATCAGTTATCTTTTTCTATCAATATATAAATCATTTTTTACTGTTTCATTACCTTCATCACTCAAAAATCTTCTTCAGAGCTTTCCTCCCTCTCTTTCAAGTTTGTTTTTGGATAGTTTTATGTTCACAGCTAGAAACGCTCTTATAAAAGGCGGCTGGTTGAATCTGTCTGAGTTAGAGAAAGCAAGGAAAGTCGAACAAGAGAGGCGTATTGTTGCCGGTCTCCCGGTCTCCCCAAGTGACAAGTTTGATAAACCATCCCAAGAATTTGATCAAGGATCATCTTCTACCATAAATCCAAAACCCAAATGACTGTTCAATCCAAACCTTTCACCAATCCCACCAGACTCCTCTGTTTAGGAGTCCCAACCCTCCACTACCAAAGAAAAGGCAGTATCGAGCGTTAGAAAACCCTCCCCTTTCATAGCCATGGGATCAGAGATTGAAAATTCTCTAGAAAAATCCAATCCACGCCGGACAACTCGTTTGGTGAAGGCCCAAACGACTGCCTCACAGTCAAAACCCTCCAAACCGGAGGCCTCTAAAGCGACATGCAAGGATAAACTCTCAGGATCAGAGGTTTCCATAAGAGCCCAACGAGATAAGCCCTCCGGATTGGATGCATCCAAAGTAGCTTCTCGAACAAAGTCCTCCAGAACTGAGCCTCAACCGGACATCAGGCCTTTGGAAACAACTGGCGCTCAATCATCCAGAAAGACCGTAGATTCAGAAGTTAACACCCTTCCATCCACAACAACTGATAAACCTTCCACAGTGATGGAAGAAGTGATGGAGGACAACATTGAAGAGGCCCCCTTTGAAACTGAAGCCTTAGGGAAAACTGGGGATGCTGCCTCTGATAGGAAAGGAAAAGGCAAAGTAAAGGTTGGTGTGGCTCATCCGGATATCCCGGAATGTTTGGAGGGCAAGGTAGGGCCTTACTATCAGAAAGTCAATGTTAAGTATTTGTTGGCCATGCAAAACATAAATTATGTATATACTCATACGACCGAGCTGGGTCGGATCCGTACAAAGTGGGGGATCCCAGAGTCAGTGAAGGTGAGAATACCTATCACCCCGGAGACTCCAATGGACTGCAAACTTAATGAAGTGGTCATTTACACCGAACTGTTCAACTGGGGGCTCAGATTCCCCTTAGACCCGGAGATTCTCAGGTACTTCCACCTGATAAAGCTTTTCTGAAGCTAATTAAGTCCAAATGCTTGGTACTCCCCCCTTGTTTGCATAATGGAATCAAGGCTATCCGGAATCCCTCTCCCTATGGAGAAATTTGCCGCTGTGGCAAGTGTATACAAGTATCATCACATCCCATTCTACCACCACAACATGGGAAACAACTTCAAAGTGGTAGACGACTTGTTGGAGTCGGAGAAGAATTGGAGAACTCAGTTCTTATTCATCATTTTGGGTCATGGGAAAATGAGAGGAAGATCAAAGCCAAGACCAACTCTAGTATGCTTACTAGTAGGTGGAAGAGTATAGGTAAATTCTTCAATTTTGTTTTTCATGATCTTCTTTTTACTTCACAAATATTTGATTGCTGAATAATTAATTTTTTTCAGTTTACCGAAGGAGTATACCGGATATTTGGAGGAGGGGCAGACTACATGTGCCAAACTGAATGCATGGGCTGCAGAACGTTGGGGGAATGCTTTCCACAACTGCTTTACCTCCGGCAATATGGTGAGATCTCACATGTGGAATACCACAGGTCGGAGAGATCTTACATGTAAAGAATTGACCAAACCCCTCCTCCAGGTGTCATCCTCAAACAGACAGAGGAAAAAGATGGTAAACTGGCCTTGCCTTCTAGAGCCAAGGCTCCCAGCAAGATGGAAGGGAAGAAAAAAAGAACTACAACAGAAGCAGTTCGGGCTGCCACAGAGGAGACCGGTCCGGAGAATCAAAGTGGGGAGAACTAATGAGGGAGCAATTAAAGAGGGGTCGATGCCTCCTTGCTTAAAGTGGTTGAAGATGAGACTATTTAGAAGGCAGGAGAACTAGAAAATCCACCGAAGCCTCTCAAGAAAGATCGAAAAAGGGGGCAAGTAGTGATGAAAGGGCTGCCAAGAAGAAAAATGTCACCTTAGGGGGAAAAATAACTCTTCACCCTTCAGAGCTTCTACCTCCACCAGCTCCCGCCGACCCCATATTGGCAGATAAAATTCCAACAGATTTGCAACTAGGAGAGGGCACTGGAGGAGGGCTTGACATCAGAGCCCTTCAGGATATCGGCTTTTACTTCACTGACTCAGAGAAAGATGACTTTGCTGGTCCTTTTCGTCCTTCAGGCTCTTCCAACACGGTAACCTACAATGATAAGTCTTTTTCTATTTCCGAAGACCAAGATACGGTGGCCCATTATCCTCAAGGTCATATCCAACCAGTACTTGATCTGGAGAGGCATGTGAAAAATCAGTCCACCCTTATCCAAACCCTTAATACAGACAATGAGTCTCTGTCAACAAACCTCCTCAATGCCAATCAGAGCATAGAAGAGTTGAAAAAAGAACTTGAAGTGTTGAAGAATGATAAGGAAGATCTGTCGACCAAGCTGGACACTTCGGAGAATGCTAACACTGAGCTTCACGCTAAGTGCTCTGGTTTGGAGAAATATCTCTCAACCTTAAAGGAAGACATGAAGACCAAAGATGGTGCAATTCAGACCTTGTCCGGCGAAAAGACTTCCCTTGAAGAGGCTGTGTCTAAGGCAACCAAGGAGAAAGAAGACTTGGAGAAAGAGCAGGAACAAAAGATTCAGACCAGCATTGATAAATATACCAACAAGGTGATAGATTCCTTGGAAGCAAGGTATGCCGAAGTGAAGTCTGACATGGTACTGCTTTTCCATAAAACGTTTCCGAAGAGGACGCTTGGTCCCTTGTGGCAATATGTGGAGTATAAAGACATCTCATTCCATACAATGGCAGATGGTGATAAAAAGAACTACTCTAGTAGAATCAATTCTACCACTGATGAAGAGGAAGTAACCAGTGAGAGTTCAAGTGGTGAACTCAGAAACCCCAAAAAAGGAGGTGACGCAGGAACATCCGAAGGGAATAAGCCCTGAGGTTTTTTAACTATCTTTTGTGTTTTCTTAACTTTGTGAACTACTAAAGTCCTTGGTTGGCCAATGAATTTTTGTAATTGTATCCAGTTTAATTCCGGATAAGTCTTTCACAACACTCAAAGTCCTTGGATGACCAAGGCATTTTTTGCATTTTAGTAACATCATTCGGATCATATCCGGACAAGCTTATTTATCAAATTCTGCTTTGTTCCATACTTGATTTCAATTTCAATGGCTAATATTTAAAGAGCCCTAATTTACTTCAAAATTATTTTAGGTGAGAGTGTTTAATATCTCCGATGACATGTATTTAATGGTCATCGCTCAACCAGATTAATCCGATCTGTCAAAGATCCTTAGTATTAAATTGAAGACTTGAAAAGAATTGCAATCAAACCACATCGAATGTTTTAAGAAGTTATCATATTTTATTGAAAAAGTCGGACACCTCATTAAAACCTCCCCGCGCCACCAGGGTAGGAAAGAGTATGCCCCCTAATATTTACATTGACTTTAAACAAGTAAATATTTATACGATCTTTCATTCTAGATATAACATGAGGTGTTCAATATTCCATGGGTGCTTCTGAATTCTTCCATCTCTGTCTTGAAGCCTATATGTCCCAGGCTTAATCTTTTCGGAGACCTCATAAGGGCCTTCCCAGTTCGAAGCCAACTTACCGAACTGCTTTTCCTTAGTATGCAAGAAAACGTTTCTCAAAAATTTATTTCCTCGTTGAAAATCCCTTCTCTTGATCTTGTAAGCAACTCTGCTCCTCATCAATCCTTGATAGTGGGTCATTCTAAGATGAGCTTTAACCCTTCTTTCTTCAATTAAATCCAACTGACTCCTAATTTCCAACTCATTGGCTTGTTCGGAATAGTTGTGGACCCTGTATGATGGTAGGGTTGCTTTTATATGAGTAATTGCATCCATCCCATACACCAAGGCAAAATGAGACTCTTCAGTACCAGCTCTAGGAGTAGTCTGGTACGCCCATAATACTTCTTGCAAATAGCTTGGCCACTACCTTGCAGCCCTTCTGATTTTTTTTAAAACCAGACAGAATGGTCTTGTTTGCCACTTCAACTTGGCCATTTGCTTGTGGGTGGAAAGGAGAAGAGAAGCAATGATGAATGCCCCTGGAGGCATAAAAACTCTTCATATCCTTGTTATCAAATTGTGGCCAGTTATATGTGGTTATCTTTTGTGGAACCCCAAATCTGCAACAAATATTAGACTAGATAAATTTTATAACAGCTTTCGAAGTAGTTCCTTCCAGGGGTCTGCTTCCACCCATTTTGAGAAATAATCAATGGCTACAATAATAGTCTTGCACCCTCCAGACATCATTGGTAGAGGCCCAACTAAATCTAGTCCCCAACGAGCAAAAAGAACTGGCTCAGAAATAGACTCTATAGGAACTGCTGGGATATGAATTTTGTTACCTTACCTTTGGCATGGGTCACACTTCTTCACCAATTCCTTAGCATCCGCCATTATGGATGGCCAATACTATCCGGCCAATAAAACCCTACGGGTTAGAGCTCTATAGCCACAGTGTGCTGATCCCTCTCCATCATGTAGTTCGGATAAAACAAGTTAGGACTCTTCAGCCCCCAAACCACACAGGAGAGGTCTGCTGAACGCCTTTTTATAAAAAAACTCTCTTATGATCAAGAAACCACGAGCCTTGTGTTTCATTTTCCTAGCCATGTCTTTCTCCGGAGGTAAAATTCTATCAGAGATGTATTGAAGAAGGGGAAACCTCCACTCTTTGGATTAAACCACTTATACACTTAAACTCTCCTCCTCTTCCTTGTTCTGATTTGATTGTATATATGGGCATTCTTGTACATGAATCCATGGGTAGGACTCAGAGTATGGTATGGTTGCTAAGGAGTCTGCCATCGTGTTTTCTGATCTAGGAATATGCTCATAGCAAACAGTTTTTAAGTTGGTTGTTACTTCTTTAAAAACGAATAAGTATTTAATCAAATGTTCCTTCTTGGCTTCAGACTGACCTTGAGCATGGTGGATAAGAAGCTGAGAATCACTCATCAATCTAACTCTTTTAGCCCCACACAGAAAAGCTAACTTAAGACCAGCTACAGGTGCTTCATATTCAGACTCTGTTAGATGCCCTGGAAGCAAAACATATAGCATGGTATAAATTATCACCATATGGAGAGGTTAAACAAATCACAGCCCCACAAACCATTGTGCTTGATCCACCATCTGTCCGGACAACTCATTCTTTTTTAATTTTCTCTTCTGAAGCTTGTTTAGTACTTCTGTTCGAATGAAACTCTACCAAGAAATTTGCAACAGATTGAGCTTTAATTGCAGTTCGTGGGGACAAATCAATGTCATAATCACCCAATTCCACTGACCATTTGGTCATCCTGCTTGATATGCCTGCTTTCTGAAGAACATTCTTCAAAGGAAAAGATGTTAGGACGATGATGGAATGAGACTAAAAATACGGCCTCATTTTTCTTGCAACAGTCACTAAGGCTAGTGCCAGCTTTTCAAGCTTTATGTACCTCTTTTTCAGCATCCATCAAACTTTTGCTGATGTAGTACACCAGACGAGGATAATTGTCCATCTCTCTTACCAGCACTTCACTTATAGCACATTATGACACAACCAAGTATACATAAAGTGTTTCTCCGTTAACAGGCTTAAAAAGGGTTTTGGGAGAAGACAAATGCTTTTTTATTTCATCAAAAGCCTGGCTGCACTATGGAGACTAGTTGAAGTCTTTAGCACATTCTAGGTCTGAAAAAACGGGGCACATTTTGTCCAAAGACCTTGAAATAAAACGATTTAAAGCAGCCACTCTTATCGTCAACCTTTGTACTTCTTTAATATTTTGAGGATGATCCATTTTTAACAGGGCATCGAGTGGTCTGGATCAGGCTATATCCCCTTTTCACGTATTACATAACCTGAAACATTTCCAGACCGCACCTCAAACACACATTTTTCTGGATTCAATTTTAAATTAACCTTTGTCAAGTTGTCAAAAGTTTCTTGAAGATCAGTTAGATGCAACTCTTCTTATAAACTTTTAACCATTATGTCATCGATATATACTTCCATATTTCTTCCAATCTGATCAACAAATGCTTTATTCACCAACCTCTGATAAGTATCCCCAGTATTTTTCAACCCAAAAGGCATCACCTTCTAACAATGGAGACCCTTATCTGTAACAAAAGTAGTGTGATCTTGGTCCTTCAGATCCACATGTATCTGGTTATACCCAGAGAAGGCATCCATGAACGATAATAGCTCGTTTCTAGATGTGGAGTCCACCAACTGATCTATCCGGGGGACTGGATAGAGATCTTTTGGGCAAGCTCTATTGAGGTCAGTAAAGTCGATACACATACGCCATTTCCCATTCTTTTTCTTAACTAACACTGGGTTGGCTGTCCATAAAGGATACTGAGACTCCTTTATGTACCCCATCTTAGTAAGTCGGTCAACTTCTTGGACTATTACATCAGTTTTCTCCTTAGAAAAAGCTCTCATTTTTTGCACAACAGGTGCAACATCTCTCTGGATGGACAACTTGTGTGATATAACACTTGCAGGAACTTCGGTCACATCAGCATTGCACCAAGCGAAAACATGTTGGTGACCTGCCAAAAAGGACAACAAATTTTTCTTCAACTTTGGACCCATCTTGGAGCCAATTTTAACACTCATTCCTTCAGCCAGAGAGTGGGTTTCAACTTCTTCAATTGGTATAAAAACACCAGGGGTCTCTCTGGGGTCATCAGTTTCACCCTCACCCCCAGATGGCCCCAACAACTATTAATCTTCATTAATCCGGATTGCCCCCAGAGTTTTAGGAGCAAGTGTAGTTGCATAACATTCTCTTGCTATCTTTTGGCTACTCCGGACGACTCTCACTTGTCCTTGAACTGCATACTTCAAACATTGATGGACTGTTGAAGCCACAACATGCATCCTAGAGCATCCTCATGAGGCCCATCTATATTTCTTAAATCGTCTTCATAAAAAACAATGAAAGGAAAAGGAATTTGTGACTGATAATAAGACATGCCTGCCTATAACTGAGTAGCTAGAGTGTTAACATGCCTCTTCCTTGAAGAAGAAGTCAGCGCAATCATAGTGTCCCCCCCGAATATAGTAAGTAACTCAAAAAAGATTATGAGTCAGGACACTGTATTAGCTTGTTAAGTTATGACCCCCACTTTATTCCGGGTTGGATCAGGGTCTAAATATTCTGACTTCACATCAAATCTTTCATGGATCACCATTGCCCCCTCTGGAGCTGATGTTCCTGCATTGTTCGTAGGGCCTGTTCGGGGAGCATTGTCAGGCCTGTTTTCACTCCTTCTTTTGACATAAGCTCCCAGCTTGCCCTTTTCAATAAGATTCCATACCTCTTGTTTCAAAGCGATGCAGTCTTCGATGTTGTGGCCAATATCATGATGATGCTGGCAAAAACAAGTGTTAGGACTTTCCTTGGGAGATTGAAGCGCGGCCGGCTTCCGGAAACGAACCTCATCTTTAGTTTTGTCATAAATGGTTGCCACATTCTCCTTTAACTCTGCAAACCACTCTGGTTGGACCCAAGGTCCTCGTTTATTTCTGGACTGCTGGCTCTGAGCTGGATTTGGGTGGGATTGAGTCTGTTTGGCCCTATTGGACCCCTGTCCGGTTTCTTTGGCCTTGTATCCAGACTGGTTCTGGTTTGGAGCAGCTGGGGCAGACCTCACCTGTCTGTCTACCCTAGTCTTCTTTGTTTCATCCACGTTGATTTTCTTTCCCACCTAATTTAGTAAACCGCCCAGGTCATGGCCTTTTTCCTTGTTACTGAATCAGCTAGATTCTAGGGTTTAACCCTTGTCTCAAAGAAGCTATTGCTACTTTCTCAAAGCAATTAGCTAACCCATTCTTGGTATTTACGAACCGACTTATATAGTCTTTTAGTGACTCATTTGGCTCTTGGGAACAGTGGATAATAGTATCTCCACTGTCCTTCACCTCTATACTCCCCACAAACTGCCTTTGGAAAGCAACCCAAAATGTGTCGAAGTTTCTGATACAACCCTGTGGCAAGCTGTTGTACCATTTCAGAGCACTTCCTGTAAAGAATTGGGATAAAGCTCTACACATAAGTTTGTCATCGTCATCAGAATTCATCATAAATTTTTTAAATTGTTCCAGATGGTTGTCTGGGTCTTTGCTTTTATCGTATTTCTCCATTTTAGTACTGTCAAACCTCTTAGGAAGGTTTCCGGACAGTATCTTGGCAGACAATGGCGATTGCTTCAAATTTCGACTACGACTAAAAACTGTGTCTTCATTAGGTGTTGCAAAAATACCTGGCTCATCATGAAAAGCAAAAAGATCAATCAATAGCTGGTCCACATGCATGTGACTGTGGCTATGAGATAGACCCTTTTCCCAGATGCCTCTTTAGTCTCTCATGCCTATCTCTCTTTCTTGAATACTTTTTAACTAGATTTTGTTTCTTTCTAGACCTCCCCTCATCAGTGCTTGATGACAAGGACTCCTTAAGCTCATCCTCGTTCGAAGAGCTACTAGACGACTCTGATTCTGAGCTCTCCACCGGCTTGGACCAGTGAGACTTCTTGGAACTGACATGGGTCTTTTTTGTGCTCAAATGAGTATTTGTTGATGGGTCATTCTCCCTTGGGTTGTCAGTATGGTGAATGGCTGACGCCTTTGACTATTCCTTTAAACCTATCTCTGTCTTTTTAGTGGCCCTCAACGCTTCTATTTCAGCTCTCAATTTATCTCGCTCTTCGGTAGTGTATTCATTATTTTCCTCCACCACCTACACCAAAGGTGGTGGAATTTCTTGCTCGTTCGGATCCATCAGAACAGGTTTTTGTTTTGCTGGTTTTGAATGCTAGATTCAGGCACCTTCTCCTCCCACTATGGTCGCCAATTTGGTGAGGTTTATTTTAAGCTGAGGGTAATTTTGTCAAGTGTTTTGGAAAGTTTAGAGAGTATTAAATGTTTGTGTGTTTAGTAGTGAGAGATTTGAGCTGCCTAGTTGTATTAGATGTTGGTTACCCCCATTAATAAAAGTAGTTGGGGTATTTATACCCTTAGTTATGGACCCATGGGCTTTCGGGTTGAATTATGGAACCAGGTCAAGTTTAAGGACCCATTTACTTATTAAGTTGATTATCATATAGTTTAGTCAAAAGGTGTTTTGTCATTTTCTACTTTTGTCCTGTCCGGATAGTTTAGTGGCAAGTTTTTTTCCGGATTGCCCTTGTCCGAAAATCTCAGTAGGCAGTGGTTAAGTTATTCGGACTCATCATCTCTAACCTAGCCTTTTCCTTTGGATAAAGTACTGATAGTGCTGGCATTGGTAACTTGTTGGTCCTTCACAGATTTAATCTCAGTGGAGGTGGAAGTTTCCAGTCTGGAGTACTTGGTCTTGATATTATTATGGGCAGCCTTAGCCTAGGTTAGCTCAGAGCTCAATCCCTCTTTCTCTTTAAGTAAAGTTTCCACTTTCTGTTGTGTAGAAGAAAAATAATTCTTCAGGTCCTGATTATCTATGGTTAGAGAAGATATGTCCTTTCTTTGATCCCTAACTTACCTCTTTAGATCAAATATCGGACAAATATAACCCAAGATGGTATGACTCAAAGTATCATGCTCATTTGATACCTCGTATGAATCACCATTATAGGTTACAGCATTGGCTATGGTGGCTTGAGGAAATGTTCGTTCGAAGTCATCTTTATCAAGATCACTAAAGTACATGTTATGGAATTCATCCAGGTTAACGTCTCCTTCGGTAGCTAGCTGTGCGTCTGTTGGGAATATTGGAAAAGAAGGGTTAGGTGGAACCTTTTATTGTGGAGGAATGCGAGTAGGAATGGGAAGAGGAACTTCTGAATGATGAAGTATTATATTTGTACCCAAGTTAATTTTTTTTCCAGTTTTTCTGTCGTTGCCTTCTTCACGCCTTTTGTGATTTTTATTCTTAATTTAGGGTGGATGATCCAACCCACCGGGTTCCTTTACTGTGGTTTTAACTGCCTCCAACAGGACAACATTGATTCATTCTGGATTCTTTGAATAAACGCCTTCAAAGATTTGGTGAGATGAGTCTGCTTCAATTTTCTTCTTTTTCTTGTTCTTGATTTTATCAATGTGACTAAGGGCTTTGTTCTGGGAAGGCAAGTGAAGTTTGGCATAATTAGCCTCAGCCCTCTTTAGAATGACATCCGATGGAGGATGAGTGGTCAGTTTCTCCCAAAAATGATCTCTACTCCCCGTTGTATTTCATAGGTGAGCCCTTAACATGTTTCTAGAGGTGAAACAGTTGTGGAAAGCGAGTCCCCAGTTCTCTGATGCCCATTCATTCAACCTAGTGAATGTAACTTTGCCTGCCTTTAAGTTATCTGATTTTTTTTTAAAATACTACAAGAAGACACAACAATCAATTCATAATATCAACATAGAATGTGGAGACTAATGCAAATCCGAACGGAAATTACCTAAACTTTTCGACTAGTCAGCTGACTTGGATTTTCCTTGGAGTTTATATTTCTTCCATTCTCCCATGATCCACTGATGAAGATAAATTGAGTCCTCTATGGCTTCTCAGACTCCAGCAGGTCATTCACCACCTTGTAGTCATTTCACATGTTGTAATGATAGAAAAGGATGCGGTGGTTCTTACATAGACCCGCCACGGCAGCAAATTTCTCAATGGGCAGGGAGTTGTTTACAGCCTAGATGCCATAATACTAGCCAGACAAGTATAACACGCGTTCAGACTCAGCTGACTTGGGAACAATCTTATCAGATGGAAATACCTAACTATTTTTGGATGCAAAGGGAATTGAAGGCCCCAGTTGAGCCCTTCAGTATGCACCACCAACTCATGGGCCTTACAGTCCATGGGAGTTTCCGGAATGATTGGGATTTTCACCTTAACAGACTCCGGAAAGCCCCATTTTGTTCGGATCCGACCCAGTTAAGAAGTATAGGTATACACATACGAAATTTTGTGAAGAGATATTAGGTACTTCACACTAACCTTGCAAACGTTTGGCCCCACTTTCCCCTCCAAGCGTTCCGGAAGTGACTCAGTGTTGGGCAGCCCCACTTTTCCTTTGTTTTTCTGATCTGGTGTAGTATCTTCTGTTTGTCCGGACGTCTCAAATGGGGTATCTTCCCTACTGTCCTCCATAATTTCCTCCATTATGTTTGACTATTCTTTGGATGGTTTGGGGTCTACATGAGGCTTTATTGTCTCCAAACTAGCATCTTTGGAGAAATGAGGAGTGCTTTTAGATTTTGAAAGGCGCGTGACCCTTCGAGGGGTGGCATTTTCAACGTCTGATCCCATAACAAGAAAATGTAAAGGTTTTTTTAACACTAGAAACTGATTTTCCCTTAGGAAACGGATTTTGAGTGTCTTGAACCGAAGACTCTGACTCTAAAGAAGATATGGTTATGATATAAGATGGTTTTCGGATTACCGATGTTCTTGATGATGATGAGATTTTGTCTGTATTTGTCCTTGTTTAGCTAATCTCTCCACCAAGAGATGCAGGAAGTCCAGCTGTGATTCTCACTTCTCTTCTTGCTTTTTCTCTCTAGAAATTTCTTCGGGATTCAGAGAGATAAAACAGTAAAACTTATTTATATAGAGGTGAGAGGTATAGGGGTTTCACCTAGGGATATAAATTGATCAAATGTAATAATTAGGGCTAGGAAGAATGAGGGTTACACCTTAATTACTTTTTGAAAATAAGGTACAAAAACCTAAGAGAAAAAACGCCTGGAAGGTTAAACCAAAACGCGAACTAACTTTTGGAATTTCCACTGTAAATGAAGCCTCTTCAGATCCGATCAGGATTCACTTCGGATACAAACCAAATCATAATTCACTTCAAATATATACCAAGTTTTGTTTTTCTCTACGAATTAGCTCTTCCAAAGTATCTTTACAAGACCTAAAGGGGCTACTGATAAGGTCAAATTTCTTTGATACTGATTTATTGCATCGTCTGAAGGAAAGTTTAGACATATTTGATACCATACCACACTAAACAGTATGATCAAGTGGATTGTGACTCAGCAGGCTGCTGATCATTCCATGTCTTGGGCTTATGGGTCCTTAGACCTGACCCGAGTCAATAATCCAACCCGGAAGGCCTATGGGTCACAAAACAAGTATAAATACCCCAACCACCTTCATTTAATAAAAAAACTTTACTGCTAGTACACACCTTTTTCATCTCTTTACACTTCACTCCAACATTAAATTCCTAAAAAAAATATAAAACACTTTACGAATATACCCTTCAATAAGAAACAACCCTCACCAAACCTAATCATAAATTATATTTGAAATAAGATTTATTTCATTATCATAACAAAATAAGTAGGTAATCCCTTTTTGGTCCGCTTTTAGATGTTTACTACCTAATACAACCTACTAACAATATTTTAAGTCATTTATGTACCAAATATTATAAAAATACCAAATTTATCCTTACTGATTTACTAATCTAAGATTTAGTTTCATGTTTATTTCTCTCACTGCCTCTTTTAATTCATCTTAGGAAGTAACTAACCGATATGAATACTCTGCTTCCGGCATTATAGTCTCTTACCGAAGACTCTCTGCTATTTCTCCCGTAAGAAGCTCGACTGATTCCTTCCCTTTATATTTTTTCTATCTAACATAATGTTTGATTATTTATGTTGCTAAACTCATGTTTGAAGTTGATTCATGAACAAAATCTTTGTAAATGAGAGAAATTGGATCATAAAAACCTTATCAATTGAAGCTTGTTTAGTTATTTTAATTTCTTCTGAATGTGAGGTCACTATTTCTGTGAATAAGTGATAGTGTCTTCATCTTCTTATTAGACTGAGGGTTTTAGACCTTTTGTTGATGTTGTTTTTGGTTACGTACAATTTCCTTAGTAAATTAGCTTGCTTGTAGAATTTCCCTATTGTTTCTCAAAGTAGCATTGTTGGTAATGATTTTTTTATGTACATATGTGGCATATTGGTTAAATAAAGTTTGTAAATATTTTCCATACTCGAGAAAAACCTGGACGTACTTGTAATAACTTTTCACCGGCAATAAAAGACTGCAAACTGATCGTATCTTGAAGAAATTCAGCCAAGCAATCATGTTAGTTAGAACAAAAAAATTGAAATATAAGAGTAAACATATGATGTAAAATACATACACAAAAACGAAAAGTACATACCCTACCTTATTTCTATAAACAATGAGGAATTATGCTACAAGATCTCGTTTTGTCACGTTAGACTGTGTATCGACAAAACCAGCCACCGCTTTTGATTATTTGCGTGGAAACAACGAGAACCAAATGATCTCTAGCATATAAAGGTATAATATACCAATCTTTAAGTCGTTCACTTGGAATTCCGTTCATTTTTTTGTTTAACTTTTGAAGTTGGACAGAAATTGATAGACCAGTTACATTCTCGTTTTCTTACTTTTTGAGTTTTCATGGGAAGCACAGTGTGTACCATATGAAATGGAACTTAGAGATTGATTAGAACCACTATGGACAATCCTGTCCAATCTACATGATGTGCTTTTTTTAGGCAAAGGGATCATCTTTTTTTTGGTGGAATGTCTTACGTGCATACCTCTTTTGGATTTCTTACATGATCTGTTACCTGCATGCCTCTATGTAAAGTTGAATGACATGATTTTGCTTCATTAGCCTCATTTAAAAGACTAAAGTTTTTTTCCCTAACTTGTAAGCCATCTCAAACTTCGATATTTAAATTAGGCGAAGCAATGAGCAAGCTCGGCTCACGAAAGAAATGACATATTTGTACAAGATTGGCAACTCTGAGGCAACAACTGCTATTTAGAGAAAGCTGACCCTAATGTATTCTTAACAATGTTAATTAAGAATATCAATTTTTTTAATACTGCTAATTAACAGTATTATTTTTCTTAACAGTTCTTTTCCTAAACATATCATTTAGACCACTCGTTTGATTCGTCTCGTAAGTATAAATACAATGTTGGTTTCGATTTTATTTTTAGAATTATAATTCAAAATATACAAACTTTTAAGAAAGAGAAAAAAAAACTTATTTTCTTATAAATTATAGTAAAATATTAAAAAAAATGGATGTTAGAATATTTTTGAAAATGTTTGGGACCAAATATGAATAACCATATTATTTAATATCAAATGCTAATTTTTAGCTAATATTGGTGTTTCTATAGAAGTCGAAATTAAATTACTGGCGGACCAAAAATTAAAAGAATAAACTCCATTTGAAAATTGAGTTGTAATTTTAAACCAGATTATTTTGAAACAAAATATTCATTTTTAAGAAGCAATTGTTTTGAACAGGAGGAAGTAGTAGATACCCGCGGGAAGCATAATTCTAAGATGATGCGGCTGGCCTTGCCCTCATGGAAATAAGATTTTATTTATAATGAGAGACAATGCGTGGACCATAAATTACAGCTAATATAAATAAAAGCGACACTACTATATCCAAAATGTTATCAACTAGAGAAGTGAAATTGGCTTGAGCTGAAGAAAGTATGTAAATTATTCCCAGCAACATCGTAGAAACTGATCTGTGAATGTGATGGAGTTAATCTGACAGACATGAAGCCTTGTCCATCGTAAAACAACTTCACTCCATCTCTATTTGTCTCTTTGATGTCGCCTCGCCATGCCTTCGACCCGGCTCCGCTTGTCAGGAACTGTATACGGCTGCGACATAATTCATACAAAAATCGTGTCAATATTTTGATGATACTATATCGTAAAGGTAAGTCGTAGACAGATTATTATGTTATACGGTACCTATGTGTATCGGTGATACGTTGGAGGCAGTGATCGTGACCGTTGATGTAATAATCAACGTTGTAAGCCTGAACAATTCAAATCAACTTCATTGATACCTTGTTTACCGAGAGTCGGACTTTGAATAAGAAATGCCAAGAAAAGAACCTGTAATATGGGGAGAAGATGCTGAACAAGTTCGTGAGTATCACCATGGTGAGAAATGCTTCTGATGGCGTGGTGACCGACCACGATTTTCCATTTGGCAGTTGATTTCTTCAGAGCTAGCTCTAAATCGTTTAAAACTTGAGCCATGTATTTGTGCCGAGAGGGAATGGCTCTCCAGTCGTAAGTGTGCTCTTCTGTGTTGTAGTACTCTTTTACAAATGGTGTTGTATCTACAAAGAAAATCTCTGCCACCTCTGCATATATAACTCAAATTCTAATAGAAGTTAGAACACATAAATCTAACATTTTCCTAAAAGCAGATAGCCAAGAAGATTGTACATTAGTTTTTTTTTTTTAAAAACGAGAACCAGGGGAAGCAAAATCGGAGTTCTGGCAAAAGAGGAATAATAAAGAAGTTTACCTGTATCAAGAATAAAAGATCTTAAACAAACCCATCTACTATCAATCTGAGTAAGCACAGGGCTCAACTGTGCCTCTGCATCTCCTCTGTAATCATGGTTCCCAAGAACTACAATCCAACCATGTCAAACAATTAAACGAAAACGAATACCAAAAACAAAAGCATGTAAAGGGTTTTCTCACTTCATACCGCTGTACCACTGCTTCTGAAGACTATCAGCAGTGTAAATATTCGAAAACGATTCTTCAAAAGCTGTATCGTGCTCACTACTCAATCCATTATCATAGAAGTTATCTCCGGTTGATACCACAAAATCTATGTCTAGTTCTTCTCCAACTTTTCCCATCTACAAAACCAACACCAATCACTACTACTACTACTACTTCCATTTTATGTACAAAAAAGCAATTGAATAGGAAATAGAGATAAAAATTTGTACCTGAAAAGCAACTTGAGATTGATTATAAGCACCTTTTCTACCCCAATCACCGATTACAAGGAAGCTAATAGACCCATCACTTTTAGGTGGCGCTACAAATCTCTGGAGATCAGCAGAGACGAACAACACCAAACACAACCCAATTGCAACAAAAAAGGATTGTCTACTTAAACAACCCATCTTTGTTTTGTTTTGAGTTGTTGAGGTAGTAAGTTTGTTATGGCATGAGCTCATATAAATAGGTGTATATGTTTTATTACTATTAAATGTTAGGATTCGTTTTTAATTAATGAATGATTTGGGTGGTAACATGGAGAGGGGTCAAGTAACACTGAAAGATCATGACCTTATCCATTTCATCAATCAATTACCTAAAATAATTGGATTTTTTTGTGTTAAATTAGTCCAGCATTTATCACTTCAATAAAAAATTATGCTATACATTTTAAATTATGTTGTAAATTTCTCATAATTGGATCGGGGTTCTTAGTTAAGTTAGGAACTGACAAGAGAAAAAATTTATCCACGTGCAATTTCTTTTTTTTATGTATTAGTCATTTAATTTGGCCGATAAAAGAGTGAACAGACGACAACATTGAAGAACCAATAGCAAAACAGAATCAAACAGAATATGCGGATATGCCTAAGAACCTAATAGAATATTCTATTATGCCAATAGTTTAATCGCTTCAGACTCTTGTCTTAGGTTACATGTTCGCCAATCTCTGCAATACCAACATGGACCATAGACCTGGGTTCATTTTGTATTCTAGGGGTTCAAAACCAAAATTTTGAGAGTTGCCCTCATCCTTCTGTGTTCATATTGTATCGTGGGGTTGGAAATTGCTGTCCGTGTTTCAACTATAAATATTTTTAAAGTGGTTATATATATAAAATTTTATATTTTTAAAAAAATTAAATTTTAAATTTTCGATTTATTTTTTTAGTGTTTACATTTTTAATTTTTTTATCTTCAAATCTATGATATGAAGATGATAAACTACATTTTAAGATTCGTAAAAAAAATTAATTTTAATGATAATAATTTTTTTAATGGTTTTTTTATTGTTTTTAAAATATCATTTTTTAAAAATATATTGAGTTAGAAAATACTATTTGTAGTGCGGCCATCAAACACCTATCTTATGATGTGTATTGATAAGGTTGTATCTTGTATATAGTTAATATCCATGTAATAACAAGTTACGAATTCGTTAGAGGCTAATCAAATAGTAAAATGCACATAACAAAGAGTAAGATGCAAATAATAAAAGGCAAAGAAAAAAAGAGACAGAACATACGAGGTGAACCAAATAAATATACCAAGTAAGAAGCATAAATTATAGAAAACGTGAATGATAAAAATAAGTGTAAGACAAGCTAAATAAATTAAAAGGGGTCATAAAGAGATACGAGACTAGGGTCATATGAAGTGAGACGATGGTCATAAAGAGATGCAAGACGAAGGTCATATAAAGTGAGACGTGGATCATAAAGAGATACAACACGAGAGCAATATGAGGTGAAACAAGTAGGACGAAGTAGAGGTCTTAAGAAGCAAAAGTAAAAAATATACATAAAAATATATGAGACGAGCATACAAAAGGATGAACAATAATGTTCAAACGATTATAACTAAATCACACGTTAAGAATGGTTGTTAGAGGGTTGATGACACATACAACCTTGTAATTAGTAGAATATTTATTGTAAACTCTATAAATGGAGACCAAAGTCTTCATTTGAAGACTCATCACATTCTAATAGAAAAAATGTATTAACTCAAAGAAATTTATTTCTCAAATTCCATTTTATCCTTTTGGCATCACATTTGAGGAAGAAATTTCCATATCAAATTTGACATCATTTGTGGATAAGCTTTTATTTTCAAAGAATTCAAGTTTAAATATCTGGCAATGATGATGACTCGTTTGGAAATCGAGAACCCGTCTAATTTTTGGTACTCTGGTTGTCATTCCAGAAATCACAAACGTAAACTTGTCGACTGGTAGACGTAATTTAGTGCAAAGTTAACTGGTAGTCATGAGGGTGCATGCAATTCATCAGGTTAAGAATAGAGGATTCCAACTTTCGCGGTTATATATCGAAATCAATCAATTGGTGTGGCACCTTGAGTACACGATTGAGTTACTCAGTTTCAATGTGGTCCAATTAGTGAGAGAACTTGTGCGCATGACTCTTTATCACCTATATTGGGAGAAAACCATTCTGCAAAAGGTATTTCTTCTACTTATCATAATATTTAATTGTAACAGTTTGGGTCACTAAACAGTAACATTAAAAAAACAGAGTTAACCAATTATAGTATGAGATAGGCGAGGAAGGTAAAATGAGGATTAATAAGCTAAATTATGCTTTGTAGTTTGTGACATAAACAAATTATGTCGAAAACAAATCAGAGAAAAAACATGTGAGATAGTAAGACAAGTTACAAGAAGAAGATAAAATAAAAAGAATTAGCTAGTAAATACGATACGAATTAATATGATTTTGACTTGGAAGAAAATAGTAGCAAAAAAACAATAAAACAAAGTGAAAAATATGAAATATGAAGATCAATCCAATAATATAGTATTTAAAAAAAACAAAATGTAACAAGTTATCGATACACCAAAAAGAGACCAAAACTAGCAGAGTACATGTCATAAGAGTCAGCATTTGATTGAAAAATCCTTAACGGAAAAATTCCTAAAAAAATGATCCACACAAAATGGATACTTATGATGATTCGGGGATCATGTGCATCATTTGGAGAAGTCTATGAACATGATGATAGGTTTCATTGTAGACGATGTCCTACTTTGCGGAGCATTTTCAATGACATCCAAGGAAATTCTCTGACATGGTTTAACTTTATGACAAGAAGAACAATTTGGAACTTTGAAGATCTTTATAAAGAGGACGTGACAATAATGTCATTCAGAAAGAAACTCATTTTAGAGGGTCAACTATATGACTACCTAGTAATATTTTATGTTGATTCAATGAAAGACAATTTAGAAATGGCATAACGATTCAAAAACAAACTCATGTTCGAAATTCAAGAATCAAAAGTATTATTACATGAGAACAAAAATAAGAAAAGGCTAGAAATGACGAGATCATAAAGGCCCCGTAAAGCATACCACTATACTCGTATTATGATAATCCGAATTAGAGGCTTATAGCTATTTTTGACAAGACAAAATTGTAAAACAAATTATCGACCTCATCGCGTTATGTTTGCATCGACTAGTGAAAGGTATCAAATATACTTTTATGATTACCATAACGATTATGGTCATACGACTAATGATAGTTTTTAGTTACGAGATGAAGTGTAAATGTTAATAGAAAATAGTAAGTTGGTTCATTCGTCATGGGCATGAGAGGATAAATAAGCAAAGAACAACATGACGAAGTTCATAAAGATGAATGACAAGAAAAAAATAGTGGATAAAATAAAACAACATATATTATGTAGCATCTTCGAGGGAGATACGTCACTCCTTATGAAGATGAATTATTAGTTACTCTGGACATATCCAAAGTAATGGTTAATAGGATTCTAATAAATAATGGTAGGTCAGTGACCATTATTTTTAAAATCTATATGATAAAATAACTGAGGTACCTATGTATAAGCCAACTATTGAAATTTGGTTAGCTTTGAAGGAACATTTACTGGTTTGTGTTGGAAAGGTAGATCTTCATATAACTGTTGGGTATAAAAAACTGAGAAAACTATAAGAAATGTATTCATGAGATTCAACGCTCTAAGCTCGTATAATGAATTCCTAGGTAGATCGTATCTACACAAAATGGAGGCGTCCACAATGTCTTTCCAACAATATATTAAGTATCCCGTTGGAAACTTGGTGCGTGTAATCAGAAGAAGTCAGAGAGGGCCTATGGAATTCTATTCGGTTTTATTATCTCGTGAGGATTGGCTTTATAACAATTACATAATTTAAGAAAAGATATGCAACTCTCTTAAAATAACGAATTTAAAAGAGAAGTTAACGAACCCATGGTAGAAATACAGTGTGAGAAACCGTTGATTGAGGTAATTGAAGAAAGGCGATGAAGTGAAAAAAAATGGTTAGAATTAAGAATAAATTGAGTCAGAGCTTCAAGATTAAATAAGTAGAGTTATTGATGAAAAATGGAGATGCTTTTGCTTGGAGTGCTGATGATGTTTCAAGGGTTAGTTCATATGTCAGTTGTCATAAGTTAGCGATTGATAAAAGGTTAAGACCGCTTAGTCAGAAGAGGATAACTTTCTCTCCCAATAAAGCAAAATCCACTATTAAATAAATAGATAAACTACACCGATTAGGATATATGAGGGACTCGAGGTATCCAACTTAGGCTGATAACCTTGTAGTGGTTAAAAAGAAAACAAGGAAATTGAAAAATATGTATGGATTTCACACATATCAAC
Source organism: Limnanthes douglasii subsp. nivea (assembly GCA_036936605.1). Lineage (NCBI taxonomy): Eukaryota > Viridiplantae > Streptophyta > Magnoliopsida > Brassicales > Limnanthaceae > Limnanthes > Limnanthes douglasii. The sequence goes on from JAUPFV010000004.1 coordinate 212,720,732, forward strand.
CGAACATGTACAAAATATATTTTCCTTTGCCTTATATTGATCAGTTGATAGATAAGACTTTTTGGTCATGAATTTATATCCTTTATGGATGCATATGCAGAGTACAATCACATACGAATGCATCTAGATGATGAGGAAGACAACACCTTCAAAATGGAAATGATTGTTGTAAAGTCATGATTTTTGGAATGTAAAATACATGATCAACTTATCAGAGGCTCGACAATCAGATATATGAAAAATTAATTGGAAAATAATATGGAAGCATATATCAATGACATGATTATGATGAGTTCCAATGAGGGTCAGCAACTCGAGGTCGAATCTGAGATTTTTTGAAAAACTGAGAAATTTTAACTTAAAATTGAAGCCTTTGAAATGTTCTTTTAAAGTGAAAAGTGGGAAAGTTGTAGGTTATATAGTCAATAAGAATAGAACCAAATTCCACCAGGAGAAGTTGAAAGTATTATTAAACATGGAGTCCCTAAGATCTATGAAAGAAGTGTAGAGCTTAATGAGACGTCTTAAGATATTGTCAAAATTTATTTCTAAAGCATTGGATAAGAGCCATCCTTTCTTTGGAGTTCTTAAAGGAAGAAGGAAATTCACTTGGAAAGAACAGTGTAATGAGGATTTTTGAGCATTAAAGGAATATTTAACTTCAACGAAAGTTATTTCAGCTCCTATAAGAGGTGAACCTTTATACCTCTATTTATCTGTGTTAAATTTTATCTTAAGGGACATTCTAATAAAAAAACGTTGAGGGTGTTCAAATGTTAATTTATTAGCTAAGTAAAAGTCTAATTATTGATGATAAAATATATTATTTTTAGAAACATTAGCTTTGGGCTTAGTGGTAGCTGCAATAAAAATGAGGTTTTACTCCGAGAGTCATACCATTATCTTGCGAACTTCTTTTCCTTTGAGAAGTGTATTACAGAAGTCAAATATATCTATCAGCTTGCCACGATGGCTCATAGAGGTGAGAGAATATGTGATTTTTTTATGAACTACGTACTGTCATCAAAAGTCAAGCAGTTGTGGACTTAATTAGTGAATTCGTTGGAGAAATGATTGATGATGACGTTGGTATGCAGCGGGCCATAACAAGAGATCTTGAATGGGAAATTGAGCTGTCGTGGCTTCAGGATTAAATGGAGAATGAGATGAAATTATCTTGACGATGTCATATGAGGAAAAATAAAATTGTCTGTAACGTTTGATTTTGATATTACTAATAATGTGTCATAATTCTAATAATGCTTTGGGAGAAATAAGTTCCCTCATTTTTATGGTAAAAATTATTCAGGTAAGGTCATATTCAAAATTAGTAAGAATTAAGACTAAAGGTTTGTATGAAGAAAAATAAGAAAATATGATGGGTTATTTGGAAGTATTGAAGAATAAATTCGAAAATATGGAATACGAACATCTACGTCGTATTGACAATTCAAATATAGATTATTTAGCAAAAACAATAATTTCGGAAGATAATTTTCTCATCATAATTGAAGAGATACGGTCTAAAGAAGATAGGGATTAAGAAGTTGAAGTATTGGCAATATGAAATCCCTCACTCTTTATCTCCATTGTCCAACATACATGGTCCTTCCGATATGATGGTGGACAATGATGAAAACCCAAATGATGAACGCACTCATAATCCCAAAATTAACTAGTTATTTTCCCCCGAATCTAGTTAAAGCCATGTACATTTTAATCTATTTTTTTTTATTTCTATAACTTTAGTTGTCTAAAATATGAGAGGTCGTAATGACTATTTTTGTCAAAATGATGTAAGTAACTGTACTTTTAGTTTCCAAATTACTTTTATTTGCATAATAAAACTAAGACCCATGAAAATAAGATCGAAAATATCATGAGATCTATGTTGCCTTACTGGCACTACAAAACTAACCACTCATCCCACCATCTGGGTATAAAATTTCTTGATTTGAAACATAGTGTTTATAAAGTTGTTATACAAATTCCTCTCCTAAAAAACTTATTGGCTCCAACATTAATTATATATAACATCAATTTTCCCTTTTATCTATTTATGGATTCAATGACACTTTTGATTATTTTCATTTTTTGGACTATTTAATTTTCACATCATCTAATTGCTTTAACACTTCTTGCATCACATTAGGCGATTTCAGTGCTATCCGTAAGCCAGAGGGCCGAACATGAAATTCAAATCTTTATATTTTCTCTATGAACGACTTCAACAACTATTGTTACACCTGTGAGTTTAAGGACTTTAGTTCCACGAGCTTCTAGTTATTTTAGTCCAATAAGCAAGTTACACCTGTGAGTTTAAGGACTTTAGTTCCAATCGATTTCTTATCGGTTCTACCGGTTTATCGGTTTCATTGGTTCGATTTCGTATCGGTTCCTTCGGTCCTATCGGTTTTATCGGTTCGGTTCTTTATCGGTTCGGTTCCTAACCGGTTTTTTTTTCGATTCCTTATCGGTTTTTGGTTTTTAGAATGAAACCGCGAACCGGACCGTTAAGGTTCGGTCCGATTCTCGGTTCGGTCCGGGTCCGGTTCTCGGTTTTGGAGAAGCGTTGACAGCACTACTTACCTCTTTACTAGCTCACTATGATTCCTTTTATATTCTAATCCCCACCGCATGTAGTGTAGCTTTTTCGGCGTTTATAAATTAACTAATTCATCTCTCTATCTATTATTATTATTATATTCACGTAAAACATAGCTTTAATAAACAAAATAGATTTCTAAATTCAAACATTGTTAGATTTATCATCATATCGTTTTTTTTAATGATTGTATACAAGTGGTCTCCTATTTTATTCATTAATGCTTTAGATACCATGATCGAGTGGATATAAAGAAACTATACAGCATGGAGGAGGAGCATATACCTAAACTTTCTTGGCTTTTACATTACTTTATGGATCACTACATGATCTGCCATGTAGATAGGATAGAGGATTTAGTCATGACCCACTAACACTATTTTATATGTATTCTATCCTAATTTTAAGATACCTATTATATTGTATGATTGAAGACATACATAACCATTGTGATTATATTAATATTAAACTGAAGTGATTATACCGATAAAGAAGAAAATGGATTCATAAATGAATAAATATTGTTTTAATTAAAATATTTTATACAATAATAATGAGTTGATGTTATACCTCTGGCCTATATAAAATCGATATGGACGTAATTGAGTATCATACACGGCCTATATAAATAAGATCTTGACGTGTTTGTCTATCATACATGGCCTATTAATAATGGCCAAGGTCTGGCCCAGACATTTGCTTATATGAGGACAAGATAGATGATGACGAACAATCACTCTTAGAGAAGGAAATCTTCGATATGTGATGTACAGTACAATACAAGTCACTATAGGTCACAACACGATTTCCATAGATAAATTCATCCAGAATTCCAGATCCCAACCTAATTACTAACCGAAAGATCTGTCCATCCAACTTGCAAGATCAATACACAAACGCAACCATCTATTCACTTTTAATTCATTCCATCTTAATGTCACAATAACATTTTATTTTATGGGTTTAAAATTATGTTATTTATTTTAGTGTAATTGGATCGACTAGTCGACCAATTTAATCATGATATATTATCAAACAAGTCGTAGAGTGCGGAGTGTACGCTTGTTAGATTATATCACGATTAGCGGGATCAAGGGGCGGAGCCCCTTGCGGGGTCCAAGGGACGGAGTCAACAGAATTTCGAAATTTAAAATTTGACCGTTTTATTCAAATTTTAAATTATAGCCGTTTTATTACAAAACAAGTTAAGATACCCTAACTGCCCTAACTTCCAAACTGTTTTTGGTTGGTCGAATTTATAACTATGGGTTCTGTTGAAAAGAAGATCAGATCATTTTCATCCTCTCTGTTCAAAGAATATATCCCTGATTTTATCCAATTGAAATTTTTGGAGAACCCTAAAAATATTTCAATAAGAAATTGTTTACAAGACTTCAGAGATTATCCGGAAACGAAACAATATTTTCTACATTTTATTGAAATATTCTGGTCTTGTTGATGAAGATAGAGATGACGAACGGAGGAGAATCTGCGAAGGAGATGACAAGTAAATTCGCTAAGTTGGACAAGTTCGAAGGACATGATTTCAGACGATGGCAGAAAAATATGCATTTTCTGTTGACTACACTCAAGGTTGTGTATGTCTTGAGTACCCCCTGGCCAGAGATCACTGAGAATGAAACATTGGAACAAACGAGGAGGCGCAGCAAGTGGGAGAATGATGACTACATTTGCCGAGGCCATATATTAAACGGTATGTCTGATACTTTGTTTGATGTATACCAAAATGTCGAATCTGCAAAAGAATTATGGGATTCTATAGAATCAAAATACATGGCAGAAGATGCTTCTAGTAGGAAGTTCCTGGTTAGTAATTTTATAAATTACAAAATGGTTGACTCTAGACCTGTAATGGAACAGTATAATGAACTACTAAGAATTATGGGTCAATTTGTTCAACACAATATGAAAATGGACGAATGTATTTTGTTTTCTTTTGTTATTGACAAATTGCCTCCTTCGTGGAAGGATTTTAAACACACACTGAAACACAACAAGGAAGAAATGACTCTAGTCGAACTTGGTAGTCATTTTAAGATTGAAGAGTCTCTAAGGGCTCAAGATGAATTAAGTAATCCCAATGGTAAAAACCAAGTGGGAAACTCATCTGTAAATATGGCTGAAAGCAGCGGATTCTTTAAGAATGGAAATACAGATAAGGGGAATAAACGAAAGTTTAAAGGAAACAACAAAAACAGTAATTTCAACAGCAAAAAGCTTAAAATAGCATGCTGGAAATGTGGCAAACCTGGTCACTTTAGAAGGGATTGTCGAGTTGGAAAAGGCAAAAATAATGTTGGTCCAAGTGGACACAATACTGGTTCAAGTGGACACAATGCTGCTTCAAGTGGATCTAAGGATCCTGAAAAGCAACAAGGTCAGATTTTATTTCAGAATTCTAATTCTGGTCAAAATTATATATCTCTAATATCTGAAGCATTTTATGTGCAGGATGATGATGTTGCTTGGTGGGTTGATTCGGGAGCAACAAGTCATGTATGTAAAGATCTTCGATGGTTTAGTAATTTTCAACCGATTGAAGATGGACCTTCACTTAAGATGGGAAATGTTGCTACCGAACCAATCAAAGGACTAGGAAATGTTAAATTACTATTTACTTCTTGAAAGTACATATTATTGAACAATGTATTGTATGTTCCTGGGATTCGAAAGAATCTTTTGTCTGGTGTTGTTTTAAACAATTGTGGTTTCAAACAAGTGTACGAAAGTGGCAAATATGTTTTGTCAAAACATGGTGTATTTATGGGATTCAGATATTTATGTAATGGTATGTTTATGTTAAATATTAATGTTTCGTTCGAAAATGATTCTGTTTGCATGACTTCTACTAGTGTGTGTAGAAATATAAATAAAACAGAATTATGGCATGCTAGATTAGGACATGTTCATTATGAAAGAATAAAAGACATGTCTAAAATGAGCCTTATTCCTCCTGTTGATGCAAATAATGAAAAATGTAAAACTTGCATGTTAACTAAGATAACTAGAAAACCTTTCAATAATGTTAACCGAGTTTCCAAAATATTGGAACTAGTACATAGTGATTTATGTGATTTCCATGCTACACCTTCATTAGGAAATAAAAAGTATGTTATTACTTTTATTGATGATGCATCTAGATATTGCTACATTTATTTGTTGCATGCTAAAAATGAAGCTCTTGATAAGTTTAAAATCTATAAGGAAGAAGTTGAGCTACATAAGAATGATTTGATTAAAAATCTACGTACGGATAGAGGAGGTGAATATTATGATCCTATATATTTTCAGTCTACGGGTATACTTCATCAAACCACGGCTCCTTATACACCACAGCAAAATGGTATAGCTGAAAGGAAGAATAGGACTTTGAAAGAAATGGTTAATTCCATGTTGTCCTATTCGGGGTTTGAGTGAATGATTCTGGGGTGAGGCTATGTTAACAGCCTGTTATTTGTTGAATCGTGTTCCTACTAAAAGGAATAAGATGACCCCGTATGAGCTTTGGTTTAAGAAGCTTCCAACACTAAATTATCTGAGAGTTTGGGGTTGTAGAGCTGTTGTAAGACTCACTGAACCTAAAAGGAAAAATTTGGGTGAAAGAGGTATAAATTGTATCTTCATTGGGTATGCTGAGCATTCCATTGCATATAGGTTCTATGTGTTAAAATCTAATGACTATGTGTCGGTGAACACAGTTATCGAGTCAAGAGATGCAATATTTGATGAAGAGAGATTTACTTCTATACATAGACCTAGAGATTTGATTCAAAACTCTTTGAATAGGAACTCAAGTGAAATTGAAAATATATCAAGTGGTACCAATTGTGTACCTGGACCTTCTGAACCAAGGAGAAGTACTAGAGCCAGAAAAGCTAAGTCGTACGGATCTGATTTTCAACTATATTTAGTTGAAGGGTCAAGAGATAAGATTGACTATCAATATCAATACTGTTTTGTTATTGAAGATGATCCAAGGACTTTTAGTGATGCTATGGCATCAAGGGATGCTGCATTCTGGAAAGAAGCTATCCAGGATGAAATAGAGTCTATCATGCATAATAATACATGGGAGTTGGCTGATTTACCTCCTGGGTGCAAATCATTGGGAAATAGATGGATATTTAAACGAAAAATGAAAGTAGATGGTACTATTGAAAGGTATAAAGCTAGATTGGTTATCCAGGGATTTAGACAAAGAGAAGGCATTGACTTCTTTGATACTTATGCTCCGGTTGCTAGGATTTCCACTATTAGATTGTTGATTGCACTTGCATCTGTATACAATCTTGTAATTCATCAAATGGATGTTAAAACAGCATTCTTGAATGGTGATTTGGATGAGGATATTTATATGAAACAACCGGAAGGGTTTGTGATGCCTGGTTGTGAAAACAAAGTATGCAAGTTGAAAAAGTCTTTGTATGGTTTGAAACAAGCACCAAAAGATTGGCATCAAAAATTTGATAATGTGATATTGTCTAATGGATTTATTCTTAACCAAGCAGACAAGTGTGTATATAACAAATTTGATAATTCTGGTAAAGGAGTTATGATTTGTCTATATGTGGATGATATGTTGATTTTTGGTACTGATCAAAATCAGGTTAATGAAACGAAGAATTTTTTATCATCTAACTTTGAGATGAAGGATTTGGGGGAAGCTGAAATGATTCTTGGTATAAGAATCAAGAGAAAGAACAATAGTATATCGATTTCTCAATCTCACTATATTGAGAAGATATTAAATAAATTTAATTTTAAAGATTGTTCTCCGGTAAGCACACCTATAGATCCTAGTCTTAAGCTTCTACCTAATAAAGGTATTGTTGTATCTCAACTTGAATACTCGAGAGCCATCAGGTGTCTTATGTATGCCATGACTAGCACTAGGCCGGATATTGCCTTTGCTGTTGGAAAACTTAGTAGGTATACTAGCAATCCTAGTTCGCATCATTGGCAAGCTTTAAATCGAGTATTCAAGTATTTGAAAGGAACCATGAATTATGGTTTAACTTATACCGGATTTCCTTCTGTACTTGAAGGATATTCAGACGCGAGTTATATTTCCAATATGGAAGATCATTCTTCCACAAGTGGATGGGTATTTCTACTTGGGGGAGGTGCTATCTCTTGGGCGTCTAAGAAACAAACTTGTATTACTGATTCAACAATGGAATCAGAGTTTGTGGCATTAGCAGCAGCGAGTAAAGAAGCTGAGTGGCTAAGAAATTTAATGTATGAAATTCCGTTGTGGCCCAAACCGATATCACCTATATCTATCAGATGTGATAGTGAGGCTGCCTTGGCCAATGTTTATAGACAAGTTTACAAAGGCAGGTCTAGACACTTAGGTGTTAGACACAGTATGAATCGTGAGCATATCACGCATGATGTTATTTCAGTAGAGTTTGTGAGAACTCAATATAACTTAGCCGATCATTTAACCAAGGGGTTAAATAGAGATCTTGTGCACAAATCGGCTATTGGGATGGGATTAAAGTCCATTTGAAATCTCTCATGTTGAGATACCCAATTCCCATCTAATATGACATTAGGTGTCGAATTCAATGTGGAAAGCTTAACATCAAGATATTGGAACACATTTGTATATCATCCCAAGGTATGTGTTCAGAACTGCAAGTTGTGAAGGTTGAAGATTATCTTCTTAATAGCTCTTTTGAAAAATTGCATATGCATGTGCAAGATGAAAAGAACTACCTATTTGAGCATGAAGTTTAGCCGCTTCAAGAAGCTAGGACTTGGCTTTGATATGCTTAAGAAGGATAAGGACACAAGGCTAGTAAAATATAGTGTCAAGTAAGAACAAGTGAGAATGTAAATTTATGTGTATATTATCTTCATGTATTCATTGTGAATAGTAAAGGTTCAATCCTTAGTGATACCTTGATATTCGAATATTTGGAATGTGTAATATACTAATGTGAAATTCAATCATTACGATATTTCATTTATGCATAAATTTGATATTTGATATGATTGTGTTTAGTAGATCATGAATTACACTAAAATGGGGGAAGATTGTTATTTATTTTAGTGTAATTGGATCGACTAGTCGACCAATTTAATCATGATATATTATCAAACAAGTCGTAGAGTGCGGAGTGCACGCTTGTTAGATTATATCACGATTAGCGGGGTCAAGGGGCGGAGCCCCTGGCTGGGGTCGAGATACCCTAACTGCCCTAATTTCCAAACTGTTTTTGGTTGGTCAAATTTATAAATATGGGTTCTGTTGAAAAGAAGATCAGATCATTTTCATCCTCTCTGTTCAAAGAATATATCTCTGATTTTATTCAATTGAAATTTTTGGAGAACCCCAAAAATATTTCAATAAGAAATTGTTTACAAGACTTCAGAGATTATCCGGAAACGAAACACTATTTTCTAAAAATTATCTATACCATAATCACCGTTTTAAATAATAATAATAATAATAATAATAACTTCGATTTTTTTGACTTATTTTTATTTTTATCTCTGCGATTTCGTATTACATGTTTATTTATTTATTTTGTTGATTTCAGATGAATGAATCCCAGACAAAAGCTATGAAAAGCTTCGGTGATTTTATTAGGTAATGAAAATAACTATTAAATAGTCAAAGATTGAGTATAAAAAATGAAAAGACAGCTAAGAACACAAACTGAAAGGACAATATAAAAAAAACGGAAATACATTTAAAGGACACAAACTTGAAGTGGAGTATAACTCCTATCTTGACCAAATAAAACATTAAAGTCCTAACATTGTTTCTCCTAAACTGAAAGCAATAGCTTGAGTTTATCTTCTCGCAAACTCCAAGCTTCTCTCTTAATCGAACAAAAGCTTCCAACTTCAATGGTTTAGTCAATATGTCTGCAACCTGATCATTTGTACCACAATGAACCAATTTCACAACTTTATCTTTGACAAGATCCCTCAGAAAATGGAACCTAACATCAATATACTTGCTACGACCATGAAGAACATGGTTCTTTGATAGTTTAATTGGTGAGCTGTTATCACACATAATCATAGTGAAACTCGACTGCATCATACCAATTTCTTCTAAAATCCTTCTCATCCAAATACATTGACAAGCACAAAATGATGCAGCTATGAACTCAGCTTCGGTGGTGGATAGAGTGACTACCGGTTGTTTCTTTGAAGCCCAAGAAACTGCTCCTCCACTCAATAAGAAAGCGTATCCATTTGTAATGCGTCTATTATCAATGTCTCTAGCATAATCACTATCAGTATAGACAATCAACTCCTCCAACATTCCTTTTTTGTAAAACACACCGAATCCAGTCGTTCATCTTATGTACCTTAACACACGCTTTGCTGCGTGCATATGTTCCTCTCTAGGATCTAACATGTATCTTCTCAATAGACAAACCACAAACATCATATCAGGCCTTGTCTTCGTGATATACATTAAACTTCCAACGAGTTGTTTATATATTGTGCAATCAACTCTCTTAGCATCACTATCTTTTGATAACTTCACTCTGGGCACAATAGGATTCTTGACATCATTTCCGTTATGCAGATTAAACCTTTCAAGAATCTCTCCAGCATATTTCTTTTGATGTATGAAGATTCCATCACCATCCTGTGTCACCTCAACACCCAAAAAATACTTCATTTTCCCCAAATCAATCATCTTAAAATCATTTTTCATCAATAATTTAAACTCCTCAAGCATTTTTTCATCATTTCCTGTGAAGATTAAATTATCTAGATAAAGATTAACAATAATAATCTTGTTACCTCCATCAGTTTTCACGAATAGTGTGTATTCATGCTCACACCTTTGAAATCCTTCTCTAACAAAGTATGCCTCAATTTTACTGTACCAAGCTCTTGGGGCTTGTTTTAAACCATATAAAGCTTTCACCAACTTGTAAACCTTGTGTTTTTCTCCTTTCTTTATATATCCTTGCGGTTGATCTACAAACGCATCTTCTGTTAGTTTGCCGTAAAGAAACGCACTCTTTACGTCTAACTGATAAACACACCAATTCTTTTGAGCTGCTACAACTAGCACCGTACGGATAGTATCCCAACGCGCCACATGATCAAAAACTTCACTGTAATCTACTCATTCTTCTTGCGCATAGCCTTTGACCACCAATCAAGCTTTGTATTTTTCAACCTCTCCCTTCTCGTTGAGCTTGGTTTTATAAAACCATTTAACACCAATTCTCTTTGCTCCACTTGGAAAATTTGTGAGAAACCAAGTTTCGTTCTTTTCTATTGACTCCAACTCTGTCTTCATAACATTAACCCATTTTTCTTCCTTAATAGATGCGTTGAATGTTACAGGATCATCGCTTGACACAAACATTACAAAACCTGAAACTTCTTCTTCTTCCTCCCATCCGGTCTCGTAATCCTGCAAATAAGCTGGTCTTCTTCTTCTTCTCCTCAGCTTCGGTTTCACTATCCTCCCAGATTAATTGCTCAGCCTATAATTCTTTTGTTTTCTGTCCTTAATCCCAGCTTTTATCTTTTTCGAAAATCACATCCCTGCTTGTAATGACCTTTTTTTGTTGTTGGGTTGTATAGGAGATAACTCTTGGATTCGCTGCTTACTCCAATTAGCACACATATGTTGCGTTTATCATCAATTTTTTTTCTTCTCTGATCTGGAACATGGATATGAGTGATACAACCAAAAATTCTAAAGTAATCAACTCTAGGCTTTATTCCACTCCACATCTCTTCAGGATTTTTTTCTTGTGTCACGGAAGTTGGACTTCGATTCAAGACATGTATAGGCCGTCTTGATGCTTCCACCCAAAAATGTTTAGGAACTCCTTTATCATTCAAAGTACACCGCACCATATTCATTATTGTCCGGTTCTTGTGCTCAGCAATTCTATTTTTGCTGCGGAGTGAAAGCTGTAGTGAGTTGTCTGCTTATTCTGGCTTCCTCACAAAAATCAGTGAACTCATTGTAAGTGAATTCACCGTCTCTGTCCGTTCGTAGACAAGCTAACATTTATCCACTCTCTTTCTCTGGCTGGATCTTGAATCGAGTAAAGAATATAAAAACTTCTGAATTTAATGACAAAAAATATATTCATACCTTTCTGCTAAATTCATCGATGAAAGTAAAAATATATCTCTTGTCGGAGTTCGATGCTGGAGAAATTGGCCCACAGATATCAGAATGTACCAGCTGTAACCTCCTTGACAAACGCCACAAACGTTTCTTAGGGATACTCTCACGATGTTGTTTACCAACAAAACAGCTAACACATTTTTCAGCTTCGTTGGTGCTCAGATGTGGTATCCCTTTGACCATATTCTGATATTTGAGAGTTATTAAAACCTTGTAACTTAAGTACCCATACCTTCGATGCAAAAGTTTAAGCTTATCCATTGCTGTTATTTTCAAATATTTCTCACCCGTAAACGAGTTACCTTTTGAGGCCAAAATCTTGAACAATTTATTTTCATTCATTTTTTCTTGCATAACCAGCCCTAACCCCGGATGATAAAGCTTGCATACTTTATGATGTATCAAAATCTTGCAGCCCGTTTGTACAAGTTGTCCCAAGCTTACCAAGTTACTCGTTAACTATGACACTAGATATACATCTGAAATGATATGAGTCCTTCCATTGACACGTAAAGTTACATCACCTTTTCCAATCACAGAAAGAATAGAATTATTACCGAGTTTTATTGAGGATTGAAAATCTTCATCAAGCTTTGAAAACCATGATTTGTCTCCTGTCATGTGGTTGGAACAACCTGAATCAAGATACCACACAATTTTTTTTTCTTTTGGAACTAGTGTGTACGCCATTAACAAAACATCACCTTCCTCTTCTCCAATCTCTGCATAGTTCGCCTTCTCTTCCATAGGACATTCGTATGCAAAATGTCTAAGTCTGTGACAGCGAAAGTATTCCACCGTTTCCTTATTAAATCTACCTCTTCCTCTTCCTCGGCCTAATTGTCTTCCTCCGCCTCTTCCATTTCGATACGCGTATAAAACTTTGAGTACCTGCTCTTCTTCCACTATTCTTTGTTTTCTCATTTTATACTCATAAAAAAGTAATGAGCTTTGCAAGGTATCGACTGATAAACTGTCAATATCTTTCGATTCTTTAATTGAACACACAATGTAATTGAAGTTTTCAGTCAGAGTTTGCAAGATCTTTTTCACAATTCTGACATCTTGCATGTCATCCCCACAGTTTCTCATGTCGTTTGCTACCACCATCACCCTTGTGAAGTAATCGAAGATGGATTATCCATTTTTCATCTCCAGCAATTCAAATGTTCTCCTCAAGGTTTGTAACCGCGGACTCGCTTCACTCTTGCATTTTCGTGATATTTGGTCTTCATAGAATCCCACAACTGCTTTGACGTCTCTTTCAAAGTTATCGTCTTAAGAATTGATTTGTCAATCGCATTGAACAAATAATTCTTTGCCTTCAAATCATTTAACCTTGCATCGGCAAGGATCTTCCTCTCTACTTCGGTCAACCCTTCTTTGTTAATTAGTTCATCAATTCCATCTTCCACAACATCAAAATACTATTTTTGACCGAAGAAGATTTTCCATAAGGAGCCTCCAATGGTCATAATCTCCATCGAATTTTGGTATACAAGATTGCCCAAAATTACTCAATTCTCCCATATTTTCTATGTGTTTTCTCTATTTCTCTTTTAATTTAATGGCTGATACCAAATTGTTGATTTCAGATGAATGAATCTTAGACGCAAGCTATGAAAAGCTTCGGTGATTTTATTAGGTAATAGAAATGACTATTAAATAGTCAAAGATTGAGTAGACAAAATGAAAAGACAGCTAAGAACACAAACTGAAAGGACAAATAAAAAAAACGGAAACACACTCAAAGGACACAAACTTAAAGTGGAGTATAACTCATAATCTTGACCAAATAAAATATTAAAGTCCTAAAATATTTACGGTCTAGATTTTTTTATACCAAAATAATCTCATATATTCAATCTTATAATTTTGTACTTAAATTTGTTTGTTTTTGTTGTTTGCAACCATCTCTTTTTAGTTGGCTTGTGGTTTGCTGTTCTCGTTCGTTTATTTTTTGACAGTTGTTGTTTAGTTTCTTTTATCCTTTAAATCTTGTTTTGTTTCGTATTGGAGTGGCCAAGTTAAGGTCAATTTTTCTTCGATTATTTTTTTCACAACTCCCCACACCACTCTCTAGGATATGCCATATGTGAGACTAGTGGTGGAAATTGATTTGGATAAACCATTGGTTCCAAAAATCAACATTAGAGGGGAAACATGTAATATGAAGTATGAGAGATTAGATTTGATTTATTTTGAGTGTGGTTTGGTCATAAAAATATAAGATATCCCTCGAATGGACCTCGTCATGATCATAGTACTATAGAGGAGGATATGGATAACCGTGTAGCAGACAAAGTGAATAAGAGGATATTGATAATGGAAATTTCCTTTGGAGATTGGATAGTGGTATAAGATTTATCATCCCGCGACAAAGTTTTAGAATGGAGCTAATTCTAGTGGTGGATGGAATGGGGTAGTTAAATAGACTAGATCACAGTTTGGAGCGTTACATATCGACGAGCCTATTAACATAAAATACGGGCTCGTGATGAGAGGTAATACTACTAAGTATTCATATGAGAAACATAATGGATCTAATGAGAAAAAATAACTAAAAAGAGAGGGAGACTCGGATCATAAGGTCATCATAGTGATTGAATTTGAAAAAATAAAAGTTTTAACAACGAAACCACCGATGGTCGTAGCTGTTGGAGGGACTGATTTATAAAATAAAAGGCAAATGGATAAATAAAAGTTTGTGAAAGGTGTGATTTAAAATAGTTTGAAAATGAGAGTTGGTAATATTGGGAAAACTTCATGTCTGTCAGGGCAGAAATGAGTAAATTGGAAAAAGCAGGTTCAATATAAGGGAGAAAAGTAATAGATTTATATGTGTATCATATTCATGGTCGATCCACAAGGATTCAGATAAAAGAAGCATGTGATTTGTTTAGCAACAACAATAAAATTGTGATATAGCATACAAATCAACAAGTCTTGTAGGGCTCAATAAAGTGATCATACCTCTGGAGAAGTCAAATACAACCCGTGTGACTACGCGATCCAAAGCAGGGGAGGATTTCTCGTTTCTTTATTTTTTCAAAATTAGATAAGTTAGACCCAATGTTAAGGGAAAATAACAAAGAATTTTCCAAAGTAGAAAAACCAATATTGCCAGAAAAGAGAAGTTACATTTGTTTAGGTGTTTCCCCTATTTATATCTCATTCTAGCGTATGGGCGGTTACAAGGACCTTTATTCCCAATTATACACTCATTACTACACTTAAATCATTCAGAATATATCTATGGCCGAAATTGCTAAATGGTTTGACTAAGATTCATAATGTCTATAAGTCATAGTTCAAATCGTTTCCTTTTAAACCGCGCTAGGTTGGCTTCGGGTGCGTGCTTGACCGGACATGGCTTAATAACTTCTTCACTTAGTTTTACCTCTCGGTATGAGAAGCGGACTAGCCCGAGCAGTACTTGCTCGATTAACCTTGTTCAGCTTTCCCTCAACTCGTTCATTCTACCAACGTGCTCGTCCGACTTGGTCGTTTCCACCTTCCTTGTGCTCTATTCTTTACTGTGCTCCTTTGTATCCCCATTGTGTCTTTGTATTTATTTCCAGCTTGGGCTCATCCTTTGTTCGCTCAACACATTTATTTGCTCGGCGTTTTGGGGTTTGCTTGGCCGGAGAATACCCCCTCATCAGGGTACCCCCTAATTTATGGATTTAACTTTTAGCGTATGGGCGGTTACAAGGACCTTTATTCCCAATTATACACTCATTACTACACTTAAATCATTCAGAATATATCTATGGCCGAAATTGCTAAATGGTTTGACTAAGATTCATAATGTCTATAAATCATAGTTCAAATCGTTTCCTTTTAAACCGCGCTAGGTTGGCTTCGGGTGCGTGCTTGACCGGACATGGCTTAATAACTTATTCACTTAGTTTTACCTCTCGGTATGAGAAGCGGACTAGCCCGAGCAGTACTTGCTCGATTAACCTTGTTCAGCTTTCCCTCAACTCGTTCGTTCTACCAACGTGCTCGTCCGACTTGGTCGTTTCCACCTTCCTTGTGCTCTATTCTTTACTGTGCTCCTTTGTATCCCCATTGTGTCTTTGTATTTATTTCCATCTTGGGCTCATCCTTTGTTCGCTCAACACATTTATTTGCTCGGCGTTTTGGGGTTTGCTTGGCCGGAGAATACCCCCTCATCAGGGTACCCCCTAATTTATGGATTTAACTTTTAGCTAAATAGTGAATCTATAAATTCAACTTCTATGCAGCAAACAATAAATTGGTGTCGTGTTTGAACATAATGCCAAGTGACTAACGGTGGTTACTTTCTATCATTGTTTTCTGCTTGGGCGACACATGGATTAGGTGTAACTATGACGGTTCTGACACAACCAGTTTTAGGAATTGGCGCTTGGCCCTTGGGTTTTGAAGAAGCGTGCAAATTACTACTGACGATTTACTTACCTCATTATACGCGTGTAACTGGAAAATTGCCATCTTACCTTGAATACTAACCTTGGTACCCCTTAAGTGCTTACTTTTGTTTTGTATTTGCGAAGTCTGTTGTTGCCATCTACTTTCGAAAGGTGTCTGTTGATTTTCAAATTGTAACCTAGGTAAATAATTTTTTCTTTGCTCTTGCATACATGTAGTGTTTAATAGCTGGTGAAACCCTAGATCTTGGAGTAGTGATGTTGCGATTATGACGACATCAAAATAAACTCGTATACATTGGGTGTTGAACCAATCGCCCACCGTCTGTTTTAATGATGTTTATTTATGGTATTAACTCATTGCAGTCCAAGTAGAAACAATGGCACCATAAAAGGCGACGAGGAAGAAAGTGGATAAAACTCTAATATCTGAATGTGAAGACCTCTTATTCCTAGAAAGTTACTTTTCCCGAATAGCTCACAAATATAGGTATCTGGATGATGCCGGGTTACTCAGTTTTAGGGCGAGGTATGCGATACCGGAGGATATGATAGTGAGGTTTCCCTTAGTCGGTGAGAATCCATATCAGGCCCGTGAAACTGCGACTTGCTTGTTCACAACTGTGTTTGACTAGGGACTGCGCCATCTATTACCCATGCTAATTCGTGACTTTTTTAGCGTTATAAGAATTTGTCCCACCCATTTATCTGCTAACGGGCGGAGGATGTTGCTTAGTGTAGTGCTTAGCTCACGCTTGCTAGGGATTAATATATGTATGGCCGACTTTCTGTTAGCTATTCATGTAACCAAACTTGCAAAACTCATTTCTTCTATACCCAGCTAACGGGAATGAAAAAGATCGTTGAGCTCCCCTCGTCAGATAAAAACTGGAAGAACTCATTCGTGTTTGTGTCTGGCAATTGGTAAATGAGAATCCGATAAAGAATCTCCTATTAGAGAGGAGATGGAGAGTGAAGTGTAAGCACCATTAGCGTAATCCGTACACTAAATTAAACTGTAATTGAATGTTGAATACTGAACTAGTCTGTAACTTATTATGCAGGTGAATGAGCCAACCAACAATGGTGGAAAGAAGGATTATAAAAGAAGTACGTAAATCCTTTGATTGAGATCGGCAATTTAGCCAGTTCGACTTGGTTACACGATCCTAAGCTACTCTTCACACAGTTAAATTACCTTAGATCGGGTTTGGTGAGGTTCATTTTGGATTGAGGGTAATTTTGTAAAGTGTTTTGGAAAGCCTCTAGAGTATTAAATGTTTTGGGTGAGTAGTGAGAGATTTGAGCTGCCTGGTTGTATTAAATGTTCATTACCCTCATTAATGAAAGTTGTTGGGGTATTTATACCCTAAATTAAAGACCCATGGGCTTTCGGGTCAAGTTATGGAACTGAGTCAAGTGTAAGGACCCATTTTACTTATTAAGTTGATTAGCACATAGCTTAGTCAAAAAATGTTTAGTTATTTCTTTACTTTTGTCATGTCCGGATAGTTCAGTGGCAAGTTAAGTCTAAATTGCCCTTGTCTGGATAACACAGGGAGTTGTGACTGAATAATCCGAACTCATCAGGGTTTGTGACCAGTTCCAGAATTGATGGTCACAAAGGACGAATGGGTGATTATGTGAGACGGTGTCGAAGCCACCATGGATCTTATCCGAGCGTTGATGGAAAAAAAGTATCAGGAAAAGAATAGTAGTGGGATTTGGATTTCGGGGCCTCAGACCCGCAAAGGCAAAGAAGCCGAGGGGTTATCCTCAGTTCTGTGTCAACAGGATGTGCAAGGGGGAATGTTTTCCATTCAGGGTGTCGAAGAGGTGAACCAAATGGAGAGGAATACCTCTGAAGGGCAAGGGAATGCTGATGGTAATCAAGTGCGACGTGAGTGGGAAGATGAAGAAGATGATAAAGATTCTACCTCTTTAGTAAAACCCTGGAAGAATAAACAAAAATTGGTATCGGATGTTGTTCCTCTGGTAACGAGGAAACTTCAACTGAGAGATAAAGAGAGAGGTAGTGGGGAAGCCGCGCAAGAAATATCATCTGACCCTCCCATTCTCCAACCGAAAGTTCAAGGGCGAGGTAAAGGGCCTGGTATGAGGAATTTTATGAAATCATCCATTATTCACCCCTTTTCCGCAATAGGACGTGGAATGGGCCCATTACCCCCGTCAGGAAACATGGTAAGGTCTGAGGTGGCTGCAATAGGGAATGTCGGTGCTGGGACCAATCAAAAAAATACTAGCATGGATGAGCTTCTACCAAAGGAAATCGACATGCCCTGCCCATCAATGCTTATGTTCAAACAACTCAAGTGTGTTCCTGAGTTGTCATACTATGATGGGATGCCCATGAGCGATATCCTGCAACGGCAGGTTGAACTCGCCATTGAGGTAAAAACCAATTGTGTTGAAAAAATTACCAGATAAAATTCTTCAGTGTAACTAATCTTATGTGTTTGGCAGTTGTATTATAACTCAGTTGTACTCCTATCGGCGGATGTCTGTTGCCGACTTGGAGGTAATGGAGAGGTGGAAACCAGAGACAATACTGTTCCGGTCACCCAAATTATTAGTTGAGAGGTTGTGCGCTTAAGGCATGCCTATGGGTCTACCAAAGATGCCAAAGACAAGGCTATTGAGGGGAATGAGAAGCTTCAAGCCACCATGGAGACACTACAGGAAGCCTTTATTTGTAGTGACCAAACATGCAAAGCATTATCCACTGGAAACACCACTCTACTGCCTCAAAATAACACCATAATTCAAATGAACGAAGAGCTTATTGCACAGAGCTCGAATATACTTAGTTAAAACATGGTGCAAGCCAAAAGGTTTGAGGAACAAGTGGATCAGTTAGCTGGGATGTGCTCGGAAAAGGCTGATCTGAAAGAAAAAATGGAAAATTCACAGAGGGAGTTTGAGCTTGAAAGGTAGCAATGGAAGGAAAGCCTTAAATCGGCTTTGGATGAGCGGGAGGCTCAAATGATGAGTATTGCAATTGATATGATAGCCCAAGAGAAGACAAAATCTTTGTCTGAGCCGTTGTCATTAAATCCTCGGATGGAGCTCGGGTCATTGGGTCGCTTGGTTGAAGTTCCTGCATGTCCTCAAATTTGTCCGCCCGTATTGGTGCCTAGCTTAATCAATTCCCAAGGTGTGGAAGGTCCTCCAACTGATACACTTATAGTTACAGTTATAGTTGCAACCGATCCAGTAAGTGTCGTAGGCACTGAGGCTCATATAGACCCCATCGAGCTTCCCATCTCTTCAAACTCTTGATTTTATTGCATAATCGTGGTGGAAGATTTTAAACCTATAATTTGGTTGTGTGGAATTTTGTCGCATGCCATGACTCTTATTTTGTTAAACTGAATTACTGTGGTAATTTATTTGTTTTTACCTTGGAAGTTTGGGGCACCCCTTGAATGATGAATGGACTCATGATGATGTGTATTACAAGAGATGTGTTTACTACTTGGTGTAGTTATATAGCTTGGTCCTTACAAGGTCGAGCTCAGTAGAGCTCATTGTGTAGCTTAAGATAAAATGTTTCTTTCCAGTTGAATTGCGGCGAGATCGTAAAGACCCTATTGCGTAGCCTGCTATAGACTTGGTTTGTAACCAGTACAAGGTATGAGGCATAGTATGGCCTTTACGTAGCCCGTAGGCATGGCCAATTAGCCCGATCGTGTTTATAGACACTTAGTCTGGACTCAGTGTGGTCCTTTTTGTAGCCTTTTGGGCGTGGTAAGTGACCTATTCGCTAATTGTAAGGATGTAGAACTTGTAATAAACACTTGGTGGCGAAAGCATAAATCATATTAAGAAGAAAAGCAATTGTTTAGATGCCTCATTAAAAAAACTCCCTGCGCCACTCAGGGAAGATAAAGAGCGCATCACTACAGATTGACGATATAATTTAAGATGATTTACATTCCATTGGTGTTTGAGGGCGCAACCTTCATTGTATGCTAGTCGATAGACTCTAGTATGCCTGGTAGAAATGAATGTGTAGGGCCCCTCCCAGTTAGGGCCCAACTTACCGTTAGCTCCGCCTCATAATCCTTGGAATGTCTTCTTCATCACTAGGTCTCCTACCTTTGAATTTTGTGGTTTTAACCGAGAATTTAATCGCCCTCTCATCAAGCTTCTGTAATGCTCTGCTCTGACACGGGCTTGATTGCGCCGCTCTTCTGAGAGGTCGATGTTTCTGCTCTAGCAACCAAGTTTGTTTCTTCCTCTTAGTTCTCTACACAGTGGCTTGGCACGATGATTTCTGCTGGTATGTCGGCTTCGCTGCCCTAGACGAGGGAAACAAGTGTATCCCCGGTTGTTACCCGAGGTGTAGTTCTGTATGCCCATAAGACCTCAACTATTTTTTCTGGCCATGTTCCCTTAGATCCTTCAAGTTTTTTCTTAATTCCTTCGAGTATCGTTCTGTTAGTTAATTCCACCTGACCATCGGTTTTTCTGGCCATGTTGTGCAATCCCATATCTTTTATAGAAGGTGGTGAGCTTAAGATTCAACTGACGGAGTAGGTTGAATACCATCTGTAACGTTTCTAAGTGTTTCTCTTTAGTATGCGTTTTGATAATCATATCGTCGATATATGCCTCTATATGCTTTCCCAAAAAATCCTTGAAAAATGGTTTATTAACCACTAGTATGTGGACCTCGCATTCTTCAAACCAAAAAGCATGATCGTGTAACAGTATAAGCCTCTCTCAGTCTGAAAAGCATTGTACTTTTGATGTGACGGGCGAAGCCAAATTTGATTGTACCCCGAATAGGCATCCATGAACGACAGGTATTTATAGCTAGATCCTGAATCGACAAGTTGATCGATCCAAGCCAGGGGAAACGCATCCTTAAGATATGCTTGGTTTAGATCGGTGAAATCGAAGCTTATCCAACATTGGCCTCCTATCTTTTTCACTAACACCGGGTTGGAAATCCAAACAGGGTACCGCGCTTTTCTGATTTGGCCGAGGTGAGATAATTTGGGCACATCTTCTAAGACGGCCTCTTGTTTTTCCAGGGAGAAAGATCGTCGCTTCTTGCGTACTGGTTTAGCACATGGGTTGATCGCTAGTTCGTGACATATGATGGAAGGGTTAACCCCTGAAACATCACTTGTTATCCATACAAACACATGTAAGTTCTTGGTTAATAACACGCTTAATGTTTTTTTTTAAATGAGGTGATAAGTTACCCCTCATCCGTAGTAGACGTCCTGCAGCTATTGGCTCCTCTACTGCTTCCAAAATTGTGTCAACTGACTGATCCAACTCTCAAGGGTCATCGACCATGTTAGGCGAGGGTGGTTCCAAGATTTTCCCGCTCCAGGATCCCCCTTCCCGCTTGATTGCTATCAGAGGGGTTTGGATGGGTCCACTGTAATAGCGTAACACGTTCTATCCGTTCGTTGGCTCCCTCGAATTATATCAACCGAGTTTCCCATACTTCACGCACTACCTAAACATACATAGCGTTTCCTCCATTCTATGCAACCACGGTTTCCCAATAATTGCATGGTATGGGCTCGACGCATCGGAAATTATGAACAACGTTTTGAGCTCTTTCTTGGTTGCTCCGTGCCCAACTTTTAGTAACAGTTCTACTTCCCCCATACATTGCAAAGTTCTTCCCTCATAGTCGACCAATGTGCGTTGGGTGGGATTGTAAATGCGGTAGGAGTTGGCATCAATTTCGTATATGTCAAAATATGTTCTTGACTGTTTGTTAGAGGTGGTTCCTTGTGACACCGTAGGATTTCCTCCGGCTATGGTAAAAAAGGATGGGCCGGTACTGTGATTGACTATGAAGTTATCGGTGACCTCTGAGTCCTTGCTATTAACGTTTTTGTGCAGTAGCGCCTCCGTCTTATCTAAAACTCTCGAATATCCTCCTGCAATTGTAAGGAGCCATTTTTGTTTATTTGCATCTCCCTCTTCCTCATTCATGGGCTTGTTGTCAATGGGTGAACGAGCATCTTCTCGACGCTCATGATGCGAGCGTTGCTCGTGTTTCTTGATGAACTGTACTAGCTAATCGTTGTCAATAAGTCTTTGAATTTCCGCCTAAAGTTTCCAACACTCGCCCGTTGGATGCCCATGGTCGTTATGATTGACGAGTTCAGATCTTACAGTCACAGCCTACCCATTAATTCGAACAGGGGTAATTCAGAACATATCACACCACCATAAATCCGAACAGGACAAACGTACATAACTCTTGACTAAGCTATTTGCTAATCTACTTAAACCCTAATGGGTCTTTAAATTCGACCAGTTTCACAACTCGACCCGGTAAGCCCATGGGTCAATAATTAAGGTATAAATACCCCAACCACTCTCATTAATGAGGGTGATCAGAATTTAATACTAGTAGACGGCTTAATTATCTCATTACTCCTCGCACTAAACACAAAACACCTCAAACTTACTAAAACATTTTACAAAACTACCCTCAGCCTAAAATAAATCAAACCAAATTGGCGACCACAGTGGGAGCATGAAGGTGCCTGAATTTTACATTCAAAACCAGTAAGAAAAACAGTTCAGATGGATCCGAATGAGCAAGGTACTCCATCCACTGTGGTGGAAACGGTGAAAGAAAATAAGGAATACACTGTTGAGGACCGAGATCAGCTGAGAGCAAAAATAGAGGTACTAAAGGCCATAAAACAAGCAGAGAAAGATATCAAGGAAAAATATGGAGCGTCACTGACAATCCTGGGGAGAATGAGCCATCGCTAAAGACTCATCTTAGCTCTAAGAAGGCACATCGGTCCAAGCATGTTGAAAGTTCAGGGCATGAGTCCTCCAGTAGCTCTTCGAATGAGGCTGAGCTTGAAGAATCTTTATCATTAAGAAGTGAAGATGGGAGATCTAGAAAAAAGATAAAATTAACAAAAAGTCACTCAAGAAAGAGGGACATGCATAGTAGGCTTAAAAGGCATCTGGGCAAAGGGTCGTCCCACAAGCATGCTGATCAGTTGCTAATAGATATTTTTGCTTTTCAAACCGAACCAGGTATTTTGCAACACCTAATGAAGATACAGTCTTTAGTCGTAATAAAAAATGGAGGCAATCACCTTTGTCTACAAAAATACTGTCAAGAAACCTACCCAAGAGGTTTGATAGCTCCAAAATGGAAAATTATGATGGAAGTCAAGATCCGGACAATCATCTAGATCAATTCAAGAAATTCATGATGAATTTTGATGACGATGACAAATTTTTGTGCAGAGCCTTCTCCCAAACGTTTACGGGGAATGCTCTTAAATGGTATAATAGCTTACCTCAAGGGTGTATTAGAAACTTTGGTACATTCTGGGTTGCCTTCTGAAGGCAATTTGTTGGAAGTAAAGAATTAAAAGGTATTGGGGATACCATTATCCATTGTGCCCAAGAACCAAACGAGTCTTTGAAATACTACATAAGTTGGTTTGTGAATACAAAGAACAGATTAGCAAATTTCTTTGAGCACGTGGCATTTTATTCTCTAAGGAAATGGTTGAATCCTGGGAACTTAGCTGATTCTGTAACCCGAAAGAAAGCTATGACTTGGGGTGGCTTGTTAAATCAAGTGGGAAAGTAGATTAATGTGGAGGAAACACAGAAAACCATGGTGCACCGTCAAGTGAGGACCGCCATAATAGCTCCTCCAACCGCTAACCAGTCCGGTTACAAGGCTAATAAGACCGGACAAGGATCTAACCGGTCTAAGCAAACTCAATCCAACAAGAACCAGACCCAGAGCGAATAATCAAGGGGCAAGAGGGGTTCTTGGGTTTAGCCTGAATGGTTCGAAAGCCGGCGAGATTGCAGTCTCCTAGAGAAAACCGAAATACTTGTTTTTGCCAGTATCACAATGATATAGGCCATAACAAGCAAGACTGCATAGCATTAAAACATGAAGTTCAGAATCTTATTGAGAGGGGAAAACTGGGAGCATATGAAAGACGAAGTGGAAACAGACCTGACAATGCTCCTCGGACAGGTCCTACTCAAGAAAGGGAAATGGTAATCCTTGAGAGATTCGACGTAGACTCTGAATATCTGGATCTAGATCCAACTCAGAATAAGGTGGGAGTAATAACAGAACAAACCAAGACAATATCCGGACTGATAAGTTTCTTTGAGTCATTAACCATCTTTGGAGGGGATATTGTATTTGCACCTACCCCTTCATCAATGAAGAGACATGTCCACAGTTTGGCTACTCAATTGGAAGGGGGAATGTCTTATCATCAATGTCAAAACCCTTTCCCATTCATAGTATTTGATGAAGATGATCTGACGAATATTGCTGGACCCCATGAGGATGCGGTGGTTATATGAGCATCTACATGGGTAAATAATATACGTTGAATTTTGATCGATACAGGAAGTTCGGCAAACATCCTATTCTTAAGCTCCTACAGACAGATGAGGAATCCAGCCATTATTCAACGTTCAAACATGAATATTGCGGGTTTCACAGGTAGTACTACAGATGTAATTGGGGAGTTTGAAGAAGAAGTGTTGTTGGGCAAAGGGCCTTCTAAAAAGATGGTAATGGTGTTGTTTGTTGTGGTAGATTGCCCCACATCATACAATTCAATTTTTGGGAGATCTTGGCTTTCCAGAATGCATGGTGTGGCCTCAGCAGTCCATTAGTGTTTGAAGTATACGGTTCAGGGACAAGTAGAGGTTGTCCGAAGTAGTAAAAAGATAGCCAGAGAGTGCTATGCAACAGTTCGTGCTCCTAAGACATTGGGGGCAGTTCGAATTAATGAAGATTAGGAGTTACTTGAGCCTTCTGCTGAGAAACGTGAGATTGATGATCCTAGAGAGGCTCCCAGTGTCATAATTGATGAGTCCGAATTCTGCCTCCTCTCCGGACAAGAAAAAATCAGACCAAACTCACCGAACCGGACATGACACTTCAAACACTCAGCCCATTAAGTTGTTCGAACTATGACAAAAGTACTAAAAAACCTAAACACTTCTTGACTAAGCTACTTGCTCTCCTACTTAGAGCTCATGGGTCTTTAAACATGCCCGGGTCCATTAAACATGACCCGAAAACCCATAAGGCCCAAATGTAAGGATATAAATACCCAACCACCTGCATTAAATATGGGTAATGAAAATTAAATACAACCAGGCTGCTTAATTCTCCCTCTACTTTATACTTTAAATATAAAACACCCATACACTTCCACAAACCTCCAGACAAATTACAAATTTACCCTCAAACGATAATTAACCTCACCAAATTGGCGACCACAGTGGGAGAGAAAGGTTCCTGAATCAAGCATTCGAAACCAGCAAGAAAAAGTCACTCCGAATGAATCCGGACGTCCCAGAAGTACCACCAGCTTTGCTCGAAGTTGTGGGTGAAAACGATGAGTACACTATCGAAGAGCGCGATAGGTTAAAGGGTGAAATAGAAGCTCTGAGGGCAAAAAAGGCTAAGATGGGCATGAAAGAAAAGTCAAAAGCATCAGTTGCTCATCACACCGATAACCCCAGAGAGCATGAGCCTTGAAAGACTCATGTGAGTACCAAAAAGACTCATGCGAGCTCTAAAAAGTCTCACCGGTCTAAGCCAGTGGAGAGTTCTGACTCAGGCTCAGAATCTTCTGACAGCTCTTCGAATGATGAGGGAGTTGAAGAATCCTTGTCCTCTAGCAGTGATGAGGGTCGAACTAAAAAGAAGCAAAAGCAGATAAAAAAATATTCGAGAAAGAGGGATAGACATGGAAGGATGAAGAGGAATATTAGCAAAGGGACATCACACAGCCGGAGGCATATAGACCGGATGTTGATGGATCCTTTTGCCTTCCACGATGAACCAGGTATCTTTGCAACTCCCAATGAGGATACTGTGTTTAGTCGTGGTCGGAATTGGAGGCAATCTCCATTGTCTTCTAAAATTCTATCCGGAAACCTCCCTAAGAGGTTTGATAGCACCAAAATGGAAAAGTACCATGGCAGTACTGATCCGGACAACCATTTGGAACAATTTAAAAACTTTATGATGAACTTTGATGACGATGATAAACGACTTTGTAGAGCATTCTCCCAATCGTTTACGGAGAGTGCTCTAAAATGGTATAACAGTCTACCACAAGGCTGTATCAAGAATTTCGATACTTTTTGGGTGGCCTTCGAAGGTAGTTCGTTAGGAGTAAAGAGCTAAAGGGCAACGGGGACACCATAATCCATTGTACCCAGGAGCCAAATGAATCCTTAAAAGAATATATAGTCGATTTGTGAACACCAAGAATGGGTTGGCTGACTGCTTCGAGCAGGTTGCGATAGCATCTCTAAGGCAGGGCTTGAACCCTGGCAATTTGGCTGATTCGGTGACCAGAAAGAAGGAAATGACTTGGGGAGGGTTATTGAATCAGGTTGGAAAACAGATTAACGTTGATGAAACAAAGAAAACAAGGGTGCACATGCAGGTGAGGTTTGCCCCGGTGGCACCAAATCCCAATCAGAATCAGTCCGGGAACAAGGCAAAGGAGACCGCACAGGGGCATGGTAGGGCTAAAGCTCAGTCTCAGCCAGCTGCTCCTGCTCAGAGTCAGCAATCCAGAAACAAGAGAGGGCATTGGGTTCAACCGGAGTGGTTTACATAATTAAAGGAAAGTGTGGCCACTATTTATGATAAAACAAAGGAAGAAGTACACTATAGGAGACCGGCCACACTACAATCCCCTAGAGAACACCATAATAACTCTTTTTTCCAGTATCACAATGACACTGGCCATACCACTGATGATTGTATAGCCTTGAAGCAAGAGGTTCAAAACTTGATCGAAAGGGGAAAACTGGGGGCTTATGTCAAAAGAAGAGGAGGTAACAGGCCTGACAATGCTCACCGGGTTGGTCCAAGTAATGCTGCTCCGGAGGGAGCCATGGTTATAATTGGTGTGGATAATAATCGCCTGAGGGTAGGCTAGTAATTTTAAGTGGAGTTTCAAGGTGGTGTATGGGTGTTTAACGGTGGTGTGTGGGTGTTTAAAGGTGGAGAGATAATTAAGCAGCTTGGTAGCAGTTAAGTTTCATTACCCATAGTTAATGGTGGTGGTTGGGTATCTATAGTATGATGTTTGGGCCCTTATGGGCTTTCGGGTCATGTTTAATGGACCCGGGTCATGTTCAAAGACCCATTAGTTCTAAGCAGGAGGGCAGGTAGCTTAGTCAGGAAGTGTTTAGGTTTTTTAGTACTTTAGTCATAGTTCGAACTGCCTTAAGTTCAAGCGTTCGAAGTGATCTGTCCGATTTATGTCCTTAGTGCCTGTCCGGTATTCGGAGACACTTAGGCTGATTTGCCCTTCCGGGGAGCATCCTGAATTCGGACTCATCAGGAGCCCCTTTTTTAGATGTTTGAACAAGTGTCCTTGTCAAAGAACTGAAAAACAGTCCGAGTGCATGAAGTGGTTCTTAATCCGGACAGAGTTGTGGGTATACTTCGGACAGATTAAACGTTACGAATTTCAAACGGTTTTTGCCAAAGATAGTGGGACACGTGTCGCTTTCTGATTAGCCACTCCAGCCATTTTTTCACCTTGAATTTCGCACCACCTTCTTGAACAAGTAACCTCTTTAATTGCTAATAGTGACATCAGCGCCGTCTTTTAATCATTACCCACCTTTTCGGATTCTCCTAGGAATCAACTCCTTTTTTCACATTTACTATAAATTCTCATTCACTTTTCATTGTTTTTCACTATCTCTCTCAAATTTTACTCTGCAATTTCACCCAGAGCTTATCTCTCTAGAACAAAAACTTCCTTGGCTATTTTATGTTTACAGCAAGAACAGCATTGATCAAAGGCGGTTGGCTCAACCTTTCGGAGTTGGAAAAAGCACAAAGGGTCGAGAAGGAAAAACGACTGGCAGCAGGGCTACCATCGTCGCCTGTTGAGAAACCAGCCTCCTCTGTTGCAGAATCTGATAGAGGCTCATCCTCTTCAAAAGGTACCAAGCCCAAAAAGCTCTTTCAATCCACCCTTTCTCCCATAGTATCTGGTTCCTCAGTTCAGGAGTCAATACCTGCCGTTGAACCAG
This sequence comes from Limnanthes douglasii subsp. nivea, assembly GCA_036936605.1. Lineage (NCBI taxonomy): Eukaryota > Viridiplantae > Streptophyta > Magnoliopsida > Brassicales > Limnanthaceae > Limnanthes > Limnanthes douglasii. Next base: position 212,748,996 of record JAUPFV010000004.1, read on the forward strand.
GAGTCACCGCTACAAGCGTCAGGAAAAAATCATCTTTTATTGCCATGGGGTCTGACTCTGATCACTCTCCGGAGAAATTAGTCATGAAGAGGCCAAGCCGGTTAGTCAAGGGGCTAACTTCTAAAAATACTCCCTCAAAATCGGGGACAAAGAATAGTGACTCTGGGTCTGGAGTGCCTTTTAGAGCTCCCCGGGAGAGGCCGTCCGGTCCGGAGGTCAGCAGCCCGGCACTCCCCAGAGAATCTTCTGCCTCAGAAACTCAACTCGAGGTGAGAAGTCAGATAGATACATGCAGGCAACAGTCCGGAGGGCAGGCTATGCCAAGCATTAATCCTCCCCGAACCACTTCCACAGAAGTCCCTCCAACAATTATGGAGGAGAGAATGGAGGACTCTACTGAAGAGGTTCCCTTTGAGTCCGAATCCTCCGGATAGGCTGATACCACTGTTGCTGCTACCAAAAAGGGCAAAGAGAATTTGTACCTAAGGCGCCCGGACCTGCCGGAGTGCCTTGAGGGGAGAGTGGGGCCGTGCTTCCACAAGGTCGAGTTTAAGTACCTCTTGGCCTTGCATAAGACCAAGTATGCATTCATCCATACCTCTGATCTGGGTAGAATGCGCACCAAATAGGGGATCCCTGAAAACGTGAAGATAAGGATCCCCATTGATCTGGAGACCCCAATGGATTGTAAACGAAACGAGATAGTCTTCTTCACGGAGCTATTTAACTGGGGGCTCAGGTTCCCACTAGACCCGGAGATTGTGCGCTACTTCCACCTGGTCAAGCTCTGCCCAACACAGCTAAGCCCCAATGGTTGGTTCACCTTAATGTCATGCATCGTAGCGTCTAGGTTATCTGGGATCCCTCTTCCTATGGAAGAGTTCGCAGCAGTGGCTAACCTGTGCAAGCATCATCAATTCCCCTTCTACCATTTCAACCTGGGGAACGATCTCAAGGCTATTGATGATCTCCTGGAATCGGAGAGTAAGTGGAGGAGCCAATTCTTGTTTGTCAGTGGCTCATGGGAAAATGGCAAGAAAATCAAGGTCGGAGAGAACCCAAACCTCCTCAGGAGTAGGTGGAGGAGTGACCGTAAGTTTTTTATTTTAAGTTTCTGTCCGAATCTTTTTTTTTTTTTTAAAGTTAAGCTTGTACTAACCAATTTCTCTTTTGCTTTAACAGAGCTGCCAAAGGATTTCGGGGACTACCTGAAGGCCGGACAGACTACCTGTGGCAAAATCAATGCATGGGCTGCAGAGAACTGAGAGAACCGATTCCACAAGGCCTTCACCGCTGGAAACCTAGCAAGGTCCCACCTGTGGAACACAACAGGTCGGAGAGACCTAACATGGGAGGAGCTCACCACCCAGCTTGATGAAGATATTGTGCTGAGAAGGTCCCACGAGCTGGATGGGACACTCTACCTGCCTGCCCGGGCCAAAGCCCCAAGCAAAATGAAGGGCACAAGAAAAGGCAAGAAGGTGGCAGGTGATACTGAGAAGGAGGCCCCAACAGATCCAGAGGGGCCAACACAAGTTCAAATTGATGCAGCCCTTTTACAAGTGGTGGAACAGGAGAGCGAAAAGCAGGAAGTGAAACTCCCAAAACCTCCAAGGGCATCCAAGAGGACTCGCAAGCAAGCAAGTGAAGGTGCTGATAGGGAAGCCAAGAAAAAAAAGACTTCCCAAGGAGATGAGCTTGCTCTCCGGGATCCGGAGCCCTCTTTCCCTACTGACCCGACGCTGGCCAAAGAGATCCCAAGGGACTTTCAAGAAGAGATTCCAAGGGAATTCCATACTGATGAGGTTGAGGGGGGAGAGCTTAATTTGGATGAAGTGGACATCACCGGTCTGGGTGGACTTGGTGAATATTTTCTTGGCTTGCCCAGAGACGAATTCGCAGGGCCCTACATCCCTCCGAGCAGCTCCAATACGGTCAACTTTAATGGTAAGACTTTCATGGTTTCTAGTGAGAAGGACACTATTGCCCATTCTTTGCTTAGTAATGTGCAGCCAGTTCTTACACTGGAGAGGCAAGTCCGGAGTCAAGCTGACACCATCAAAGACCTTAAGTCTGATAAGGATAAGCTGTCCGAAGACCTCCGCACTGCCACTACCAATGCTGGTTTACTTAAGGAAGTACACGAGGAGCTGAAGAGGAGTCATGATGAGAGCAACACAAAAGTTGCCACTCTAGAGCAGACCATAAAAGATCTACGGGAGAAGTTATCTGGTATGGAGAAAGATCTCACGGTCCCACGGGGAGAGACCACTGCAAAGGAGAAGCTCATCACCAACATGACCACTGACAAGATTGCTTTGGAAAATGCAGTGACTCAGGCTGTTGAAGAGAAAGCTGCTTTGGTAAGGGACCAAGAGGCCACAATCAAGGCCAAGATCAACGCCTATGCCAGGGAGATGATACAAAGCGAAGAGCTAATGATTCAGAGGGTGAAGTCTGATATGATTCTCCTATTTCACGAAAAAATCCCGAAGAGGAGACTGGGGGACTTATGGCGCTATGTGGACGATGATGATCTTCCATATTATACTATGGTTGACGAGGGGTATTCCGGTGAGTCCTCATCTGATAATGAAGAGGAAACCGGAGAGAGCCCAGGTGAAGAAGAGATTGATCCCAAGGGCAAGAAGATAGTCGAAGAGAGGAGCGACATTGAGGGCAAGAAAGCAGATGAGGGCGAGCCATCTTCAAAGGCTCAACCTTAATTTATAACTTATTTTGTTTATCTTTCATTCAAACTAAAGTCCTTGGAAGGCCAAGGCACTCTTTTTGTGATGCTGTCCGTATTATTCGGACAGATTTTTGTGCTGTATCCTAACTTGTTCAAAAGTCCTTGGAAGGCGAAGGCAATTTTAAGTTTGTTGAATGTTTTTATTTTGCTCAACCATCATCTTCTTTCATTATTTGTTTTTGTTTAAATAGCTAGAGTTTAAGTAGCTTTATTGCATTGTGAGAGTATTAAGACTCTCCGGCTAGAATTTAAATAGCCCCTAGATCTTTCAGTCCGGGTAGTATGACAAGGGATAAAATTTTGAAAATACTTAGAAAAATTTGAAGAAGGCATCAAATTTCATTGAAAGCTCTCCGTGCCACCGAAGAGGGGAAGGTATGCCCCCAAATATTTACATGGATGTTTAAACAAGTAAATATTTACACAAGTTTTATTCCAAATACATTCGAAGGTGCTCAATATTCCAAGGGTGAGTTAAAACCCTGCCATCTTTGTCTTCCAACCAATAAGTTCCAGGCTTGATTCTTTCAACCACAAAATATGGACCCTCCCATGTAGGTGCCAGCTTTCCAAAGAGCTTTTCCTTAGTATGCAAGAAGACCTTTCTCAATACTTTGTCCCCGGGCTGGAAATCTCTTCTTTTAACTTTAGAAGCAAACCTGCTTCTCATCAGGCTCTGATAGTGTGCAATTCTAAGGTGGGCTTTAACCCTTCTTTCTTCTATCAAATCAAGCTGATTTCTAATTGCCATATCATTAGTGTGTCCGGAGAAGTTGTGAACACGAAAGGAAGGAAGTGTCTTCTCTATGAGGGCTACTGCATCCATTCCATAGACCAAGGCAAAGGGAGATTCTTGTGTTGCAGCCCCAGGTGTTGTCCGGTAGGCCCACAAGACTTCTTGTAAATAACTAGGCCACTTCCCAGCAGCCCCTTCCAAATTTTTTTTTAACCCGGACAGTATAGTTCTATTAGCCACTTCGACCTGTCCATTGGCTTGTGGGTGAAAAGGTGAAGAGAAGCAGTGTTGTATACCCCTTGAGGCACAGAAGCTTTCCATTTCTCTGTTGTCAAACTGTGGCCCATTGTCTGTTGTTATCTTCTGTGGGACACCAAATCTGCAACATATGTTGGACATAATGAATTTTATGACAGCTTTTGATGTTGTCCCTGCCAGGGGAGCTGCTTCTATCCACTTCGAGAAGTAGTAAATGGCCACAATTATAGTTTTACGCCCTCCGGACGCCACAGGGAGAGGCCCAACCAAGTCCAATCCCCATCGAGCAAAAGGGACGGGCTCAGAAATGGACTCCAAAGGAATGGCTGGCACATGAATTTCATTGCTGTACCTCTGGCATGGGTCACACCTTCTTACCAGCTCCTTAGCATCTTTCATGATTGATGGCCAATAGTATCCGGAGAGTAACACTCTTCTTGTTAAAGCTCTGAACCCACAATGGGCTGATCCCTCACCATCATGCAATTCGGAGAGGATTACTTGTGACTCATGATCTCCTAAACAACGTAGGAGAGGTTTACTATAAGATTTCTTGTACAACACTTCTCTCAACATAATGAAACCACGAGCCTTGTGTTTCAATGTTCTGGCTTGTGACTTATCTGAAGGTATAATACCATCGGACATATATTGTATGAGAGGAGATCTCCAGTCTTGAGGTCGACTCGCTTGTATTTCAAAAACTTCTTCTTTTTCACCCCTACTAAGTTGAATAGAAGGACTTTCAAGCACATGGATCCATGGATAGGACTCCGTATATGCTATCGTTGCCAATGAGTCTGCTAGCTCATTTTCTGCCAGGGGAATGTGCTCATAGACCACAACTTTAAACTTTAACGCTTCATTTTTTAGGAGGAGTAAATATTTTACCAATTGCTCCTTTCTAGCCTCAGATTGGCCTAAGGCATGGTGGACAAGCAACTGGGAGTCACTTAGAAGCTTGACTCTTTTAGCTCCACAGATGTAGGCCAACTTTAATCCAGCTATAGCTGCTTCATATTCGGACTCGTTATTAGACGCCCTGAAAGCAAAACAGATAGCTTGGTACATGCTCTCCCCGTATGGGGAAGTGAGACATATTCCTGCCCCACATCCCATGGTGCTAGACCCTCCGTATGTTCGGACAGTCCACACTTTCTTGTCTTTTGAATCAGTAGGTTGTTCTGAATCCCTATCGGAGTGGAATTCAACTAGAAAATCAGCCACAGCTTGGGCTTTTACTGCTGTCCGGGGAGCAAAGTCTATGTCGAAGTCCCCCAACTCTACTGACCACTTTGTCATTTTGCTTGAAACGTCTGCTTTTTGAAGGACATTCTTTAAAGGGAAAGATGTCCGAAGGATGATAGGATGAGCCTGAAAATAAGGCCTCATCTTTCTTGCAGCTATTACCAAAGCTAATGCCAGTTTTTCGAGCTTCAAGTAACGACTTTCAGCATCAATCAAGCTTTTGCTGATGTAGTACACTGGGTATGGACAACCATCAACCTCGCTTACCAACACAGCACTGATGGCACAACTTGAAACAGCCGGATACACAATAAGAGTCTCCCCATCAACTGGTTTGAACAAAGTTTTGGGAGAGGAGAGATGTTTCTTGATTTCACTGAATGCCTCATCACACTGCGGGGTCCACTTGAATCCCTTCGCACCCTTCAAAGTTTGAAAGAAAGGAGCACATATGTCCGAAGACCTCGAGATAAATCTGTTCAAGGCAGCCAATCTCCCCGTTAATCGCTGTACTTCTTTAATGTTTCGGGGAGGCTCCATCTGGAATAAGGCATTGAGTTGGTCCGAGTCGGGCTGTATTCCATGCTCACTTATGATATACCCTAAGAACTTCCCGGACTGCACTCCGAATACACACTTTTCAGGGTTTAGTTTTAAATTCACTTTTGCTAAGTTGGCAAAAGTTTCTTGGAGATCGGACAAGTGCAACTGCTCATCAACGCTTTTCACCATCATATCGTCAATGTAAACCTCCATATTTCTTCCAATTTGATCAGCAAATGCCTTGTTGACTAACCTTTGATAAGTAGCCCCAGCATTTTTCAAGCCAAAGGGCATCACCTTGTAGCAATGTAGACCCCTATCAGTGACAAACGTGGTATGCTCTTGATCTTTTGGATCTACTTGGATCTGATTGTACCCGGAGAAGGCATCCATAAAGGAGAGCAGCTTGTTCCCAGAAGTAGAGTTTACCAACTGATCTATCCGGGGAACCGGATACAAATATTTCGGGCAAGCTCTATTAAGATCTGTGAAGTCAATGCACATGCGCCATTTGCCATTTTTCTTTTTTACCAGGACAGGATTGGCAGTCCACAAAGGGTATTGAGATTCTTTAATGTGCCCCATCTTTGTGAGTCTGTCAATTTCTTGCACTATGGAACTCCAGTAACATCAGCATTGCACCAAGCAAAAACGTGCTGATGGTCTTTCAAGAATTTCAACATCTCTTTTTTCAACTTTGGTGGCATCTTGGACCCTATCTTGACACTCTTGCCTTCTTCCAAGCAGTGCGTTTCAACCTCTTCAATTGGAATTAACACTCCAGGGGTCTCTCTGGGGTCATTAATTTCACCCTCACCCCCAGAAAGGCCCTCAAACTGCTATTGATCATTTATACGGACTGCCCCCAGCGTTCGTGGAGCCAAGGCAGTGGCATAGCATTCTCTTGCAATCTTTTGACTGCTCCGGACAACCCCAACCTGTCCCTGAACAGCATACTTTAAACACTGATGGACTGTCGAAGCCACTGCATGCATTCTAGAGAGCCAAGATCTCCCTAGAATAGCATTATAACACGTGGGACAATCCACCACGATGAAGAGTATTCTAACCATTTTCTTGAAAGGGCCCCTGCCCAATAACACTTCTTCTTCAAACTCCCCGATCACATCGGCTGAGCTGCCCGTAAAGCCCACGATTGACCTGTCCGACTTTTGAATCACAGCTGGATTTTTCATTTTCTTGTAAGTGGTTAGGAAAAGGATATTGGCAGAGCTTCCAGTATCCACCAGAATTCGCCTTATCTCATTGCCCCCTATAGATGCTCCTATGACAACAGCATCCTCATGAGGGCCAGCAATGTTTCTTAAATCATCCTCATCAAAGAGAATGAATGGGAATGAATTTGGTGATTGATAAGATGTCATGCCTCCTTTTAGCTGGGAGGCTAAATTATGAACATGCATCTTTCTTGAAGAAGTCGTAGGAGCTGTCATAGTGTCCCCTCCGAAAATTGTCAGTGACTCGAAGAATTTAATGAGCCCGGAGACAGTCCTAGAACACTCCTCTATCGCACCCACCCTATTTCGTGTTGGATCAGGATCCAAGTACTCAGATTCCACATCAAACCTTTCCACTATTACCATGGCCCCCTCCGGGGCAGCATTACTTGGACCAACCCGGTGAGTGTTGTCAGGCCTGTTGCCTCCCATTCTTTTAACGTAAGCACCCAACTTCCCCCTTTCAATCAAGTTTTGAACCTCTTGCTTCAACGCTATGCAATCATCAGTGGTATGGCCAATATCATTGTGATATTGGCAAAAGGAGTTATTACGATGCTCTCTGGGAGACTGCAAGGTTGCTGGTCTCCGGTAGTGTACCTCATCTTTTGTTTTATCGAAAATGGTGGCCACGCTTTCTTTGAGCTCCGCGAACCACTCTGGTTGGACCCATGGCCCTCTTTTGTTTCTGGATTGTTGACTTTGCGCAGGAGCAGCTGGCTGAGGTTGAGCTTTTGCTCTACCATGCCCCTGTCCGGTTTCTCTTGCTTTATTCCCGGACTGGTTTTGATTTGGAGTTGGTGCCACTGGGGTGGATCTCACCTGTCTGTGCACCCTAGTCTTCTTTGTTTCATCAACGTTTATTTGCTTGTCAACTTGATTTAGCAATCCTCCCCAGGTCATGGCCTTCTTTCTGGTCACCGAATCAGCCAGGTTGCCTGGGTTCAAACCTTGTCTTAGGGATGCTATTGCCACCTGTTCGAAGCAATCAGCCAACCCATTCTTTGTGTTCACAAAACGACTTATGTACTCCTTCAATGACTCATTTGGCTCCTGGGAACAATGGATTATTGTATCTACATTGCCCTTCAGCTCCTTACTCCCCACAAACTACCTTTGAAAGGCCACCCAAAACGTATCAAAATCTTTAATACAACCCTGAGGCAGGCTGTTGTACCATTTCAGAGCACTCCCCATAAAAGATTGGGAGAATGCCCTACACAGAATTTTATCATCATCATCAAAGTTCATCATGAAGTTCCTGAATTGCTCCAGATGATTGTCCGGATCGGCACTGCCATCGTACTTCTCCATCTTAGTACTGTCAAACCTCTTGGGGAGGTTTCCGGACAGGATTTTAGAAGACAGTGGAGACTGCCTGCAATTCCTTCCACGACTGAACACAGTATCATCATTGGGAGTTGCAAAGATACCTGGCTCATCGTGGAAAGCAAAGGGATCCATCAGCATCTTATCCATATACCTCCGGTGGTGAGATGACCCCTTTCCAATATGCCTTTTCATTCTTCCATGGTGATCTCTTTTTCTTGAATATTTCTTAACCTGCTTTTGATTTTTCTTAGTTCGACCCTCATCGCTACTAGAGGACAAGGATTTTTCATTTCCCTCACTGTCCGAAGAGCTGCCCGAAGACTCTGAGCTTGAGTCAGAGCTCTCCACAGGCTTGGAACGGTGAGACTTTTTAGAACTGGCATGTGTCTTTTTGGTACTCACATGAGTTTTTGAAGCCTCAGGCTCTCTAGGGTTGTCGGTGTGATGAACAACCGATGCCTTGGATTTTTCTTTCATGCCCATTTTGGCCTTTTCAGCCCTCAGAGCTTATATTTCAAGCTTTAACCTATCGCGCTCTTGGACAGTATACTCATCGTTTTCTTCCACCACTTCGAGCAAAGCTGGTGGAAGCTCTGGATTGTCCGGATTCATTCGGACAGAATTTTTTGGCAGGTTTTGAATGCTTGATTCAGGCACCTCTCTCCTCCCACTGTGGTCGCCAATTTGGTGTGGATAATAATCGCCTGAGGGTAGGCTAGTAATTTTAAGTGGAGTTTCAAGGTGGTGTATGGGGGTTTAACGGTGGTGTGTGGGTGTTTAAAGGTGGAGAGATAATTAAGCAGCTTGGTAGCAGTTAAGTTTCATTACCCATAGTTAATGGTGGTGGTTGGGTATTTATAGTATGATGTTTGGGCCCTTATGGGCTTTCGGGTCATGTTTAATGGACCCGGGTCATGTTCAAAGACCCATTAGTTCTAAGCAGGAGGGCAGGTAGCTTAGTCAGGAAGTGTTTAGGTCTTTTAGTACTTTAGTCATAGTTCGAACTGCCTTAAGTTCAAGCGTTCGAAGTGATCTGTCCGATTTAGGTCCTTAGTGCCTATCCGGTATTCGGAGAGACTTAGGCTGATTTTCCCTTTCGGGGAGCATCCTGAATTCGGACTCATCAATAATCGAGACGTTTGATCTGGAATCTGAATACTTGGATCCTGATACAACTCGAAATAGAGTGGGTGCAATTAAGGAAAGTTCTAGGACAGTCTCCGGCCTCATTAAGTTTTTTGAGTCCTTTACAATTTTCGTAGGGGATACTATGACAACTCCTACTGCTTCTTCGAGGAAGAGGCACGTTCATACTTTGGCCACCTAGCTAGAGGGAGGCATGACTTCCTATCAGTCGCAAATTCCTTTCCCTTCATTGTTTTTGATGAAGATGATTTGAGAGATATAGCTGGCCCTCATGAAGATGCTGTTGTTATAGGAGCATCCATTGGGGGCAATGACATAAGACGAATTTTGGTGGATACTGGAAGCTCAACCAATATCCTTTTCTTAACCACATACAAGAGAATGAAAAATCCAGCTGTAATTCAGAGTTCAGACAGATCAATTGTGGGCTTTACTGGTAGCTCAGCAGATGTGATCGGGGAGTTCGAAGAGGAAGTTCTATTGGGCAAGGGCCCATTCAAGAAGATGGTCAGGATACTTTTTATCGTGGTGGATTGTCCCACTTGCTATAATGCCATTTTAGGGAGGTCTTGGCTCTCTAGGATGCATGTAGTGGCTTCAACAGTCCACCAATGTTTGAAATATGCTGTTCAGGGACAAGTGGGAGTTGTCCGGAGCAGTCAAAAGGTTGCAATAGAATGTTATGCTACAGCCCTGGCTCCCCGAACGATGGGGGCAGTTCGAATCAATGAGCAATAGCAATTTGAGGGGCTTTCTGGGGGTGAGGGTGAAATTGATGACCCCAGAGAGACCCCTGGAGTGTTAATACTGGTTGAAGAGGTATAGACACATTGTTTAGAAGAAGGAAAAAGCGTCAAGATAGGGTCTAAAATGCCACCTGATCTAAAAAGTGAAATGCTAAAGTTTTTGAAAAGCCATCAGCACGTTTTTGCTTGGTGCAATGCTGATGTTACTGGGGTTCCAGCAGATGTGATATCACATCACTTATCCATCCGGAAAGACATAGCACCAGTGGTTCAAAAGAGAAGGGCTTTCTCCAAAGAAAAGGCTGATGTTATTGTACAAGAGGTTAACAGGCTCACAAAGATGGGGCATATCATGGAGTCCCAATATCCTTTGTGGATTGCCAATCCGGTTCTGGTAAAAAAGAAAAATGGCAAGTGGCGCATGTGCATTGACTTCACAGATCTCAATAGAGCTTGCCCAAAATATTTGTATACAGTTCCCCGGATTGACCAACTAGTAGATTCCACCTCTGGGAGCAAGCTACTATCCTTTATGGATGCTTTCTCCGGATACAATCAAATCCAAGTAGATCCGAAGGATCAAGAGCATACCACATTTGTCACTGACAGAGGTCTTCATTGCTACAAGGTAATGCCATTTGGATTGAAAAATGCTGGGGCTACTTATCAGAGATTGGTAAATAAAGCCTTTGCTGATTAGATTAGAAGGAATATGGAAGTATACATCGTTGATATGATGGTGAATAGTGTGGATGAGAAATTGCACTTGGTTGACCTCCAAGAAACTTTTACCAACTTAGTGAAAGTGAATTTGAAGTTAAATCCTGAGAAATGTGTGTTCGGAGTGCAATCCGGGAAGTTTCTGGGCTATATTACAAGTGAGCATGGGATACAGCCCGATCCGGACCAGCTTAATGCTCTATTCCACATGGAGCCTCCTCGAAATATTAAAGAAGTACAATGGCTAATGGGGAGGTTAGCTGCTTTAAGAAGATTTATCTCAAGGTCTTCGGACAGGTGCGCCCCGTTTTTTCAAACCTTGAAGGGTGTAAAGGGATTCGATTGGACCTCACAGTGTGATGAGGCTTTTAATGAGATCAAGAAACATCTGTCCTCCCCCAAAACCTTGTTTAAACCAGTTGATGGGGAGACACTCTTCGTATACTTAGCAGTTTCAAGTTGTGCCATCAGTGTTGTGTTGGTGAGAGAAGTAGATAGTTACCCCCATCCAGTGTACTACATTAGCAAAAGCTTGATAGATGCAGAAAGGCGTTATCTGAAACTTGAGAAGTTAGCGTTAGCCCTGGTAATAGCTGCAAGAAAAATGAGGCCTTATTTCCAGGCTCATCCTATCATCGTCCGGACATCTTTTCCCTTGAAGAATGTCCTCCAAAAGGTAGACGTTTCAAGTAGGATGACAAAGTGGTCAGTAGAATTGGGGGATTTCGACATAGATTTTGCTCCTCGAACGGCAGTTAAGGCCCAAGCTGTGGCTGATTTCTTGGTCGAATTTCACTCCGACAGAGATTCAGAGCAGGCTACTGACATGAAAAATAAAAAGGTCTGGATCGTCCGGACGGATGGTGGATCCAACACTATGGGTTGTGGTGCAGGGGTGTGTTTGACTTCTCCGTATGGTGACAAAATGTACCAAGCTATATGTTTCGCTTTCAGGGCTTCCAACAATGAGTTTGAGTACGAAGCAGCTATAGCTGGATTAAAGTTAGCCTATATTTGTGGGGCTAAGAGGGTCAAGCTACTAAGTGACTCCCAGCTTCTTATTCACCATGCCCAAGGTCAATCTGAAGCTAAAAAGAGCAGCTTGTGAAATATTTACTTCTTCATAAAAATGAAGCACTCAAGTTTAAAAGCGTTGTTTATGAACATATACCCCGGACATAAAATGAGTTAGCAGATTCATTGGCAACCATAGCATATACAGAGTCGTATCCATGGATCCATATGCTGGAGAGCCCCTCCATTCAACTTGGTATGGGTAAAGAAGAAGAAATTTTTGAAGTACAAATGAAACAACCTCAGGATTGGAGATTTCCTCTCCTGCAATACCTCTCCGACGGCATCGTGCCTCCGGACAGATCACTAGCAAGAAAATTGAAACACAAGGCTCGTGGTTTTATCATACTGAGAGACATTCTCTATAAAAAGTCTTATAGTAAACCTCTTCTGCGCTGTTTGGGGGGTGATGAGTCTCAGGTAGTCCTCTCTGATCTGCATGATGGTGAGGGATCAGCTCATTGTGGATTTAGGTTATTAACGAGGAGAGTTTTACTGGCCGGTTACTATTGGCCGACTATCATGAAAGATGCTAAGGAGCTGGTAAGAAGATGTGACCCATGCCAAAGGTACAGTAATGAAATTCATGTCCCAGCCATTCCTTTAGAGTCAATTTCTGAGCCTATACCTTTTGCTCGATGGGGGTTGGATTTAGTGGGACCTCTCCATATGGCATCCGGAGGGCGCAGAACTATAATCGTTGCTATAGACTACTTTTCGAAGTGGATTGAAGCAGCCCCTCTAGCAGGAACAACGTCAAAAGCTGTCATAAAATTCATTTTATCCAACATTTGTTGCAGATTTGGTGTCCTACGAAAGATAACAACAGACAATGGGCCACAGTTCGACAATAGAGAAATGGAGAGTTTCTGTGCCTCAAGGGGTATACAATATTGTTTCTCTTCACCTTTCCACCCACAAGCAAATGGCCAGGTTGAAGTGGCTAACAGAACTATTCTGTCCGGTTTAAAGAAGAATTTGGAAGGGGCTGCTGGAAAGTGGCCTAGTTATTTACAAGAGGTCTTGTGGGCCTACCGGACGACACCTGGGGCTGCAACTCAGGAGATATTCTTTGCTTTGGTCTATGGGATGGATGCAGTAGCTCCCATAGAAGCAACTCTTCCATCATTTTGTGTTCATCACTTCTCCGAATGTGCTAATGAAGTGGCTGTCAGAGGTCAGCTCGATCTAGTGGAAGAAAGACGAGTTAAAGCTCACCTTAGAGTTTCACACTATCAGGGTTTGATGAGGAGCAGATTTTCTTCTAAAGTTAAAAGAAGATATTTCCAGCCGGGGGACAAAGTATTGAGGAAATTCTTCTTACACACCAAAGAAAAGCTGCTCGGAAAATTGGCCCCAACTTGGGAAGGGCCTTATGTGGTTGTTGAAAGGCTCAAACCTGGAACATATTGGCTGGAAGACAAGGATGGAAGGGTCCTGACCCACCCTTGGAATATCGAACATCTCCGGATGTACTTGGAGTAACATTTGTGTAAATATTTACTTGTTTAAACATCCATGTAAATATTTGAGGGCATACTCTTTCCTACCTTGGTGGCGCGGGGAGGTTTTGATGAGGTGTCCGGCTTTTTAAATAAAATTTGATGCCTTCTTAAAAAAAAAATTCTGAAGTGTTTTAGTTTTATCTTTTGTCACACCATCCGGATTGAAATAAAAGAGTGATGACCACTTAAACATTTGTCATCGGAGAATTTAAACACTCTCACTATGAAATAACTAAGGGCTATTTAAACTCTAGCCATCAAAATTGGAACAGACTATGAGAAAAGGTGAGAGTTGTGCAAAACAAAGATATTCATTAAAATAACTTAAGTGTCTTGGCCTTCCAAGGACTTTCAAATTGTCAAAACAGAATAAAGGATCTATCCGGTCAGATACCGGACACACTTACAAAAACAATGCCTTGGCCTTCCAAGGACTTTGGTTCAAATAACATGAAAAGTAAAAAGTAATTCGTAAATTAAGACTGAGCCTTTGAAGATGGCTCAGCTTCATCTACCTTCTTCTTCCCCTTAGGATCATCGTTTTCTTCGTTTGGGCTCTCCCCGGTGTTTTCTTCGTCATCGGATGAAGATGCACTAGAGAGGCCAATCCGGTCGCCTTCGACCATTGTATGATATGGGAGGTCTTCAACCTCTACATGAAGCCATAAATCCCATAGGTTCCTCTTCGGAAATTGCTCGTGAAAGAGCAAGACCATGTCTGATCTTACCTTGGCATACATTTGCTCTTGAGTGTCGATCACGTTGTTGGCATAAGCATCGATCTTGGCTTGGATTTTGGACTCCTGCTCCCTTAGCAAACTGGCTTTCTCCTCGGCAGCTTTGGACACTGTATTCTCGAGAGAAATTTTGTCATTGGTTAAGTTGGTGATGATTTGGTCTTTGGCCTTGGATTCCCCCTTTGAGGTGGCAAGATCTTTCTCCAGTCCGGACAGCTTCTCCCGGAGTTTTGTAATAGTGTTCTCTAATGTGGTGACTTTTGTGGTGCTCGCCTCTTGGTTTCTCTTCAACTCCTCGTTTTCTTCCTTTAGAATGGCAGCATTTGAAGTGGCAGTGTGAAGGTCATCGGACAACCTCTCTTTGTCAGACTTAAGATCTTTGATAATGTCTGCCTGATTTCGAACTTGTTTCTCCAACGCAAGTACAGGCTGAACATTGCTTAATAAAGAGTGGGCTATGACATCCCTTTCACTTGAAACAATAAAGGTCTTACCATTGAAAGTGACTGTGTTTGAGGTGCTCGGAGGGAGGTAAGGCCCAGCAAAATCGTCTCTGGGAAGATTGATGAAGTACTCACCAAGCCCACCAAGACCGGTGATGTCTACCCCATCAATGTTGAGATCTCCCCCTTCGACCTCATCGGTATGTAAGTCACCAGGTATCTAATCCGCTTGGGTTGGGTCAGTAGGATCAGCTTGGGAGGGAGGCTTCGGAGCCCGGAGAGAAAGCTCGTCACCCTTAGAGGTTTTCTTCTTCTTGGCCTCCCTGTCTTTGCTTTCACCTCCCTGTTTACGATTTATTTTGGAAGCCCTTGAACGTTTTGGGGAGTGCACTTCTTGCCTTTCAGTCTCCTGCTCCACCACTTCCAAGAGAGCAACATCAATTTGGTTGGGGACCGGCCCCTCCGGATGTATTGAAGCATCCTCCTCCACCTCAGCAAGGTCAGCTCCACCCACCGCCTTCTTGCCTTTCTTTTTACCTTTCATCTTGCTCGGGGCCTTGGCCCGGCCTGGCAAGTAGAGTGTCCCATCTGGGTCATGCGTTCTTTTGAGCACTACGTCCGGAGGAGGCTAGGTGGTGAGCTCTTCCCAGGTTAGGTCTCTCCGACCTGTGGTGTTCCAAAGGTGAGACCTTGCTAGGTTGCCCCCTGTGAAGGCAGTATGGAATCGGTTCCCCCACTTCTCAGCGGCCCAAACATTGATCTTGGTGCAAGTGATCTGCCCGTTTTTCAAGTGATCACTAAAGTCCTTGGGCAGTTCTGCTAAGGCAAAAGTAAGACCAATTAGTATTAAACTAACTTATAAAAAAAAGACAAGAATGTAAAGTAGAAGACTTACGATCGCTCCTCCATCTGCTTATGAGAAGGCTTGGGTTGACTCCAGACTTGATCTTCTTCCCATTCTCCCAAGCGCCACTAACAAACAGGAACTGGATTTTCCAATTCCTCTCCGACTCTAGCAAGTCATCCACAGCTTTGAAGTTATCCCCCATGTTGAAATGGTAGAAGGGGATGTGGTGGTTTCTGCAGAGACTGACCACAACAGCAAACTCCTCCATTGGTAGAGGAATCCCGGAGAGCCTTGAAGCCATAATGCTGGCCATGAGGGTGTACCAGGCACTGGGGCTCAGCTGGCTCGGACAGAGCTTTATCAGATGAAAGTATCTGACAATTTCTGGGTCCAAGGGAAATCTGAGCCCCCAATTGAATAGCTCCGTGAAGATGACAATTTCGCTTAATTTGCAGTCCATGGGAGTCTCTGGGTGTATGGGGATCCTGATCTTCACATTCTCCGGTATTCCCCACTTCGTACGCATCCGGCCCAGTTCAGCTGTGTGGATGAATGCGTAATTGATTTTTTGCAAAGCGATGAGGTACCTGACATTAACCTTGTGAAAACAAGGCCCCACCCTGCCTTCGAGACTCTCCGGCAGATCCGGATGCCTCAAGCACAACTTCTCTTTGCCTTTGTCTTTTTTGGCAGCAACATCACTACTGGTCTGACCGGAGGGCTCAGACTCAAATGGAGCCTCTTCGACAGAGTCCTCCATTACTTCCTCCATAATTGATGAAGGGTTTTCAGTAGCAGTAGCAGCAGGGGGGTTCAGATCTGGCTCAGCCTGGTCTCCGGACTGCTGGGTTTCAGTGTTTCCTTGGCTTCTACCCTCCGGACCAGACAGTCTGTCCTTGGGAGCTCTGATGGGCACTTCTGACCCACTGCTGCTGTCTTTGGCACCCGACTTTGAAAGAGTGATCTTAGAGGCCTGACCCTTAACCAGTCGGCCTCTTCTCTGGTCGACTAACTTTTGAGGGGAGTTTTCAGTGTCTAACCCCATAGCTAAGAAGGGGGAGGGCTTTCTGAAGCTGGTAACTGTTACCCCTGGCTAAACAACGGGTTCCGATTCTTGAACCGAGGAACCATAGATAATGGGGGAGAGGTTACTTTGAAATAGCTTTCTCGCTTGATGCCTTTTGAGGAAGAAGAACCTTGATCTGATTCTGTGGCTGCAGTCACTGGCTTGTCGATGGGCGAAACGGGTAGTCCTGCTGCAATGCGTCTATCCCTTTCTACCTTTTGCGCCTTTTCTAATTCAGAGAGGTTGAGCCACCCACATTTGATCAGAGCATTCCTCGCTGTAAACATAAACTATCTGGGTAAATTTTTGCTTTGAAGAGAAAAAGCTTTAAGAAGTTGCAGAGTAAATATGAGAGTGATGGTGAAACAGTAGAAAGTGTTTTAATTTATAGTAAATCTGAAAAAGGAGTTTGATGTCACGACCTTTAATTAAGAGGTTGCTTTTTGAAGAAGGTGGGTTCGAAATTAAAGGTGAAAAAACGGCTAAAGCAACCAACCAGAAAGCGACACGTGTCCCATAAACTCTGGCAAAAAACTGTTTGGATTCACAAAAGCTTTATCAGTCCGGATAAAACTGCAAAGTACGCAAGCCTGTCCGGATTGAAACTACCCTTGACATCGGATTGTTTTTCAGGTTTTTGGCAAAGGTATTTGAACAAACACCTAAAAAAAGGGCTCCTGATGAGTCCGAATTCTGCCTCCTCTCCGGACAAGAACAAATCAGACCAAACTCACCGGACCGGACAGGACACTTCGAACACTCAGCCCATTAAGTTGTTCGAACTATGACAAAAGTACTAAAAAACCTAAACACTTCTTGACTAAACTACTTGCTCTCCTACTTAGAGCTCATGGGTCTTTAAACATGACCCGAGTCCATTAAACATGACCCAAAAACTCATAAGGCCCAAATGTAAGGGTATAAATACCCAACCACCTGCATTAAATGTGGGTAATGAAAATTAAATACAACCAGGCTGCTTAATTCTCCCTCTACTTTCTACTTTAAATATAAAACACCCATACACTTCCACAAACCTCCAGACAAATTACAAATTTACCCTCAAACGATAATTAACCTCACCAATAATAACCATTGAAGAAATTTAAACTCACGCCCTTGCAGAGGGTAAAAATGTTAAAATTGGTTCCAAGATGACACCAGATTTAAAGAAAATGTTGTTATCTTTTTTGTTAAAAAATCAGCATGTGTTTGCTTGATGCAATAATGATCTAACCGGGGTACCAGCAAGTGTTATTTCACACAAGTTGTCCATCTGGAGCGATGTTGCACTTGTTGTACAGAAAAGAAGATATTTTTCTAAGGAAAAAACATATGTGATAGTTCAAAATGTTGATCGGCTGACCAAGATGAGGCACATTAAAGAATCTCGATATCCTCTATGGACTGCCAATCCGGTGTTAGTCAAGAAAAAGAACGGGAAATGACGTATGTGCATTGATTTCACTTACCTTAACAGAGCTTGCCCTGAGGATCTTTATCCTGTCCCTCTGATAGATCGGTTGGTAGACTCTACGTCTGGAAACAAGTTGTTGTCATTCATGGATGCCTTCTCGGGGTATAATCAGATACAAGTGGATATGAAGGATCAAGATCACACTACCTTCATTACAGATAGAGGTCTCCATTTCTACAAGGTGATGCCCTTTGGTTTAACGAATGTTGGGGCTACTTATCATAGGTTCCTGAACAAAACATTTGCTAATCAGATTGGCAAAAATATGGAAGTGTACATATATGACATGATGGTTAAAATTCTGGAGGAGGATTTGCACATAACTGATCTTCAAGAAACATTTGCTAATTTAGCTACTGTGAATTTGAAATTGAATCAAGATAAATGTGTGTTTGGGTCCGATATGGAGATTTTATGGGTTACATAATAACTGAGAAGGGTATCCAGCCTGATCCGGATCAGCTTAATGCACTATTAGAAATTGATCCTCCTCGAAATATTAAAGAAGTTCAAAGGCTCATCGGAAGGTTGGCTGCCTTAAATAGGTTCATTCCAAGGTCATTGAACAAGTTTGCTCTGTTTTTTCAAATATTAAAAAATGCTAAAGACTTCAATTGGTCCCCATAATGCAACCAGGCTTTCGTTGAGATAAAGAAACACTTATCCTCACCAAAGAGTCTTTTCAAGCCTATTCAAGGAGAAAAGCTTTATGTATACTTGCCTGTATCAGAATGTACTATAAGTGTTCTCTTGGTAAGAGAAGTGGATAATTATCCTCGTCCATTATACTATATCAATAAGAGTTTGTTGGATGTTGAAAGAAGATATTTGAAGTTGGAAAAGCTGGAACTAGCCCTAGTGATTGCAGCAAGAAAGATGAGGTCGTATTTCCAGTCTCATTCCATTATTGTCCGAACGTCTTTCCCGCTAAAGAATTCTTCAAAAGGCAGATATATCAAGGAGGATGACCAAGTGGTCAGTAGAATTGGGCGATTACGACATTGATTTTGCCCCATGTACATCAATTAAAGTTCAATCAGTGGCTGATTTCTTGGTGGAATTTCATACGGACAGAAGCTCTAAACAAACTTCAGAAGATAAGTTCAAGAAAGAATGGGTTGTCCGACTTGATGGTGGATCAAGCACTATGGCTGTGGAGCTGGAATTTGCTTAACCTCTCCGTATGGTGATAAAATGTATCAAGCTATATGCTTTGGATTCAGGGCCTCTAAAAATGGTCTGAATATGAAGCCGTTATAGTTGGTCTTAAGTTAGCCATCCTTTGTGGAGTTAAAAGAGTTCAGTTAATGAGTGACTCTCACTTGCTCATCCACCATGCTCAAGGTCAATTAGAGGCCAATAAAGAATAATTGGTCAAGTATTTACTTATTTAGAAAGAAGTGGCAGCAGGTTTCAAAAGTATTTGCTATGAACATATTCCCAGATCAGAGAATACACTGGAAGACTCTCTAGCAACTATAGCATATTCTGAGTCCTACCCTTGCATTCACATACAAGAATACCCATCCATACTGTTAGGTCAGAAAAAGAAGGTGGGGAAATTATGAGCATACATATGATCCAACCTAAATATTGGACCTCCGTCAATATATTTCTGATGGGATATTGCCTTCGAATAAAGCTGTAGCAAAAAAGATTAAATACAAGGTACGTGGTTTTTTTATGATAAGGGGAATTCACTACAATTGTTTTTTTTTCAGTAGACCTCTCCTACGTTGTTTGGGGTTTGAAGAATCCCAAGTTGTTTTGTCCGAACTACATGATGGAGAGGGATTAACACACTGTGAGTACATGGCACTAACCCGAAGAGTTCTATTGACCGGATACTATTTGCCAACCATAATGACAGATGTTAAGGAAATGGTAAAGAGATGTGATCCATGTCAAAGGTATGGGAATAAAATTCATGTGCCAGCTGTACCTATGGAGTCTATTTTTGAGCCAATACCCTTTGCTAGACGAGGGATGGATTTAGTTGTGCCTCTACCCATGGCATCCGGAGGATGCAGAATTATTATAGTCACCATTGACTATTTCTCAAAGTGGATAGAAGTAGCTCCCTTGGCAGGGACCACGTCGAAGGGTGCCATTAAATTGAGCTTATCCAATATATGCTGCAGATTTGGAATCCTTCAAAAGATTACTACAGACAATGGGCCTGAATTTGATAATAAATGGTGAGGTTAATTATCGTTTGAGGGTAAATTTATAATTTTTCTGGAGGTTTGTGGAAGTGTATGGGTGTTTTATATTTAAAGTAGAAAGTAGAGGGAGAATTAAGCAGCCTGGTTGTATTTAATTTTCATTACCCACATTTAATGCAGGTGGTTGGGTATTTATACCCTTACATTTGGGCCCTTATGGGCTTTCGGGTCATGTTTAATGGACCCGGGTCATGTTTAAAGACCCATGAGCTCTAAGTAGGAGAGCGAGTAGCTTAGTCAAGAAGTATTTAGGTTTTTTAGTACTTTTGTCATAGTTCGAACAGTCCCATTAGCTAAGTGTTCGAAGTGGTCTGTCCGGTCCGGAGGGCTAGGTCCGATCTGTCCCTGTCCGGTGAGTAGTCAGAATTCGGACTCATCAATAAAGATATGAAAGATTTCCGTGCTTCTAGATGCATTCAACATTGGTTTTTTTCTCATTTCCATCCGCAAGCAAATAACCAAGTTGAAGTTGCAAACATAACCATTTTGTCTGGATTGAAAAAGAATTTAGAGGGGGCTGCGCGAATATGGGCAAGCTATTTACAAGAAGTATTGTGGGCCTACCGAACTACTTATTGGGGTGCTACACAAGAGTCTCATTTTTCCTTGGTATATGGGATGGATATAATCACCCCCATAAAGGATACTTTACCATCATACAGAGTCCATTACTATTCCAAACAAGCTAATGAGACAGCAATTAGTAATCAGTTGGACTTAGTAGAAGAGAGAAGGGTTAAAGCACACTTGAGAACAACACACTATCAAGGTCTGATGAGGAGTAGATTTTCCTCCAAGGTCAAAAGAAGAGATTTTCAGCAGAGGGATAAGGTATTAAGGAAAGTATTCTTACATACCAAGGATAAGCAGTTCGGTAAATTGGCTCCAAACTCGGAAGGCCCTTATGAGGTTTGTGAGAAAATATAACCTGGGACATATAGGCTTCAAGACAAAGAAGGGAGAGATTTGAAGCACCCATGACATGTTGAGCATATCAGGTTGTAATTATAATAAACTTTTTTATGTAAATATTTACTTGTTAAATATCAATATAAATATTAAGGGGCATACTCTTTCCAACCCTGGTGGCGTGGGGGAGTTTTAATGAGGTGTCTAGTTTATTCTTCAATAATACATAATACCTTCTTCAAAAATTCGGTGTGATTTTACTTCAATTCAATTCAAGTATAAATCACTTATTCAATACCTCAGATCTCTAGTAGATCGGATAAACTTGGTGGTTGGTCATGACTATTAAATATATGTCATTGGAGATATTAAACACTCTCAATTCAATAATTCTGAAATTCTAGGGGCTACTTAAACATTAGCCATGAAAAATTTAAAGTAAAGTATTAAACAAAAAGGAAATTGGATAATTTAAACCTGTTCAAACTTAAACTGAACAGTAGTACAAAATGTACCTTGGCCATCCAAGGACTTTGATTGTTTAAAAAAACTAAGAAAAATACATGATAAAAACCTTAGGGCTTGTTCCCTTCGGATGTTTCTTCATCACCATCTTTTTTGGGAATTTTGAGTTCAGCACTTGAACTCTCACCTGTACCTTTTTCATCATTAGTGGAATCAACTCCACTAGCATAGTTGTGCTTGTCGCCATCAACCAAGGTATGAAATGGGATGTCTTCGTACTCCAAGTACTTCCATAAGGGACCGAGGGTTCTCTTAGGGAAAGTCTTATGGAACAACAACACCATGTCAGATTTGATCCCATCATTTTTTAAGGAGTCTACTATTCCATTGGAATATTCTTCAATACCTTCTTTGATGGCTTGCTCTTGCTGACGCTCCAGGGCCTCTTTCTCCTTGGTCATCTTTGAAAAAGTACCTTCAAACTTAATCCTCTCATCGGTTATGGTTTGGATAGTACCATCCTTAGTCTTCAACTGCTCTTTCAAAGCTGTGAGGCTTTATGAGGAAGAAGTCTCTAGGACGGAGTACTTAGTTTGGAGCTCAGTATTGGCTGCTTCCGATGCAGTTAGCTTGGTTTCCAAATTCTCATTTTCTTTCTTCAACACCTCTATGCTTTGTTGAGCACTTAGAAGACTTTCTGACAGATATTGTTTGTCAAAAGTGAGAGAATTGATAACGTTGGTTTGACTTTTTACCTACCTCTCCAGATCGAGTATTGGCCGGATTTAACCAAGGAGAGCGTGACTCAATGTATCTTGTTCTCTGGATATGGAAAAGACTTCCCATTGTAGGAGCTGGACGGATGGTAAAGACCTGCAAAATCATCTTTATCTAAGTCATTAAAATATAGACAGATATCTTGAAGGGCCAAAAGGTCCATGTCGTCGTTTCCTCCACCAGCAATCTGTCTGGACTGAAGGTCTGTTGGGATTTCCTCTTGCAGAGTAGGGTCAGTAGGAGCTGGTGGTAGGTTTTCCGGGGGGCGAAGGATTATTTCTTCCCCTAGTGTAACCTTCTTCTTCTTGGCAGTTTTTTCATCATTGCTGGCTTTGCGCATTCTGTCCTTTTCAGGAGGCCCTGGTGGGTTCTTTGACCCTCCAGCTTCCCTTACAGTCTTGACCTCTACATCCTTGAGCAAAGCCACATCAATACCATCCTGTTTCCGCGAACCAGTCCCTTCTGTAGCTGTCGGAGCCAAGTCCGTTGTAGTCTTCCTATCCTTGTTCTTCATTTTGCTGGGGGCCTTAGCCCTGGAAGGTAAGTACAATTTGGCGTCTTTGGCCTCTGTCCTTTTTAAAATCACGTCGACATGAGAAGGGGTGGTTAGATCTTCCCATGCGAGTTCTCTTCTACCTGTGGTGTTCCACAAGTGAGACCTCACAAAATTGCCTGACTTGAAGCAATTGTGGAGCCCTTCCCCCAGTTTTCCGAAGCCCATGCATTGAGTTTTGCACAAGTCTTTTTCCCTTCTTCCAAGTGGTTGGTGAACTCCTTCGGCAGAACTGAAGAGACATAACAAATTAGTCAGAACAAGAGAATTTGTAGTTTAAGAAGTAAGAATGAAAAAGAAGGAGAAACTTACGAGTACTTTGCCACCTGCTAGTCAGCATCGTCCGGGTTGAACGCCATAATCACGTTGCGGAATTGCTCTAGATGTCTCTCCGGATTGCCTGTTCCATCGTAGGCGTCCATTCGAAAAGGGTCAAATTTCCTTGGCAGTTGTGCCTCGAGAATCGTTTCTGAGAATGGCGTTTCCTTCAGAATATAGGCCGATAACCTCTGGCACACTTGATTATAGCAGAGGTCCTCATCTTTTGCTTGCTTGGAAAATATAGGGTTGGCCTCCTTCCTAGTTTCCATTTCTTTGGATCGGTTCTTGCCTCTGATCTCTCATTCACCCTTTTGCTTGTCAACACGCTTAAACGATCGCTCCACCTAGTTGGCTTTGCTAGCCTCCTGACCGATTGATGGTTTGCTCGACTCCTTCCCCTGACCTTAGCGGTTAGAGCGTGGATAGCGTCGGTCATTCTCGCCATGGTCGCATGCATGGCTTGTTCCCTAGCATCGCTTCGCATGCCACTCTTAGTTGCTCCTGCTGAAATAGTTGATGCAAAGGTTAATGATCACAAGGCTAATGATATCACCCGTAGTTTGGGTAAAACATGCTCAACAAGGGTATAGGCAGAAATTTTCAATGATGAAATTTGGCTTATTTTGGATAACTAAAAAATGATATTAGGATCTTATCTATGGTTCAACAAGTCATTAGTATTTAAGTTTCAAAATACGGGTGTGAATCATTGATTTTCGTTGCAGTATATATGAACACCCAAAACACAAAATATGGGGAATTTCCGAAGGCACTTAGTTTCACTTTTTAACATCCGTAAACTTTGTAGATTATGGAGGGTGACTTCAATCAAGTGGGTAAGAAAGATGAGAAAAATAAGAGGTCTTTGCGATGAAGATTATAATGCAAAGATCCTAAGAATGATGTCACGAGTATGGGTAGATTGACTTGGGTTTTGAAAGATCAAGATTTACATGGTCTGATTCTTGGAATTTGCGTTCATCGATAATAAGGCTTATTGATAGAGCGTATGGAAATATAATATTGCATACTCTCTTTCTCTTTCTGCATGCAAGGATGATTCATTTAAATCACGTAAATTTAGACCAGACTCATATATTGATATTTTGAGGTATTAAATACTTTAAATTTGATTCGACTTAGTTTTTAAACAATAATTTTGAATGTTTAATTCGGTAGAAATGGGACGCACTGAAATTAGAAAAAAATATATCCTCTATTCAAGGTCATATCCGATTATGGAAAGATGAAGTGTTTGGTGATATTAATGACATAAGTGATTAATTCTTGCGATATTTTGAGGAATTAAACTCACTTTAAAGGTCGTATAATTCTTCTGAATTCAGACTTGGTAATAAGTTAGTGGATAAGTATCTGACTGTTTTGGAAGATAAGGTGATGCTGTGGTTTTAGTGTTCGAAAGAGAAGTGCATTAAGTCGGATGAGCGTAACACACGATTTTACCACATCTCAACCATATGAAAAATAAAAACTTCAAGAACTATAGGTTTAAGAAATGATCAAAGAGAACAGATTTTGGATCTTTCCAAGGTTTAGAGATTGCTTAGATCATTTTTTGAGAAATTTTATTCTATATATATATATATATATATATATATATATATATATATCAAGTTTGTTAGTCTATTACTTGATCGGTAAAAGGTTTGGGTTAATTAAGATTTTGTGGTAGATTACTTGGATTCCCGTAACTTCCTAGGCACTCCAAAAAAATAAATCAAGGTTATTCTATAATAGTTCAAGAACTTTATATATTATGTTAGTTGGGATGTTCTTTCGGAGTCCTAAAATTCTCTCGCCCTCCATCCAGACGTGCTCTATCTCTTTTCCATGCTCTACGGTATGGGGGATTTCAAGGGGTCGTCCCTATCATCTAGGAAAATTGGGTCCTCCGTTAATTACTATATTGTCCGGTTTTTTTTTTGCAGGCCAAACTTGCTGCATAACACTCTCTCGACTAGTTTACGCAAATAACTTCCACATTTCTATTTATAGGATACTTTAAACATTGGTGTGCCGAGATACGACCACATTCATTTGGTCGAGTCAGGATCGTCCTACGATCACGCTGTACACCGATAATGCTTCCACTATCATGGAGAAATAACACACCATTTTCTTAAAGTCTTGTTTATCTAGAACCACAACCATGGTTAACTCGCCGACCAGTTGTGCATCATTTGTAATAAAGCTCATCAGAACCCTTTGGAAACAGAGCAACTGTGGGACACCCCAGATTTTTCGTACTTATTTTTGTATAATATATTTGTCAAGCTCTATGTGTATATCACCCTAGATTTTTCATACTTATTTTTGTATAATATATTTGTCAAGCTCTATGTGTATATCATGACTCATGCTAATTTCACACCTGCCAAGTCCATGTTGATTAGTATCGCTTCCTCGTAAGATAATATGCCTTTTAAAATCATCGTTGGAAAACGTTAAAATTAGATAAAACTCCCGATATAAGTGAGGTAAAATTTGATCGGGATGTTTTACATCCAAATTGTCGATATATTTTTCTTCGAATGATTTGAAATCTCCAACAATTATACAAATTGTTTGTCGGTCAGAATTATATTCTGGATACTTTTTTGGTACATTTTTTGTGGGATATCAAAGCGTTATTTGTAAACCCCTCTAATTCTTCGACCGTTTCGGTTTATCTTTTTTTGTTGGAATCTCTCTATTTCTACTTATCAAAATATCGAAAATATATAGACTAATAAATCGTTTAAGTATGTTTGGATAGACAAATTTCATAGCTATAGTAGAACCATAACTTCAATAAAAAAATAACGAGCCTAAAAACGTAAATCCATACGCTTGAAAATCACAATTAAGAATTAAGAATTAAGTTTAAAAATAAAAATAAAAATAAAAATAAAAATTATTTTAATATAGATGTTACAATATATTTCTATGTTCCTCTACTTATCAAACGAGAATTAAAAATAAATGTGTATTTTCATTTAAGTGGTGGTCTATTAGGTAAGACATAGAGAGATAACATGCAAGTTTTACATGACTGGGTAGCTCAATCTTTTAATACGACAAGTGAGTTGAAAGACACTTACTATATAAAATGCACTTCGTCTAAATAAAAGATACACTAGGTAGGAGGGGATCAAAGTTTCCAAAGATAAGTATGTGACAAATTTGTGCCACATCATCCAACCCATTTAAAAATTAATAAAAATATTTTAACCATTCGTTTCACTACCATAGTTTTTTAAAAATTATTATTAATTTTTCGATTCCCATATCACATAAACCAAATAACTATTTATTTATAAATAAAAAATAATATATATATATATATATATTTGTAATTAAAAATCATTACTCAAATTAATTTTTTTATAAAAAAATAGTAAATAAATCGAATTTTTTTTATATCTTAATCATAAAAATAAATTCTATCTAATAATAATAAATAATAATACATTTCTTTTTTAATTAAAATAAACTGCAACAATTAAATTTGAAGTTAATTCGGGTGCATCTTTTGCAGCTTTGGTATGACAAAAGAAATATTTGGTGCTCATCTTAGTTGAGCTGGTGTAAGTGAAAATGATAGAGTCTTCACAACATTGTTCGATGTTGTACGTAGTCTTGTTGCTCATGAATTCCAAGACTATATGAAGCCACAATTCTTCAGCCCGAAAGATGAATGACTTTGAATCGAATGAGCTAAACCAAATACCTATATGTGCCAGCTTGGCTCAAATAGAAAATAAAGAGCTCGAAAGCTTGGCTCAACCTCAAAAATTTATATATGAACTCAGCTCAAGCTTGATTCAATTTTTTTTTTATCGAACCCTCTGGTTTGGCTTGAATTCGGCTTCACAAACTAAGTAAATTCTTTTTTTTTTTTTTTTTTATGGTTTGACTCAATTCAACTCGAGCTAAAAATTAACTTAGTTTTTGCTATTAAAACACCCCAAATATAATTATATTGTAAGTCCGTCCTAAGGTTCAGCTGGAGCTGTACTTTGGTTAATCTATTTCTTTTCTTTGTTAGCTGCACATGAGCTAGCATTCTAGGCTCGAACTCGGTTTGAGATGGGTTTTGAGCCAAAAGTTTAGGCCCGGGCTCAAACCAGAAAGTCCCAGTTTTAGTTCCAGCCAAGCTTCTTTCGAATTGAAATCAAGCAGCCCGCTGGATAGCCTGCCCTAGAGATGACTATCTTCGAAGAGGGGTAGATTAGAATAGTTTTCAGCAATGCTAAATAATGCGTAAAAAGCAAAGACCCAATTTATCAACAAAACATGTAGAACAATTTATCACGTTTTGACCTTTTTATTCTTTCTCTACAAACTTCAAATATCAAACCAGACTCATGGGTAGCTCATTACCACCTATGTTATAGCGCTATAGAGTCTTCCTTAAAACTCCTCAAGTTTGATGCTACAGCTACAAAGAGAACAGGCATGTACATACCTAACGATAGTTATAGAACTTTCAAGAGTACATATGTGTGATGTTTATTATACAGCATAACATGTAGCAATATCAAACCAAAAGAGATGACAATATTATTATGTTCTGTGAACTTACTACTATAGAAAAGCATGCATGATTAACAAAAGCAATCTACTCTTCCTTATAAGACTTTTCTGCCTCCTCTAAAATCTGAATCTCCTTATGATACTTGCAAATGCGGTATATACACCTGCCATAATCATTACGACAAAAGTGATTTAATTAATCGCACACTTAAAAATCTGTATAAGAAAGTAAGGAGTTTCGAAGAATCGTACCAGTAAAGAACGCAAGCCGTAGCGCATAGGATCACATTTCTCTGAGCTTTAAATATCTGCATAAGGTACAGATTACAAGCTAAGTTGAGTTAAGGCAAGTATCATTTGATGTCTAACTTTGAAGGAAAACATTTTCAATCTCATTTAACAGTTCTCACTTGCAATTATGAGTTATGTATGTAATATTTTTTTTTTATATATCCAAATTAGTAAAAGGTTACTGTCTTATTTCGGCATCCTAAAATCCAAACAGTGCTAGGACCTAAAGCATAAAATGGGGTAATAATTTTAGGCCTCTGAGTTTGATGAGATATATGACACATTATTGTCCAGAAATAAAGTAACTCGCAAATAGTTCGCTAGCCAATCGTGAATAGCAGGTGCGAGAGGCAAAGGATGTAAACTAGGGAATGAAACAACTTCCCTGCCTGAATAACTATTTTCCTAGACTGGGCATGCAGCCGAATTATAAAAGGCTTTATTGTCCAGTAACTCCAGTTTTATATTTCAAGCACCAAGGCTTATATTTTGTAGCATGTAAACCAATTGGAGCCAAAATCATTCTAGTCCAATTGTGTTCATGCCATCTAAGATATGTTGCACATTATTTATCCAGAAAGAAAGTAACTCGTAAATACATTTAGTAGCCAATTGTGAATAGCAGGTTTGAGAAGCAAAGAATGCACAATAGGCAATGAATGAAACAAGTTCCCTGCCTGAATAATCATTTTCCTAACCACCTGATGCAACCAAATTATAAAGGCTTTCTTGCCTAGTTAGATATTTCAAGCACCAAGGCTTATATTTCATAGTATGTAAATTGGAGACCAAAACATTCTAGTCCAATTGTCTTTATGCCATCTACACAGGAGAAAAAAACAAACTGCCCTACCCAACCAAACTGAAGGCTGTTGGTTTTTGTAAAGGGTGGTTCAGAATCAAACTACTTCAATCAGGTTTGGATTAAGTTTTAGCTGATAAGAATCCAAAATCGAAGCAAAAAGAACCGAAATTCGGACACTGTGAATGTTTTTCATTAAAAATGGTGTAGATTTTGTAAATTGGTTCTAATTCGGTTCGGCTTATATATTTCATAAGAACCAAACGAACTGAATGTCACACTTATATCTACCACCCTGTCCTAGATATTGTAGGGGATCTAAATCGCCAGAGGTCTATCAGCTAACTGATCAAACTTTGAAACAAATTCTCCCCAGTTCAAACTCCCCACTCCAGATCGCCAGCACAACAACCACTATAGGACTCAGCCACTATGTCATACTTATATCTAGCTATACTGTAATAGCATATACTACTAGGACATATAGCTAATGTTACCACAGTATACAAATAGAGATAACACTAACTAAGTAAGCGCACTTACAGATTTGGTAGCGCGATCCCTTTCGACAGCAGTGCAAATCTCAGAAGTACACTTCAAGCGATGCTCCTTCTTCCAGTAAATATCTGAAAAGGCAAACAAATTCATAATCAATCAACATAAACCAGATGATGAAAGTATAAATATATTATATAAATATAGAAGTTAAAGAAGAAGAGACCTAGAAGCTGAAAAGCGGCGAAAGGGACAATAAAAAGAGCAGGCCTAAGTGCTCGAGAAACAACAGACACCAGACGGTATTTCAAAGTCTTGACCGACGGCAGTGTCAAAAGAATAGCCACAACTGTCTCTACTGCCACCATATACGCCAATATAGTCCATTGGAACGCCATCAATCCTCTCTTTTTTTTCTCTTTTGATTCTATGTTCGGTGACCAACAAGGCTTAGCTTTCTATACTCCTTTGGACACCTACTTACTATTCTAAACTACACCTGTTTCCTTCTTTCTCCAACACCTGTTTAAAGTTTCTGTCTTTATCTATCCCACATAAATTTAAAATTTTTGTTTTAAAAAACATTTAAAAATTTTAACTTTAAGAGAAGCCGCCACCAAATGATTCGGTATCTCTCACTTTCTTCTTCATTTCCTCTTATTCATTTTTTGTTGTGCACTACAAGGTGCAAAAGGAAGATTCAATGAACCACGTGCTTTTTCTTCTACTCATATAAAACTGACTCACTCTTTTCTTCTACCTTTCTTATTATAGAAACTAAATCTTTCTACTTCTCTCTATCCAAATCTTCAAGCTTTAATGGCGGCAGTTCGTGGTCGTAGACAGCTTAGTCTCTGCCTTCCCTTACCTGAACACTCCGACTGCCGCTCTCGTTTCCCTCTCCCCATCCCTCTTCACTCCACTACTTCTTCCACCGTCGATTTCGAGAAACTTCACGTCCTCGGCCACGGAAACGGTGGTACAGTCTACAAAGTTCAGCACAAACGCACCTCTCAAATCTACGCCTTGAAGATGATCAAAGCCGATTCCGACTCAACTCTCCGCCGTCAGATCTTTCACGAGATCCAAATCCTCCGTCGGACGGACTCGCCGCATATAGTTCGCTGCCACGAGGTTTTCGAGAAACCTTCCGGCGATATCGGGATATTGATGGAGTACATGGATGCCGGAACGTTGGAGAGCTTACTCCGATCAAGC
Organism: Limnanthes douglasii subsp. nivea; assembly: GCA_036936605.1. NCBI lineage: Eukaryota > Viridiplantae > Streptophyta > Magnoliopsida > Brassicales > Limnanthaceae > Limnanthes > Limnanthes douglasii. Next base: position 212,779,456 of record JAUPFV010000004.1, read on the forward strand.
GGGACCTTTTCGGAAACGAAACTTGCTCACGTAGCTAACGAGATCTTGAAAGGATTAGCGTACTTACACGCGCACAAGATTATACATCGAGATCTGAAACCGTCGAATATTCTAGTGAATTCGAGAATGGAAGTGAAGATCGCTGATTTCGGAGTGAGTAAATTGATGTGTCCGACGCTGGAGGCGTGTAAATCGTACGTGGGGACTTCGGCGTATATGAGTCCCGAGAGGTTCGATCCTGAAACATACGGCGAGAATTACAATGGATACGCTGGTGATATATGGAGCTTGGGTCTAACTCTTATGGAGCTCTATATAGGTCACCTTCCGCTTTTAGCAGCGGGGCAAAGACCCGACTGGGCTACGCTTATGTGCGCTATTTGTTTCGGTGACCCACCCGTTTTGCCAGATGGAGCTTCAGATGGGTTTCGAAGTTTTATCGAGTGCTGCCTCCAGAAAGACTCGACGAAGAGGTGGACGGCGTCGCAGTTATTGACCCACCCGTTTCTTCTCGGTAGAGAAGATCCGATACCTTGTTCGAGTTAGTATGGGTTTTGCATATTCTTTGGTTCGTTTTTGTTAGCCGTATAGTATAGTCCGTAATTGTAAGTTGTAGTTGTAGATTAGCTTAATGATGTCGAAAAATCAGGCAATTAAGTTTGTCGATTTTGGAATGCAGAATTGCATGGCGACCAATTAATAGATGTGTATATATAATATGGAGTTGTTCCGTGTTTATGATCTGAAGAACATTGAATTTCATTTACTTTTCATGTAAATTGATAAAGATGATAGTAGGTTGAAGATGACTCACCAAACTACAATACTTCTGCAACTAGTGTTCGGGTCTTTACAACACTTGTGCACCTAGTGTCTGTTTTTGGTGGTTCCCTGTAGGGCTTGATGTAGCCCAAAAAGTCCAAACAAAAGCCTTGTTTATTTTATTTTATTCAAATATCTTATGTATTTAAATCAAATCTAATTATATTAAGATTTGATTTTATTTGATTTTATATTATTTTAAAATATTTATTTTATTTCCTTGTATTATAATTTAGGGTTTTGAGAAGCTATTATATAAAGCCTCATATGCCTTAAGTTATTTTGAAGTTTTTGGAATAATAGATTTTTTTATCTCTGAAAATTTCCCTCTTTGTTACCCTTAGATTAGGGTTGCATCATGTTACCCTTGCATTAGGGTTTCATCTATCGTTGCTTCTTCTTCTGTTTCCGCCGCGTCATCAGTTTGGTATCAGAGCCTCAGTTCCTGCTACGGGTCAAGCATGTTTCTGAATCCTGATTTCATCTGATTCAAGGTTTAAAGAAGAGAACAACACATGTGGTCATGAAGATCGGGAAGATCGTTTGAGTATGAGGGGCCATACCAACCGTTTCAATGACGATCGTATTGACCGGTTACCGAGGGAGTTTAAATTGGCTACCAATCGTCGAATCAAGGTAAAAATTGCTTATCGAGATGCTGTCTCAAGCTATGAAGAGGTTTTCAAAACCATTTTTTCATCAACTGGACATGGGGATGTTGTCTTCAGGCTATGAAAAGGTTTTCGAAACTATTTTTTCCTTCAACTGGATGGCTTCAATGTGACTTCGAATAAGGAACACTCGAGAAGAATTATCTTATTCCGATAAGGTTAACAATTATAATTCCCAATGTAACGATTGAATAAAATAAAATATATAATTAAGGTTCTTGATGGTGATGGTGCTGTGAATTCGAGGACGAATTCTTGTCAACCAGGAGAGGATGATGTAGCCCAAAAAGTCCAAACAAAAGCCTTGTTTATTTTATTTTATTCAAATATCTTATGTATTTAAATCAAATCTAATTATATTAAGATTTGATTTTATTTGATTTTATATTATTTTAAAATATTTATTTTATTTCCTTGTATTATAATTTAGGGTTTTGAGAAGCTATTATATAAAGCCTCATATGCCTTAAGTTATTTTGAAGTTTTTGGAATAATAGATTTTTTTATCTCTGAAAATTTCCCTCTTTGTTACCCTTAGATTAGGGTTGCATCATGTTACCCTTGCATTAGGGTTTCATCTATCGTTGCTTCTTCTTCTGTTTCCGCCGCGTCATCAGGGCTGTCAAGCGATAAGAATGGATCCAATTTTAAATCTGGTTCGCTGTTCACGGTTCCATCGATTCCATCTAATCGAAACAATAAAACTAGTTAGTCGAGGTTCTATCTTAAAAATCGACACCAACTGAAACAATAAAACTAGTTCGAAGCCTAATCGATAGATTCGATATTAAGAGCCGAACAAATGAAAGTTTGATAAAATCCATAAACCGATAAAATTCGAACAAATAAAACCGTTATATCCTATTATTTTATTTATTATTATGTACATTTTATACACTTTATTGTTAAAATTATTAATTAATTACTAATATTCAATAAAATAAATTATTTTGATGTTATTTATTCAAGTAAAAAATTAAAATTAAATGATGATTAAATTTAATTTTTTTAAGTCGATCGGACCATACAAAACAGATAACAAATCGAAACCAAATCAAATTCGGACCGAACCGAATTAAATTGAACTAACCGAACCAAATCAAAATTTTAGTGGTCCGCCCGGTTCCAAAAAATGGATCCGAAAATTAACAATTTAGTCAAAATCGATAAATTTAAGCGGTCCAGTCACGTTCCGTCGAACTCTGAACCCATAACATAAGAGTTTCTAATAAACCCAAACCTATAACATTTCTAATTTCTTAAAATAGAAGAGTTCCCAACAAATATGTTCACGGTTTTGTTAGCGGTAAAAAATTAAAAATAATCAAAATCTATAAAAAAAGACCGAAATAAATCAATAAAGTCGGTTCGAAAATGAATAGGTAAAACTAATAAATTTGTATAATCTATTTAGAAGTGAGCCGATAAGCGGGAAGCGAACTAACTTTTATAGATTATGAGGTTTAAATTATTAAATAAGGATAAAAGTTAAAAATTAATTCTCAATTTTTATATTATTTATTTAAATAAAAAGAATTAAAAATCAAAATATTAATAATTTTTTTATAAAAGGACGGACTAAACCATATTGAAATCGTACCAAGATGGACTGATCGAATCGAAACCAAACAAAAATGGAAACGATGCAATGCGAAACGAATCGGACCCGACCATACTAAATTTAAAACTTAGCGACTCAGATTAGCTTAACGATTTAATCCTATCCAAAACGCTAAAGTTTAGCGATTTAATCCGGTTTTTCAAAACTCATGCCCAAAACCGCCCTTAGTGTCCCTATGGGCTGTGCGTATGGCATACGTAATAGCCACAAATGCCAAATTTTAGATGAAGCAAAGATAGAGACGATTGAAGTGAGCTGTATTATCAATGTGAACGATTAAGTCGCGAACGACTTCTTAGATTAAATAGGAAGGAGACTAGTTGGTATAAATGTCTATATCAAACGGGCTAGTGGTGGGTCTCAATAGTTTCGCTAATTGTTGTCACCAACCAACTTGCAATGGCTACCGTATTAATATACTCTCAAATTATGTCTCTTTCTCATCTAACCCTACCTTTAATTAATAAATTAATATATTAATAAAAATCATCCATATATCAACTACTATATTTCAATTTCTAACCCTACTACCTTTTTCATATGAAAATTCATCCATGTATCAACTACTATATCGCAAAAACTAGTAATAGCATTAAATATGCTTTCTTCGTACCATACTCCTTGTCTCTTATACTTTGCCTACGGTGATGTGACGACCACCAAAAGTTTATACGAACATTTTCTAACAAATCTCCGAGGAAGTAATGAATTGCTATAGATTTATATTTCAATGGTTATAAATTTTGTGGTGCTCGACTAATCACGATACCAAATGTATAAACATAAAATTAGAAAACTTTTTAACTAAAAAAATCATAAAAATTATAATATTAATTGTTTTCATCTCTTAAATGAACTATTGGCGTAGCTAGGACCTGTAAGGAAATTACGCTAATTTTCCAGAAAATCACTTCTAAATTTGCTTGAAGTAAAGAGGGGTTTTGGGAAAATACATAATTTTCCTTCAATCAAATCAAAAGAAAAAAAACACAAAACAAAAGTGAAATCAAACACACAATTGTTAACGGAGTTCAGCAAATTATGCATACGTCTCCGGACCTGCTGCAGATCGATTTTATTAGAAAGACACAGTGACTCTGCCGTTTTTTGATGCATACACTAAAACCCTAGCTCTTAGTTTTGTAGAGACTGTAACACTTAAAATGAAAACATTTACAGTCCTTAATGTGTAATTTATAACCCATTAAAATTATACTGTCTTTTCAATTCACTCCAGCTATTTTTAATGTGTTTAGCATTTGCCTCATCTTCAATGTCTTTTCATCTAGCATCTCTTCTGTCCATTAACATGAATGTTGAATAAGGCTGGACTATTATGTCAAAATAACAATCTCCCGCTTGAAGACCGGTTTCAACCTGTCTTCACACCTTGATCTATGCAACAGATATTTCTGGTCTTGTTACTTTGCAGACCAACTGAAGTTGAACACAACTTATATTTTTCAATGGCTACTGTCTTTGTCAACATATCAGCTGGATTCTTGCTTCTTTGGATCTTTTCCAGTATTAGCACATCATCTTCCAATAAAGATCTAATGAAATGATAACGAAGACTGATGCGCTTAGTTCTCGAATGAAATGTTGAATTCTTCACCAATTGAACTGCACTTTGACTATCACTATGCAGAACGTTGTTCTTCTGTTTGAATCCCAACTCGATTAACAAACCTTGAAGTTATATCATCTCTTTACTGGCTTCGGTCACTACTACATACTCAACCTCTGTAGTTGATAAAGTGACAATTTTCTGTAACTTTGACATCCAACTAACAACTGTAATTCCGACAATAAATATATAACTGCTGGTGCTTTTCCGGTGATCAACTTCACCTCCAAATTCTGTATCTACGTAGCCTTGTACCTTTAACTCACCCTTACCAAAGTACAAACACTTTTCTGTGGTACCTAGTAGGTACCTCAAAATCCATTTGACAGCTTCCCAATGAAATTTCCCTGGGTTTGACATAAATCTACTCACAACTCCCACTGCATGACTAATGCCTGGTCTCATACAGATAATTGCATACATCAAACTTCCAATAGCTGAGGCATAAGGAACCTTAGCCATGAAGTCTTTTTCTTCATCTGTCTTAGGGGATTGATCTTTGGATAAACGAAAGTGACCTGCCAATGGTGTACTAACCGGCTTTGCATCACACATGTTAAATCTCTTCAAAACACGATCAATGTACTCTGACTGAGATAACTGCAAAAAATTTCTATGTTTATCTCTTATAATTTCCATTCCAAGAATCTTCTTTGCCGGACCCAAGTCCTTCATGTTAAATTATTTTGACAATTGTAGCTTCAATCTTATAATAGCATCCATATCTGAACATGCTACTAACATATCATCAACATAGAGTAGCAAAATGATATAACTGGACTTACATCTTTTAAAATATCAAAAGTGGTCCGCATTACACTTCTGAAAACTCTTTTTGTGCATAAAACCGTCAAATTTCTTGTACCACTGTCTTGGAGCTTATTTTAAACCATACAAACTTTTCTTAAGTTTCCATACCATGTTTTATTTCCTTTTTTTAAGAAACCTTCTGGTTGATACATGTGTATCTCCTCATCCAAATCCCCGTAAAGAAATGCAGTCTTCACATCTAACTGTTCAAGATAAAGGTCTTCAATGGCAACAGTACTCAACATTGATCTAATAGTATTGAGCTTCACAAATGGAGCACAAATATCAGTGTAATCAATTCTTTCCTCTTGCTGGAACCCTTTGACAACTAATCGGGCTTTGTATCTCTTAGAGCCATCATGCTCATCTTTCACCCGATACACCCATTTGTTATGAAGTGCATTCTTACCCATTGGTAACTCAGTTAGGTCCCATGTATCATTTGAGATTAAAGACTTCATCTCATTTTTTATGGCAAACTCCCACTTACTAGCATCACTGGTCTGGCAAGCTTCATCATAGCATTCGGGTTCATCTTTATCGGTAAGTACCAAATATTTCAAGTATCTCATGTTGGGTACATGGGGTCGGGAAGATCTTTGCAAAACAGGAACTGCCTTGGTCGGCTGTAGGGTATCAGATTGTTGTCAATCGGTCTGTCTAACGGAATCTCTTTTTTGAGAGGTTAATCTGATCGGCTCTATTTCTTGACTATATGGGACTCCCTCGATATCTGCAAATATTTATTCATACGACTTTGAGTCATTTGCTTCATATTTATGTCTGTCCATGTACATCATTGTTTCATTGAAGAGCACATCTCTACTTCGTATCATCTTCTTATTTTCCTCATCCCAAACACGATAACCGAACTCATCTTTGCAATGGCCGATCAGGAAACATTTTTTCGATTCGGATCGAAGCTTGTTCCTGCCTTGATCACTTATATGAACATATGTTGTACAACCACAAACTCTTAGATGTGATAATTTTATATCCTTACCATTTCATACCTCCTCGGGTATTCGATGTTCTAAGGGAACCGACGGGCCTCGGTTAACCAGGTAAGCCGATGTGTTGATTGCTTCTGCCCAGAACTACTTCGGTAAACCAAACTGTATTCGAATACTTCTGGCTCTTTCTATCAACGTTTTGTTCATACGTTCGGCAATACCATTGTGTTGAGGCATACCTGGAACGATTCTCTCCATCCTGATACCATGCTCATAGAAAAAGTTCTTGAATTTGATGTCTTCATATTCACCACCATTATTAGTTCTTAACTTTATAATCTTCAGACCTGTCTCATTCTCGACCATAGATTTCCATCTCTTAAAAACATCAAACATTTCAGATTTATGCTTCAGAAAATAAACACATACCTTTCGAGAATGATCATCGATAAAGGTCACAAAATAGTGTTTCCCTCCTATAGATGAAACAATTGTTGCCCCCCAAACGTCAGAGTGAACAAGCTCCAGCCTTTATTTCTTGGGGGTTCTACCGCTCGTCTGAAAACTGACCCTTTTCTGTTTTACAAGTATGCAATCTTCATACATGTATATATCGAATAACTTTAGACCTTGAAGCTTCCCATTCGAGTACATAATTTTCATACCCTTCACACTCATATGGCCAAGCCTTGGGTGCCAAACATTTGGATTTTCATTTCCTGCTGCTATTGCAATTGAACAGCTCGTCTCTGCTGTCTTGTAAAGAGTACCACTCTTCTTTCCGTGAGCAACCGTCATTGCTCCCTTTGAAAATTTCCAATTGTCACCATGGAAGATCGTATTATAGCCTTCGCTAGCCAACTGCCCTACTGAGATTAAGTTCTTTCTCAGACTGGGGATATGTCTGACATCTTTCAGTTCCCATATAGACCCATTCAACTTAATCTTCACAGTACCTTTACCAATAATATCACAAGGTTGATCATCACCAAGATATACTTTTCCAAGGTTACCAGGAACATACCTCTCGAAGAATTCTTTCTTCGAAGTCGCGTGAAACGATTCTCCAGAGTCTAATACCCAAGACTCTTCCCTGCTTTCTAAGGAGCATATTAACGATTCTCCATTTGGACCTTCAGTCTCTTGATTTGCCTCGGTAGTTCGATTTACCGCGTCCATATACTCTGGTTGAATTTCTTTCTCTCGATTTTGTATGTAAGACTGAGGAGATTTATGACTCACCTGATTCTCTCCTTCGAATCTCTTCACTGCGAACTAGGTCACGAACATCATCAAATTTGAACTTATTGCTGACGAGCTACTCACCGTAGTGACATTAGCATTCCAACTATCTGGTAGTGAAGACAACAGTATCAATGCTCGTATTTTTTCATCAAAATTAATTTCAACTGAACTCAACTGGGTTGTGATTGTATTGAGTTCATTGAGGTGTTGAGCTACCGAAATGCCTTCCATCATTTACAAATTGAATAAACGCCTCATCAAGTGAACTTTGTTAGACGCTGATGGCTTCTCATACATACTGGAGAGAGCCTTCATAAGCACCGCCATGGTTGTTTCCTTTATGATGTTAAAAGTAACATTGCGGGATATCATCAATCGGATGACTCCAAAAGCTTGTCTATCAAGAAAGGTCCATTCTTCATCTTTCATACCCTCTGGTTTCTTTTCTGAGAGGGGTTGATAAAGCTTTTTTTGGTACAAATAATCTTCAATCTGCATCTTCAAGAACCCAAAATCTACACCATCGAATTTTTCGAGTCTCACTTTTCCTTCGTCTGGTAGCCATTGCTCCCACTTAAATCCAACTTCCTTTGGATCGCTACCAACCTGGCTCTGATACCAGTTGTAAGGGAAATACGCTAATTTCCCGGAAAATCACTTCTAAATTTTCTTGAGGTAAAGAGGGGTTTTGGGAAAATATACAATTTTCCTGCAATCAAATCAAAAGAAAAAAAAAACACAAAGTAAAAGTGGAATCAAACACACAATTGTTAATGGAGTTCAGCAAATTATTCATACGTCTGTGGACCTCCTGCAGACCGATTTTATTATAAAGACACAGTGACTCTGCCGCTTTTATGCATACACTAAAACCCTAGCTCTTAGTTTTATAGAGACTGTAACACTTAAAAGGAAAAGCATTTACAGTCCTTAATGTGTAATTTATGACCCACTAAAATTACACTGTCTTTTCAATTCACTTCAGTTCTCTTTAACGTGTTTAGTACTTGCCTCATCTTCACTGTCTTTTTATTTAGCATCTCTTCTATCCATTAACATGAATGTTGAATAAGGCTGGACTATTATGTCAAAATAACAAGAACTTTATAATGTCCTGGATTTCATGGTTAGGAAAAATAGTGACGATCATCGAATATATTTTTTTATCCTCATAGAATTTTTTTTTACAAAGTGATCTATTGAATTTTGAAGTTGTGTTTACGATGAATCAATCAAACTTGTCTAGATTTCATACATTTCACATATTGTGCATCCATGTCGGGAATGTCAACACTCAAGTTGTTACAAGATGACACAACTTTATCTAAAAATTCTTCCCAACCGTAATTTCTCATCTCCTCTTGTAATCGACCCTTACTTATTGTAACAAGCTCCGAAGCATTAAACATATCTTGATCAGCCTTTTACAATTTCAAAGATAATTCACTTGTCACCCCTAATACATCATTCATCAAATGCAACATAAAAATAAAATCAAATGTTTGCATCATAGTTAATAAGGTCTTTGCTTCTCTATTTTTATCACTCAATCCATCGATAGTGGTATTAAGGCAAAAGTAGTCAGTACTTACTAGTAATAAATAAAGTGTTATTAAGACCCAACAACAGTTGTGACTAGTTAAGAGGATTTAGTAGAGAGTAGAGAGACGGTAAAAACGAAGACACAAAAGACGTGGATGAAATTAGAGTGTGAGAGTGATTAATTCGGAATTCAGTATTTGATTCTCGGGTTTGGGTAAATTAATGGTTAGGTTGGGTTGTTGGATACATTAATGGGTAAGTTGGGTTATTTTGGTAAATTAATGGGTAGTAAATTTGGTTGTCAGATATAATTTGGGTTACGAGCTTATAGTTTAACTCGGTTCGAGCCTAATTATATACTAACTTTGTTAAGGTAAAAAATAAGGCAGAATGGTAAATAGTAAATATTTATGGTAAATTGTTATGAATGAGTCGAATAGTGCATTGACAGTGTACCGTGTTCGGTGGTACAATTTTGTGTGATTGACAGGCTGTAATACAATGGATGATTTTCCTACAAGAGTATATGAGCCAATTGGGCCCACTGTCTAGTAAGTCTATTAATTCCCTAGACTACTATAGATGCACAAAACACAATCTGAAATATGTACCTTTTCTACCATAGTGAAACTTTTTTCTCTGGCGGCGCTCGTCGACGTAGACAATTGCCGAACCACGTTAAATCTTGTGTTTATTCAATTTTTTCCTTCACATATGTTTTGTGCTTGAGCCATTTTGTGATAATTGCATAGAAATTCAATAACAAAATTGGTATTAGAGTCACGTGGTGAAATTAGGGCTTTTGCAATTAGGGTTTCACAATGGTGTCTACAGCAACAAAATACATGATTGAAAAATTTGATGGGGGATCCAGTTTTGCGTTGTGGAAGATTAAACTGAAATCTTCATTGGTACTGCAAGGGTTGTGGAAGGCTGTGGAGAATAAGTTACCAGAAGAGATGAAAGAAGGGGAGAAACAAGATCTTCAAGAAAAGGCTTTGTGCTGGATTTTAATGAGTGTGAAAGACAATGTGCTTCATGAGATTAGTGGTGAGAATACTGATTCCTGCACATGGAAAAAGCTAGGAGATCTTTATTCAGAGAAATCAGTAGTAAACTGATTATACTTGAAGAAGCATTTGTATGATTTCAGATTAAAAGTAGGCATGTCCATAACAGAACACTTAGATAATTTTAAATCAATTATAATGGACTTGGAGAACATAGATATCAACATTGAGGATGAGGATCAAGCTTTGTTTGCATTGAGATCGTTACCAGCTCCATATGAAAACTTTGTAGATATCATTATGTATGGTAAGGATAAGTTATCGCTAGCAGATGTCAAAGGGGCACTGAAATCAAAGGAGATGAGACAGTTGCAGCCAGACAATGAGGCTGAAGGGAAAGGTCTTATGACTAGGGGAAGATTTAGAAGTAAAGCGAGTTCTTTAAGAAGGAAAAATTGGAGGTCCAAGTCAAAGGTAAAGCACTCAAACTGTTATGAATACCTTGAGAAGGGTCATTATAGGAGAGATTGTCCGAAACTAAATGGTAAGAAGGAAAATCAAAAGGAAAATGCAACAAACATTGTTGAAGGTGTGAACGATTCCAACGATAGTGAAAATAGTGGTAGAGGAGATGTATTGTCTGTAAGTTCAGACTTTGGGCAAAACTCTTGGGTAATCAATACTGGCGCTGCGTATCACATGTGTCAGTTCAAGCAGTGGTTCGATACTTACAAGCCAATGCAGGGAATTGTCTATTTATGAAACAATCATTCGTTGACTGTTGGTATGTTCCTGGGTTTAAGAGAAACCTGATTTCTCTTGGGACTCTAGACTTTCGGGGTTACAAGTACCGTACAGAAGATGGTATAATCAAAGTGACAAAAGGCTCGATGGTATGCATGAAAGGCAGTTTGCAGAAAAATCTTTACATTCTCCATGGGAGTGTTGTTATGGGCGATGCTGCATTAGCATCATCAGGGAGTAATAGCCAAAGTAGACAAGATCAAAATAAGTTATGGCATTGGCGTCTTGGTCACATGAGTGACAGAGGATTAGCTGTTTTGGGAAAGAGAGATATGTTGAAAGGGTATAGAGCATAATCATTGGGACTTTGTGAGCACTGTGTGTTTGGTAAACAAACTAGAGTCAAATTCAACAAATCAGCTGTAAGAAAGACTAAAAGGACAGTGGACTACATTCACTCAGATCTTTGGGGTCCAAAGATGAGGCATATTCAACCTTGTAGATAATATGCTTCACCATCTCTTTGTCAATGAAGTGTTTTCTCCAGTGGTGAAGCATAATTCGATTCGAGTTTTGTTAGCCATAGTATTTTTGCAAGATTTAGAGCTTGAACAGTTGGATGTGAAGACTACGTTTCTACATGGTGAATTGGAGGAGCAAATCTACATGAGACAACCAGAGGGATTTATCGAACCTAATATGGAGGACAAAGTTTATCTGCTGAAAAAGTCACTGTATGGTTTGAAAGAGTCACCTAAGCAATGGTACAAACATTTTGATACATTCATAGCATCAAAAGGGTTCACGAGGAGTCCATATGATAGTTGTGTGTATCATCAAAAGATTTCAGATGATTCTTATGTTTACTTGTTGTTGTATATGGATGATATGCTTATTGTTACTTGTAGTATGTCACACATTGTGCAGTTAAAGAAGCAACTTAGTGCTGAGTTTGAGATGAAGGATCTGGGTAGAGCAAAGAAATTTTTTGGTATGAAGATTATCAGGAACATAAATTTAGGATCATTACACTTGTCTTAACGAAGCTATATTGAGAAAGTGTTACAACGATTCAACATGTTTGATGCTAAAGCAGTAAGCATTCCATTTTCTACTCATTTCAAGTTGTTTGCAGTAGGAGCGGTCAAGGATGATGCTGAGTTGGAACAAATGCCGAAGGTTCCATATGCAAAAGCAGTTGGTAGTATCATGTATTCTATCGTATGCACACATCCTAATATTGTACATGTGGTTAGTGTAGTTAGCAGGTACATGGGATGTCTTGGGAAAGAACACTGGCAGGCAGTGAAATGGATACTTCGACATCTTAAGAATATTGTGAATGTTGGCTTAACTTTAACAAGATCGATATTGGTGAATCGTTGAATGATGTTGCAGGATCATTGGTTGGTTTTGTTGATTCTGATTTTGTAGGTGATTTGGATAAAATAAGATCTCTGATAGGATATGTATTTACTCTAGCTGAGAGTGCGATCAGCTGGAAAGCACAGTTGCAAGCTACTGTGGCTTTGTCTACAGCAGAGGCAGAGTACATGGCGGTAACAGAATCAGTTAAAGAGGCAATATGGTTGCAAGGTTTGGTGGCAGATTTAGGCTTGGATAGGACTACTACAAAAGTGTTTTGTGACAGTCAAAGTGCCATACACCTTACAGGGAACCAGATATACCATAAGCGTACAAAGTACATCGATGTCAAGTATCATTTTATTCGTGATATAATATCAAAGGGAATTGTTGATGTGAAGAAAGTGTCTACACACGATAATCCACCTGAGATAATGACCAAGACAGTATCGGTTCGAAAGTTTAGGGAGTGCCTAAACTGAATTGGTGTTTGCAGTATAGAGTGAATGCCTTAGGGGCATTTGGTGAGTCAGAAGAGGAAAAGTTTCTTTGTTGATAATGAAGAAATGATATTCGCCTCAAGGGAAAGATTTGTTATGAATTAGTCGAATAGTGCCTTGACAGTGTACCGTGTTCAGCGGTACAGTTTTGTGGCATTAACAAGTTGTAATACAATGGATGATTTTCCTAAAAGAGTATATGAGCCCATTAGGCCCACTGTCTAGTAAGTCTACTAATTCCCTATAAATAGACTATTATGGCTACACAAAACACAATCTGAAATATGTACCTTTTCTACCATAGTGAAACTTTTTTCTCTAGCGGCGCCCGTGGACGTAGACAATTGCCGAACCACGTTAAATCTTGTGTTTATTCAAGTTTTTCCTTCACATATGTTCTGTGCTTGAGCCATTTTTTTATAATTGCATAGAAATTCAATAATAGGTTGATGATGTTGGAAAATAATAATGGCAAAAGTAGTCACTACTTACTAATAATAAATAAAGTGTTATTAAGACCCAACAACAGTCGTGACTAGTTACGGTAATTGAGGATTTAGTAGAGAGTAAAGAGAGACGGTAAAAACGAAAAAAAAGACTTTGATGAAATTAGAGTGTGCGAGTGATTAATTCGGAAGCCAGTATTTGATTGTCGGGTTTGGGTAAATTAATGTGGTATTAAATTTGGTTGTCGGTTGGAATTTTGGTTACGAGCTTATAATGTAACTCGGTTAGAGCCTAATTCTATACTAACTTTGTTAAGGTAAAAAATAAGGTAGAATGGTAAATAGTAATTATTTATGGTAAATTGGAAAACTAGATGGCGGGTGACTAAGCTTAGGGAGGGTTTATAATTGAGTAGAATTATGAAGAGTAATACTGAGACAAATTTTGGATATTTGGAGTGCAACGACTCAGATTTCCATAGCTCACGTGTGGGTAGAGACTGATCATGAAAATTTCGAAAACATGGGAATGAGTGGGAGAAGAAAGTAAAGATGGGATACTAATTTGATACAATGGTGAAACATAAGGGGCCAATGCTGATGTTTAGCCCCAATTATAGTTATGATCACTGATGAACCAATGAATAAATAAGCTACTTGATTATGACTAAACATCGGGTTGATAATTGGTTCATAAACATATAATGATCTAATAATTGCTTTATTAGTAGTCATTTAGTTCTTGCAAACTAGCTGATGAAAGATTATGTTGGGAATGAATAATCGTGCTTTTCAATTCCAATATGATCGAGCTCTATCTAAATTGTTTTGTAGCCAAATACGAGCTATGTCTGAATTGTCTTCTGACCAAATATGAGACAAAAAAATAAAAAGAGAAAGTATGGTTTGGTGATTGAGGATGTTGATCACGCTTTTTGGATCTTTGATCTCATAGTGTTACACTATAATTACAATGGTAGATTGAAAGATCCCGTTGGAAGTCTGAGGCTCAGAAATACCTCAATTGTCTTATTAACTTAATTGGGATTCAAAGTCTATAGAAATGCTGACACATGTCAAGGCTCATCAACTGTTGTCAGAAGCCATACACATTTGACGACGTTGAACACCTCTACATGAAGCGAGCGTTCACTCTACAACTCCTTACGCGCTCTAATAATTAGAAACAAAAATTTCGAAGGGTTAATGGTTTCCTATATAACCTTTTTTATATTTAATATTTTACTTTTAGTTATTATAGAGATTGGCGTGGTTAATTTCTGTTTGAGGGTAATTTTTAAAGTTTTTTGGGACTTTAATGTTTAAGGTAGAGAGTAGTGAGATAATTAAGATGTGTGCTAGCAGTAAATTCTGATTACCCTCATTAATGAAAGTGGTTGGGGTATTTATACTTAATTAGTGACCCATGAGCGTGTTGGGTCATATTGTGGAGTCGGGTCAAGTTTAAGGACCCATTAGTAATTTGGTGTGAAATGACCAGCATCTAGCTTAATCATATTCTACTACATTAGCACTGTTTGGTTTCACCTGGTAGTGGTTTGGTCCGAACTGGCCATCAGATAAAAACGAGATTCAGTAGCTAAAATATCTGACCTTATTAGTAGCCCATTTAGATCTTGCAAAGAATCTGTGGAAGAGATAACTCTTAAAAATCATATACTAACTGTATTTGATCTATTGTTGTGTCCAAACTGCAGACTTTATCTTTCTCTGTTAAGAATTTCAAGAGTCATTCTGTTCGAAATTTGGTGGGACTGATTTTTCAGTTTTGAACTTCAAGAGTCTTTTTCCAACGCGGGACACGTGTCAGACTCTGTTTTGACCTCTCAGTCGTTTTTCTCATAGATTCTCGTACCTACTAGGCTATAAAGTTACATAGGTTTTAACTCTCCTAGTTTTGTGGCCTTTAATCATTGCTTAGATCGTTCTACCTTCTCCTAGGTAGCTCTCACTTTTTCACTGTTATATATAAATCTCCTTCACTGTTTCATTGTCTTAAAAAATTGCAAGCATTTCTAGTGAGAGAAAGCTTAGTACATTCTCCAGTTTGTGTTTAAGTCATTTATGCTCATAGCTAGAAACGCTCTAGTAAAAGGAGTTTGGATAAACTTGTCTGAGTTAGATAGAGCGAGAAAGGTTACAAAAGACAAACGAATTGCTGCTGGCCTTCCTGTTTCTCCTTGTGAAGGAACCAATCAATCACAAGAGGATATAGACCATGGTTCATCGTCCTCAAAAGCACCTAAGGTTAATAACTACCCTTTGTTTCAAACCTTTATCCTCTTCCATCAGGGTCCTCTGTCCAAGAGTCTCAAAACCCTCTCCCTAAAGAGAAATCTGTTTCCAGCATTAGAAAACCTTCACCATTTATTGTGATGGGTTCAGATACAGAGAAATCCCCTGAGAAACATACCCGACGACGAATCACTCGTCAATCTAAATCTAAATTCACTCCTACTTCTTTGAAACACACCAGTTTGGAGACAATAAAAAATCTTCCAGAAGTCAAATTATCCGAACACCAGCCCCTGGCAGAGGCCAAACCATCCGAACAACCTTCCATTATAATGGAAGAAAACATGGAATATAGCTTAGATGATACCCCTTTCGAGGCGTCCGGACAAACGGAGGACATTATTGTAGATCGAAAAGGCAAGACTAAAGTAGGTCTGACTCATCCAGATGCGCTTCTTGAGAGTCTGCAGGGGAGAGTGAGGCCAAATTTCAAGAAGGTCAGTGTGAAATACTTGCTATCTCTTTATAATATAGCCTACGTATACACTCATGACGCTAAATTGGGTCGTATTCGTACAAAATGGGGAATCCCAGAATCAGTTAAGGTGAGAATCCTAGTCACCCTAAAAACTCTGATGGACTGCAAACCCAATGAGCTAGTGGTCTATACAGAGGTGCTAACCTGGGGACTCCGGTTTCCTTTGGACCCGAAGATAGTGAGGGACTTCCACTTGACCAAGTTGTGTCCAAGTCAGTTGAGCCCGAATGCTTGGTATACCCTGCTGGTTGGCATCATGGAATCCAGGCTATCCAAGATTCCATTGTCAATGGAACAATTCGCAGATGTGGCGAATTTGTGTAAGAATCATCACATCCCCTTCTATCACTGCAATATTGGGAATGACTACAAGGTAGTAAATGATCTTTTGAAGTCAGAAAATCCGTGGAGGATGCAGTTCTTATTTATCAGTGGAGCCTGGGATAATGGGAAGAAGATCAAGGTTGACTCAAACCCAAGCCAGTTGACCGGTCGCTAGAAGAGCATCAATAAGTTTCATTCATGTTCTCTTTAATTTTTCAGATACTAGGTAGTTACTCCAAATTGATATATATCTCTTTTTAGTTTTTTCGAAGAAGTTCTCGAACTATGGAGAGGCAGGTCAAGACACTTGTGCCAAGCTAAATGCTTGGGCATTGTAGAAATGGGACAACGCTTTCAACAATTGTTTCACGTCGGGGAACTTTGTAATGTCTCACTTGTGGAACACCACAGGGAGAATGGATCTCCCATGGGAAGAACTGACCACCATTCCTCCTGCAGATGTTATCCTGAGGCGAACCAAGGCTAAAGATGCTAAACTTTACCTTCCTTCCAGGGCCAAATCCTCCAGTCATTTGAACAAGATAAAGAATAAGAGAAAGAAGAAAACCACAACAGACCCACCTCAAACAACCACTGAATGGACCGGTTCGGAGAACCAATGAGGCATTAATGTTGCTATGCTGGAAGCAGTAGAAGTTACTGTTAAAGAGATTGGTGGGTCGGACAACCCACCAAAGATTTTTAAGAAGGACAAGAAATGTAAAGCAAACAGTGATGAAAAAACTGTCACGAAGAAAAAAGTCACTTTGGGATCAAAGGTAATTATACGCCCTTCTGAAGTCCCTCCTTTGGTTCCTGCCAATCTTACATTACAAGAAGAAATTCCACCCAATCTTTATTCTGAACGAGCAACTGCTCATGGAGAGGTAAATCTTGACACTTTGCAGAACATCAACATATATTTTAATGATTTAGAAAAAGATGATTTTGCGGGGCCTTACCATCCTCCCAACTCATCCAACATTGTGACCCACAATGGTGAGACTTACGCGATATCAAGCGAGCAAGATACCTTGATTCATGCCCTCTTGGGTTACATTCGCCCAATGGTTGATCTGGAGAGACAAGTGAGGGATCAAACTGTCATCATAAACTCCCTGACTTTAGAGAAACAGAGCTTGACAAATGGTTTATCTGCCACTCAGCAAAGCATATAATAACTGAAGAAGAAAAAGGAGGATTTAGCTGCCAAACTGCTCAAGTTAGAAGAGGCCAGCAAAAAACTCAAAACCAAGCTCTCCGTACTGGAGAATTCTTCCTCTAAAGATATCAAAGCTTTGAAGGAGAAACTAAAAGCTAAGGATAAAACTATCCAGATTTTATCCGGTGACAAAGTCAAGTTGAAGAAAATTGTCCAAAAGAAGACCGAAGAGAATGCTGGCTTAGAACGCAAACAACCTCAAGAAATAGTTGTAAGGATAGAGAAGTATGCTAGTGCAATAGTGGATTCCATGGAGAAAAGAGATGATGGGATTAAATCTGATATGGTCTTACTGTTCCATGAGACCTTTCCTAAGAGGACTCTCGGTCCTTTAGAGAAATTTGTGGACTACGATGATCTCCCTTTCCATACTATGGCTAATGATGACAAGCACAACTACTCTAGTGGGGTAGATTCCAAAGATGATGAAGAATTTGGTGAGATTTCAAGTGCTGAACTCAAAAGTCCCAAAAAGGATGATGGTGAAGAAAAAACCAAAGGGAACAAACCCTAAGATTGTCTTGTGTACCTTTTGTTGAAAAACTAAAGTCCTTGGATGGCCTAGGCATTTTGTTGCACTGTTTGTTTTATCTTTGTTCTGTAAAACTCAAAGTCCTTGAATGATCAAGAATTTTTTTGAATTATAGATCGATTTTAGTCCGATTAGATTTTAATATCATATTTTCATTTATTTAAATTTTGTTTAACTCTTTATGGCCAATGTTTAGATAGCCTTCAATATTTCAGATGTGTTGAACAAAGGTATCAAACATCGTCAACCACATGTGTTTTAATAAATGTGATCAAGTGTTCAATATATCTAATCAACTCAAAGACATTTGCGAGCCAAGATGTTTAATAAGCATTTAATATTCGACCTAAAACAAAATTGCATCAGACTTTTGAAGTAGGCATAAGATATTATTGAAAAACCCGGACACCTCACTAAAGCCTCCCCGCGCCACCAAAGTAGGAAAGAGTATGCTCTCTAATATTTACATTGATACTTAAAAAGTAAATATTTACAAAAGAGTTCTACTCTAAATATAACTTGAGATGTTCAACGTTTCATAGGTGTTTTAGTGCTCTCCCTTCTTTGTCTTGGAGCCTGTATGTGATGAGTCCGAATTCGAAGAGCCCCCCCCGGAAGGGTAGTCCAAAGTAAAGTCACCCCGTAAATCCGGACAGACCCCCATGACTTCAGTTCGAACAGCACTGATTGAACCGGACAGGAGACTTTGAACACTGCGAACATAAGGCAGTTCGAATTATGACTAAAGTATTAAAATACCTAAACACTATCTGACTAAGCTGTCTGTTCGCTTACTTAAAACTTGTGGGTCTTTAAACATGACCCGGGTCCATTAAACTTGACCCGAAAGCCCATAAGGGCCCAAATCTTACACTATAAATACCCAACCACCAGCATTAACTATGGGTAAGAAAAATTAACTGCTGCCAGGCTGCTTAATTCTCTCTCCACCCTTAAAATACTCTGAAACACCTTGAAATATATCAAAACACCCTTAAACACCACCACATCACCGTGAAATACCCTTACGCCGTCTTAAAACTCCACTTAAAATTACCAGCCTACCCTCAGGCTACTTTTATCCACACCAAATTGGCGACCACAGTGGGAGGCGACGGTGCCTGAATCAAACATTCAAAACCAAGTAAAAGAATTCTGTCCGAATGAATCCGGATAATCCAGAGCTTCCACCAGCTTTGCTCGAAGTGGTGGAAGAGAACGATGAATATACTGTCCAAGAGCGTGACAGGTTGAGGGTTGAAATAGAAGCTCTGAGGGCTGAGAAGGCCAAGATGGGCATGAAAGAAAAGTCCAAAGCATCAGTTGCCCATCGCTCTGATAACCCTCGAGAGCATGAGGCTTCGAAGACTCATGTGAGCACTAAAAAGACACATGCTAGTTCTAAAAAGTCTCACCGGTCCAAGCCTGTGGAGAGTTCTGACTCAAGTTCAGAATCTTCGGACAGCTCTTCGGACAGTGAGGGGAATGAAAAGTCCTTGTCCTCCAGCAGTGACGAAGGGCGAACCAGGAAAAAACAAAAGCAAGTTAAAAAGTATTCCAGAAAAAGAGACCACCATGGAAGAATGAAAAGACACATTGGGAAAGGATCATCTCACAGCCGGAGACATATAGACCGGATGCTGGTGGATCCCTTTGCCTTCCATGATGAGCCAGGTATCTTTGCAACCCCTAATGAGGATACTGCGTTCAGTCGTGGGAGGAACTGGAGGCAATCGCCATTGTCTTCTAAAATTCTGTCCGGAAACCTCCCCAAGAGGTTTGATAGCACAAAGATGGAGAAGTACGACGGCAGTACCGATCCGGACAATCATCTGGAGCAATTCAAGAACTTCATGATGAACTTTGATGATGATGATAAACTACTCTGCAGGGCATTCTCCCAATCCTTTACGGGGAGTGCTCTGAAGTGGTATAACAGCCTTCCTCAGGGCTGTATCAGAGACTTTGATACCTTTTGGGTGGCCTTCCGAAGGCAATTTGTGGGAAGTAAGGAGCTCAAGGGCAATGGAGACACTATAATCCATTGTGCCCAGGAGCCAAACGAATCGTTGAAAGAATACATAAGTCGTTTTGTGAACACAAAGAACGGGCTGGCTGATTGCTTTGAACAAGTGGCAATAGCATCCCTGAGACAGGGTTTGAACCCGGGCAACCTGGCCGATTCAGTAACTAGGAAGAAAGCCATGACCTGGGGTGGATTGCTAAATCAAGTCGGCAAACAAATAAATGTTGATGAAACAAAAAAGACCAGGGTGCACAGGCAGGTGAGATCCACCCCGGTAACACCAACTCCCAATCCAAACCAGTCCGGCAACAAAGCTAGAGAAACCGGACAGGGGCATGGAAGAGGAAAAGCTCAGTCTCAACCAGCTGCTCCTGCACAAAGTCAACAGTCTAGAAACAAAAGGGGGCCGTGGGTCCAGCCGGAGTGGTTTGCAGAGCTCAAAGAAAGTGTGGCAACCATTTTCGAGAAAACTAAAGATGAAATACACTACCGGAGACCGGCAACTTTGCAGTCTCCCAGAGAACATCGAAATAATTCTTTTTTTTGCCAATACCACAATGATATTGGCCATTCTACTGATGATTGTATAGCCTTGAAACAAGAGGTTCAGAACCTGATTGAAAGAGGGAAGTTGGGTGCATATGTCAAAAGAAGAGGAGGCAACAGGCCTGACAACACTCACCGGGCTGGTCCGGTTAATGCTGCCCCAGAAGGGGCCATGGTAATTGTTGAAAGGTTTGACGTGGAATCTGAATACTTGGATCCTGATCCAACAAGGAACAGAGTGGGTGCTATAGAGGAGCGTTCCAGGTCGGTCTCCGGGCTCATTAAATTCTTCGAGTCCTTGACAATTTTCGGAGGGGACACCGTAACGGCTCCTACCACATCATCAAGAAAAAGGCATGTTCATAATTTGGCAACCCAACTGGAAGGAGGGATGACCTCTTATCAATCGTCAAATCTATTCCCATTCATCGTCTTTGATGGGGATGATTTGAGAGACATTGCTGGCCCTCATGAAGATGCTGTTGTCATAGGAGCATCGATAGGGGGCAATGAGATAAGGCGAATCCTGGTAGATACTGGGAGCTCTGCCAATATCCTTTTCCTTGATACTTACAAGAAAATGAAGAATCCAGCTGTGATTCAAAAGTCAGACCGATCGATTGTAGGCTTCACGGGCAGCTCAGCCGATGTAATCGGTGAGTTTGAAGAAGAAGTTTTGTTGGGCAGAGGCCCATTCAAGAAAACAGTCCGAATACTTTTCATTGTGGTGGATTGTCCCACGTGCTATAATGCTATTCTAGGGAGATCTTGGCTCTCTAGGATGCATGCAGTGGCTTCAACAGTCCATCAGTGTTTAAAATATGCTGTTCAGGGGCAGGTTGGGGTTGTCCGGAGCAGTCAAAAAGTTGCAAGAGAATGCTATGCCACTGCCTTGGCTCCACGAACGCTGGGGGCAGTCCGTATGAATGATCAATAGCAGTTTGAGGACCTTTCTGGGGGTGAGGGTGAAATTGATGACCCCAGGGAGACCCCCGGAGTGTTGATCCCAGTTGAAGAAGTTGAGACACACTGCTTAGAAGAAGGGAAATTTGTCAAGATAGGATCCAAAATGCCACAAGTGTTGAAATTCTTAAAATACCATCAGCACGTTTTTGCTTGGTGCAATGCTGATGTAACTGGAGTACCATCAGAAGTGATTTCTCATCACTTGTCAGTCCGAAGAGACATAGCACCAGTGGTGCAAAAAAGGAGAGCTTTCTCAAAAGAAAAGGCTGATGTCATTGTACAAGAGGTTGACAGACTCACAAAGATGGGGCACATTAAAGAAGCTCAGTATCCTTTGTGGACTGCCAATCCAGTCTTGGTAAAAAAGAAAAACGGTAAATGGCGAATGTGCATAGACTTCACAGATCTCAATCGAGCCTGCCCAAAAGACTTGTATCCGGTTCCCCGGATAGATCAGCTGGTAGATTCTACTTCTGGGAACAAGCTACTCTCCTTCATGGATGCTTTCTCCGGATATAATCAGATCCAGGTGGATCCAAGAGATCAAGAGCATACTACTTTTGTTACTGATAGAGGATTACACTGCTACAAGGTGATGCCCTTTGGTTTGAAGAATGCTGGGGCTACTTATCAAAGGTTAGTCAACAAAGCATTTGCTAATCAGATCGGAAGAAATATGGAGGTTTACATCGACGATATGATGGTGAAAAGTGTGGAGGAGCAGCTACACTTGTCCGATCTCCAGGAGACTTTTGCAAACTTGGCCAAGGTAAATTTAAAGTTAAATCCTGAAAAGTGTATATTCGGAGTGCAGTCCGGGAAGTTCTTGGGGTATATTATAAGTGAGCATGGAATACAGCCCGACCCGGACCAACTCAATGCTTTGTTCCAAATGGAGCCTCCTCGAAATGTTAAAGAAGTACAGCGGTTAACGGGGAGGTTAGCAGCTTTGAACAGGTTTATCTCTAGGTCTTCGGACAGATGTGCTCCTTTCTTTCAAACTTTGAAAGGTGCAAAGGGATTTGAGTGGACACCACAGTGTGATGAGGCGTTCAATGAAATTAAGAAGCATCTGTCCTCTCCAAAGACTTTATTCAAACCAATCGATGGGGAGACTCTATTTGTGTATCTGGCTGTTTCAAGTTGTGCCATCAGTGCTGTGTTAGTTAGAGAGGTTGATGGGTATCCTCACCCAGTATACTACATCAGCAAAAGCCTGATTGATGCTGAGCGACGTTACTTGAAACTTGAAAAACTAGCATTGGCCTTGGTAATAGCTGCAAGAAAGATGAGGCCTTATTTTCAGGCTCATCCTATTGTAGTCCGGACATCTTTCCCTTTAAAGAATGTCCTTCAAAAGGCAGACATTTCAAGCAGAATGACAAAGTGGTCAGTAGAGTTGGGGGACTTCGACATAGACTTTGCTCCTCGAACAGCAGTAAAGGCTCAGGCTGTGGCTGATTTTCTGGTCGAATTCCATTCTGATAGGGACTCAGAACAACTTGCTGATTCAAAAAACAAGAAAGTGTGGATTGTCCGAACAGATGGAGGATCCAGTGCCATAGGATCTGGGGCAGGAATATGTCTTACCTCTCCTTATGGAGACAACATGTATCAAGCTATTTGTTTTGCTTTCAGGGCATCCAATAATGAGTCCGAATACGAAGCAGCTATAGCTGGGTTGAAATTGGCTTACATCTGTGGGGCAAAACGGGTCAAGCTGCTAAGTGACTCCCAATTGCTTATCCACCATGCCTTGGGTCTATCAGAAGCTAGAAAAGAACAGTTAATCAAGTATTTACTTCTCTTGAAAAATGAGGCAATGAAGTTTAAAGCTGTTGTCTATGAGCATATTCCCCGGGCAGAGAATGAATTGGCAGACTCATTGGCAACAATAGCATACACGGAGTCCTATCCATGGATCCATGTGCTTGAAAGTCCTTCAATTCAACTTAATGAAGGGGAGAAAGAGGAGGTCTTTGAAATACAAGTAAATCAGCCCCAGGATTGGAGGTCTCCTCTTATCCAATATCTGTCCGATGGCGTCGTACCCTTGGTTAAATCACAAGCCAGAGCGTAAAAACACAAGGCTCATGGTTTCATCATGATTAGAGAGGTCTTATACAAGAAATCCTACAGCAAACCTCTCCTACGCTGTTTAGGGGATCATGAGTCACAAATGGTTCTCTCTGAATTACATGATGGTGAGGGATCAGCCCATTGTGGATTTAGAGCGTTAACAAGAAGAGTGCTTCTCTCCGGATATTATTGGCCTTCAATAATGAAAGATGCCAAGGAACTGGTAAGAAGGTGTGACCCCTGCCAAAGGTACAGCAATGAAATTCATGTACCAGCCATTCCTATGGAATCAATTTCTGAGCCTATCCCTTTTGCTCGATGGGGATTAGACTTAGTTGGGCCTCTCCCTATGGCGTCCGGAGGGCGTAAAACCATAATCGTAGCCATTGACTACTTTTCGAAGTGGATAGAAGCAGCCCCCTTGGCAGGAACAACATCAAAGGCTGTTATAAAATTCATTCTATCCAACATATGTTGCAGATTTGGTGTCCCTCAAAGAATAACAACAGATAATGGGCCACAGTTTGACAACAGAGAAATGGAGAGCTTCTGTGCCTCAAGGGGTATTCAGCACTGCTTTTCTTCACCATTCCACCCACAAGCTAATGGGCAAGTTGAAGTGGCTAATAGAACAATATTGTCCGGTTTAAAGAAAAATCTGGAAGGGGCTGCTGGAAAGTGGCCTAGTTATTTACAAGAAGTCTTGTGGGCCTACCGGACAACGCCTGGGGCTGCCACACAAGAATCACCTTTTGCCTTGGTCTATGGGATGGATGCAGTAGCTCCCATAGAGAAGACACTCCCCTCTTTTCGTGTTCATAACTTCTCCGGACAGGCTAATGAAATAGCAATCAGAAATCAGCTTGATTTGATTGAAGAAAGGCGAGTAAAAGCTCATCTTAGAATGACACACTATCAGGGCTTGATGAGAAGCAGGTTTGCTTCCAAGGTTAAAAGAAGAGACTTTCAACCAGGAGATAAAGTATTGAGGAAAGTTTTCTTACATACCAAGGAAAAACTCTTCGGAAAGCTGGCCCCAACTTGGGAGGGTCCGTATACTGTGGTTGAAAGAATCAAGCCTGGCACATACTGGCTGGAAGACAAAGATGGCAGGGTTTTAACTCACCCTTGGAATATTGAACACCTTCGAATGTACCTAGAATAAAATCTATGTAAATATTTACTTGTTTAAATATCCGTGTAAATATTTGGGGGCATACCACTTCCTCTCTTCGGCGCCACGAAGAGCTTTCAATAAAACTTGGAGCTTTCTTAAACAATTTTCTAAGTTTTTACAAAATTCTGATTGATTGCCATACTACCCGGACTGAAAGATCTAAGGGCTATTTAAATTCTAGCCAGAGAAATTAAACACTCTCACAATACGAAGTATTTAGGCAAACCGTGGAATAAGAGAAAGGTTGTGCAAGATAAAACATTCATTCAATAAACTTAAAGTTGCCTTGGCCTTCCAAGGACTTTTTGAACAAGTTTAAACATAATACAAAACTCTGTCCGGATAAAACGGACAGCATCACAAAAAAGGTGCCTTGGCCTTCCAAGGACTTTGGTTCAAACAAAAATTAAACAAAGCAAGTTATAAACTAAGGAAGAGCCTTCGAAGACGGCTCACCCACATGTGTGTTCTTGTCTTTAATATCACTCTTCTCTTCGACTTTTTTCTTGCCTTTAGGGTCGATCTCTTCCTCCCCAGGGCTCTCTCCAGTTTCCTCTTCATCACCAGATGAAGGCTCATCAGAGTACCCCTCGTCATCAGCCATGGTCCAGTATGGGAGATCATCATCATCCACATAACGCCATAAGTTCCCAAGTCTCCTCTTCGGGAACTTCTCGTGAAATAGGAGGACCATGTCAGATTTCACCTTCTCAATCAATAATTCCTCACTCCGTAGCATCTCCTTGGCATAAGCATTGATTTTGGCCTTGATCATGGCCTCTTGATCCTTCACCAGGGCAGCTTTCTCACCAACAGCCTGAGTCACTGCATTCTCCAAAGTAAGTTTGTCAGTAGTCAGATTGGTGACAATCTTTTCTTTTGCTGCAGTCTCATCTTTTGAGGTTTTCAAGTCTTTCTCCAACTTGGACAGCTTAGCCCGGAGATCTTTTAGGGTTTGCTCCAAAGAAGCAACTTTTGTGTTGCTTTCATCTTTACTCCTCTTCAGCTGTTCGTTTGACTCCTTAAGCAAGTCAACCTGGGTAGTGGCACCCCGGAGGTTATCGGACAGTTTCTCCTTCTCAGACTTAAGCTCCTTAATGGTTTCTGCCTGACTCCGGACTTGCCTTTCCAAGGTGAGCACAGGTTGTACGTTGCTAAGGAGGGAGTGAGCAATAATGTCCCTTTCGCTGGAAACCAAGAAAGTCTTGCCATTAAAGTTCACTGTGTTGGAACTACTTGGAGGAACGTATGGCCCAGCAAACTCATCTCTTGACAGACCAAGAAAGTAATCACCTAGAGGACCCAGGCCGGTGACGTCCACTTCGTCCATGTTGATCTCTCCCTGTTCAATATCATCAGTGTGAAGCTCCCCGGGAATCCCTTCGTTAAGGTTTTCTGGGATCTCTTCGGCTAATGTAGGATCAACTGGAAAAGTGGGCTCCGGGTCCCGGAGAGCAAATTCTTCTTCTTGAGAAGTTTTCTTCTTTTTTACTTCTCTCTCAGCACCCTCACTTACTTGCTTACGGGTTCGTTTGGAGACCCTCGTAGGTTTTGAGGGAGTCTCTCCGTGTTTCTTACTTTCCACTTCTACCATCTGTAGAAGGCTTGCATCAACTTGAGCTGGAATTGGCACCTCTGTGTCAGTTAGGGCCTTTTTCTCTGAATCTCCTGTTGTTTTCCTCCCTTTCTTCTTCTGGCCCTTCATCTTACTTGGGGCTTTGGCCCGAAGAGGGAGGAAAAGAGTTCCATCTAGCTCGTGAGATCTTCTTAGCACTATGTCATCATCAGGAGGGGTGGAGAACTCCTCCCATGTTAAATCCCTCCGACCTGTGGTGT
The DNA here is from genome assembly GCA_036936605.1 of Limnanthes douglasii subsp. nivea. Taxonomy (NCBI): domain Eukaryota; kingdom Viridiplantae; phylum Streptophyta; class Magnoliopsida; order Brassicales; family Limnanthaceae; genus Limnanthes; species Limnanthes douglasii. The sequence goes on from JAUPFV010000004.1 coordinate 212,806,314, forward strand.
TCCACAGGTGAGATCTGGCTAAGTTTCCCGGAGTGAAAGCCTTGTGAAACCGGTTCTCCCAGTTCTCTGCGGCCCATGTGTTTATCTTGCCACAGGTAACCTGTCCGGCTTTCACATAGTCTCCGAACTCTTTTGGCAGTTCTGGCAAAACAAAAGAATAATTAAGTTAGTGAAAGCTTAAAGAAGGGAAGATTCAAATAGAAACTTAAAGAAAGAACTTACGATCACTTCTCCATCTACTTCGAAGAAGGCTAGGATTCTCCCCAATCTTAATCTTCTTCCCATTCTCCCATGAGCCACTTATAAACAAGAACTGGCTCCTCCATTTATTCTCCGATTCCAGGAGATCGTCAACGGCTTTCAGATTGTTCCCCATATTAAAGTGATAAAAGGGGAACTGGTGATGTTTGCATAGACTGGCAACAGCAGCGAACTCTTCCATTGGAAGAGGAATTCCGGACAGCCTGGATGCCATAATGCATGACATCAGGGTGTACCATCCGTTGAGGCTCAGCTGCGATGGACACAGCTTCACTAAGTGGAAATAGCGCACTATCTCCGGATCCAATGGGAACCTGAGTCCCCAATTGAATAGCTCTGTAAAAAATACAATCTCATTCCTCTTACAATCCATCGGGGTCTCTGGATCGATGGGAATTCGGATCTTTACGTTTTCAGGGATCCCCCACTTAGTGCGAAGCCGTCCCAAGTCTCTAGTGTGAATAAATGCATACTTGGTTTTTAATAAAGATAAGAGATACTTAAACTCTACCTTGTGAAAGCAGGGCCCAACTTTCCCTTCGAGGCACTCCGGCAGATCCGGACGGCTCAAGAACAAGTCCTCTTTGCCTTTCTTGGCAATGACTATGGCAGTATCAGCTTGTCCGGACGACTCGGACTCAAACCTAGCCTCCTCAATGGAGTCTTCCATCCTCTCCTCCATTACTGTTGGGGGAGCTTCTGCAGAAACAGCCCGGGGAGGGATGAAGCTTGGTACAGCTGATCCTCCGGACTGACGACTCGTTGTATGTTTTTGAATTTTCTCCTCTGCTTGAGTCTCTGAAGTCGAGGTTTCCTTTGGAGGTAGTGGACTGCTGGCCTCCGGACCGACCGGCCTCTCCCGGAGGGTCCTAATAGTTGTTCCGGACCCTGACTCACTGGTGTTTTTCGAGGAGAGTCCCTTAACCAGTCGACTTGGTCTTTTCATGATCAGTTTCTCTGGGGAATGATCAGAGTCGGACCCCATAGCTATAAAGGTAGTTTTCTTCCTAACACTTGTAACAACAACCTCCGGTTCGACGGTGGGAATTGACTCTTGGACTGATGAGCCAGAAACTATTGGGGAGAGTGTTGATTGGAAGAGTTTTTTAGGTTTTGTACCTTTCGAAGAAGACGAACCTCTATCAGATTCTTCGATTGAGGTGGCTGGTCTCTCAACTGGCGATGCTGGAAGCCCTGCTGCAATCCTCTTCTCTTTTTCAACCCTTTGAGCTCTCTCTAGTTCTGAAAGATTGAGCCAGCCACCCTTGATTAAAGCTGTTCTTGCTGTGAACATAAAACGATTAAGGAAATCTTAAGGTTTTAGAGAGATGAAGTTTTTGGGTATAATGGCAAAGTGAAAATGAGACTGTGAAAGATGAATAGTATTTATAGTAAATGTAATAAAGGGGGTTTGATTCCTAGGAGAATCCGAAAAGTTGGGTAATGATTAAAAGACGGCGCTGACGTCATCAAAACCATTTAAAGAAGTTACCTGTTCAATAAAGTGGTGTAATTTTCGAGGTAGAAAAACGGCTGAAGTGACCAACCAGAGGGTAACACGTGTCCCACCACTTCTGACAAAGAACTGTTTGGAATACGTAACGGTTGGACTGTCCGGGCCTGTCTCAACTCTTCGAATTGGAAAACCACTTCTTTAATCGGACTGTTTTTCAGTTCTTTAACAAGGACACTTGTTCAAATGCCTAAAAAAGGGGCTCCTGATGAGTCCGAATTCGAAGAGCCCCCCCCGGAAGGGTAGTCCAAAGTAAAGTCACCCCGTAAATCCGGACAGACCCCCATGACTTCAGTTCGAACAGCACTGATTGAACCGGACAGGAGACTTTGAACACTGCGAACATAAGGCAGTTCGAATTATGACTAAAGTATTAAAATACCTAAACACTATCTGACTAAGCTGTCTGTTCGCTTACTTAAAACTTGTGGGTCTTTAAACATGACCCGGGTCCATTAAACTTGACCCGAAAGCCCATAAGGGCCCAAATCTTACACTATAAATACCCAACCACCAGCATTAACTATGGGTAAGAAAAATTAACTGCTGCCAGGCTGCTTAATTCTCTCTCCACCCTTAAAATACTCTGAAACACCTTGAAATATATCAAAACACCCTTAAACACCACCACATCACCGTGAAATACCCTTACGCCGTCTTAAAACTCCACTTAAAATTACCAGCCTACCCTCAGGCTACTTTTATCCACACCTGGTTTAACCTTCCCACATACTATATAAGGGCCTTCTCATTTCAGAGCCAGCTTATCAAAATGCTTTTCCTTGGTGTGTAAAAAGACGCTTCTTAAGACTTTATCCCCTAATTGAAAAATCTCTTCTTTTAACTTTGGAGGTAAATCCGCTCCTCATCAAACCCTAGTAATGCACTGTTCTTAGATGCACTTTAACTCTTCTTTCTTCAATCAAATCCAACTGATTACTCACTGCTATATCATTAGTTTTTTTTGGAATAATTCTGGACTCTGTGAGATGGTAAAGTAGCTTCTATGGGAGTAATTGCATACATCCCATATACCAGGGCAAAAGAAGATTCTTGTGTAGCATCCTAGGTGTAGTTCGGTAGGCCCACAATACTTCTTGTAAATAACTTGGCCACTTTCCCGCAGCTCCCTCCAAATTTTTCTTCAATCCGGACAAGATTGTCCTATTTGCAACTTCAACCTGCCCATTTGCTTGAGGGTGGAAAGGAGAAGAAAAACAGTGTTAAATTCCTTTAGAGATGCAGAACATTTCCATGTCTTTATTATCAAAATGTGGCCCATTGTTTGTAGTAATCTTTCGGGGAACCCCAAATCTGCAACATATCTTAGATAAAATAAATTTAATGAGTGCCTTTGAAGTGGTTCCAGCCAAAACAACTGCCTCTATCCACTTAGAGAAATAATCAATAACAACTATAATTATTCTACATCCACCGGATGCATGAGAAGAGGCCCCAATAGATCTACCCTCCATAGAACTGCTGGTACATGAATTTCATTCCCATATCTTTGACAAGGATCACACTTTTTCACCATCTCTTTAGCATCCGCCATGTAGTTCAGATAACATAACTTAGGATTCTTCAAATCCTAAGCGACATAAGAGAGGTCTGCTGAAATATTTCTTGTAAAGAACTTCTCTTAATATCAAGAAACCACGAGCCTTGTACTTGATTTTCTTAGCTAATGTTTTATCCTGAGGCAATATCCCATCAGAGATAAACTGGAGAAGATCATATCTCCAATTTTTAGGTTCAATAACAAGTATACTCATACTTTATTCGCTTTCTTTTTCTTGGCCTGTTTGTACGGATGGACATTCTTGCACAAGAATCCATGGGTAAGATTCAGAATAGGCTATAGTTTCCAAAGAGTCTGCCACAATATTCTCCGATCTACGGATGTGTTCATAACAAATATTTTTAAAGTTTGCAGCAACTTCTTTCAACATGAGCGAATACTTAATTAACTGTTCTTTTTTTGCTTCAGATTGTCCTTGAGCATGGTGAATCAATAATTTGGAATTATTCATTAATCAGACTCTCTTTGGCCCACATATGAGAGCCAGCTTAAGACCAACTATTGCTACCTCATATTCAGATTCATTGTTAGAAGTTCTGAAGCCAAAACATATGGCCTAGTACATATTTTTGCCATAGGGAGAAGTTAAACAAATTCCAGCCCCACAACCCACAGTACTTGATCCACCATCAGTTCGAACTACCCATTCTTTCTTAGACTGGTTTTCTGACATCTGTACGCGGGATCTATTAACATGAAATTCTACCAAGAAATCAACCACTGACTGGGGTTTAATTGCTGTCTAGGGTACAAAATCAATATCATAATCACCCAGCTCCACTGACCACTTGGTCATTCGGCTTGACATGTCAGCTTTTTGAAGAACACTTTTTAAGGGAAAAATGTTTGAACAACAATGAAATAAGCTTAGAAGTATGGTCTCATCTTTCTTGCTGCAATTACCATGGCCAATGCTAGTTTTTCCAACTTCAAATATCTTCTTTCAACATCCAACAGACTTTTGTTAATGTAATACACCGGACGAGGGTAATTGTACACTTTTCTTACCAGTACAACACTTATATCATACTCTGATACAACTAGATATACGTAGAGTTTTTCCCCCGAACACGTTTGAAAAGAGTCTTAGATGAAGACAAATGCTTCTTGATTTCAATAAAATCCTGATCACACTATGGAGACCAATTATAGTCTTTGGCATTTCTCAATACTTGGAAGAATGGAGCGCATTTATCTAATGATCTTGAAATAAACATGTTCAACGCAGCCAATCATCGTGTCAGTCTTTGAACTTCTCTGATATTCTGAGAAGGGTCCATAGCTAGCAAGGCATTAAGTTGATCCGGATCAGGTTGAATTCCTTTTTCACTTATTATCTAGCCCAATAACTTTCTAGATCGGACCCCAAATACACACTTTTCAGGGTTCAATTTTAAATTTACAGCCTCTAAGTTAGATAATATTTCTTGAAGGTCAGATATATGTGCACCTTCCTCCAAGAATTTAACCATCATATCATCTATATAAACTCCATGTTTCTGCAAATCTGATTAGCAAAAGCTTTATTCACCAATCTTTGGTAAGTAGCCCCAGTATTTTTCAATCCGAACGGCATCACCATATAACAATGAAGACCTCTGCCTGTGATGAAAGTAGTATGATCTTGATCCTTCAGATCTACTTGTATATGGTTGTACCGTGAAAAAGGATCCATGAAAGACAATAGCTTATTTCCAGAGGTGGAATCCACCAACTGATCTATCCGAGGAACAAGATAAAGATATTTGGGGCATGCCATATTAAGGTCAGTGAAATCAATGCACATGCGCCACTTTCCATTTTATTTCTTCACCAGAATAGGGTTGGCAGTCCACAAAGGGTATTGAAATTCTTTAATGTGGCCCATCTTGGTCAAACGATCACCGGAACAATCACATATGTTTTTTCCTTAAAGAAAGACCTTATCTTCTGTACAATTGGCGCAATATCACTTCAGATTGACAACTTATAGGAAATAATATCAGTTGGCACTCTAGTGACATCACTATTACACAATGCGAAGACATGTTGATTTTTCATAAAAAGGACAATAACCGGTGTTTCAAATCCGGTGCCAGCTTGGAATGAATTTTAAAATTCTTGCCCTCTGCGAGAGAGTGGGTTTCAACCTCCTCAATAGGTATTATAAAACTAGGAGCCTCCATGGGATCATCAATTTCATTTTCATCAGTAGAAGGCTCCAATAGCTGCTAATCTCTGTTAACTCTGACTGCCTCTAAAGTCTTAAGGGCAAGGGTTGTTGCATAACATTCCCTGGCTATCTTCTGGCTGCTCCGGACAATACCTACTTGTCCCTAGACAACATACTTCAAATATTGGTGGACCCTAGAGGCTAGAACATGCATTCTAGAGAGCCAAAACCTCTCAAATATTGCATTGTAAGATGTTGGGTAATCCACCACAACAAACAGTACTCTTATCATTTTCTTAAAGGGTCATTGGCCCAACAACATTTCCTCTTCGAACTCCCCAATCACATTTGCAGAACTTCCTGTGAAGCCTACGATGCTTCTGTTCGAATGTTGTATAACCAAAATATTTTTTATATGCTTATAAGAGCTTTAAAATATGATGCTTGCCGAACTGCCTGTATCAATCAGAATCCGACGTATATCGTTTCCTCATATTAATGCCCCTATTACCACCGCATCTTTATGAGGCCCTGCAATGTCTCTCAAGTCATCCTCATCGAGAACTATAAATGGATATGGGGATTGATACTGGTGGGTGGAAATTTCTCCATCCAATTGGGTGGCCAAACTATGAACATGCCTCTTTCTTGATGAAGTAGAAGGTACAGTCACAATATCCCCTCTAAAAATAGTCAATGGCTCAAATAAGTCAATTAGACAGGATAGAGTTCTGGTCTTGTTTGTCATTACCCCGACCCGATTTTGACTCTGATCTGGATCAAGATACTCAGATTTTATATCAAACTTCTCAGTAATTACCATTTCACTCTCTTATGTGGATGTTCCAGGATTGTTTGAAGGACCAGTTCGGGGAGTATTGGTTTGCGCATTATCCGGTTTGATTCCCCTTATTTTTTTGACGTAGGCCCCCACCTTACCCTTCTCAATGAGGTTCTAGACCTCCTGCTTCAAGTCTATACAATCATGAGTATCATGGCCTATGTCATTGTGGTATTGGTAGAAACGGGTGCTCCGGTTTTCTCCGGGGGACTCCAATGCTACTGACTTTCTAAAGTGCACCTCATTTTTAGTTTTGTCATAAATTGTAGCCACACTCTCCCCAATTCATAAAACCACTCAGGTTGAACCCAGGCCCCCTCTTGTTTCTGACCAGTTGGGTCTGAGTTTGGCTGGACTGATTCTACCTTGACCGGTAGACCCTTGTCCAGTCTCTTTTGCCCTGTAAGCGGACTGATTAGTAGCTGGATAAGTTGTTGTTATAGTAGTAGACCTCACTTGGCAGTGTACTATGGTTTTCTTAGTCTCTTCTACGTTGATTTGTTTACCCCACTTAATTTAACAAACCACCTCAGGTCATAGCCTTCTTCCGAGTCACTGAATCAGCTAAAGTAACTGGATTTAAACCTTGTCTCAGGGAAGCAATTGCAACTTGTTCAAAGCAATCTGCTAACCCATTTTTTGTATTTACGAATCGATTGATGTACTCTTTTAAATATTCATTTGGCTCCTGAGCACAATGGATAATGGTGTCCGTATTACCTTTAAGATTTTTGCTTCCAAAAAATTTCCTTTGGAAGGTAAACCAGAACGTATCAAAAATTCTTATGCACCCTTTAGGGAGACTGTTGTACCATTTGAGGGCAATTCCTCTGAAAGTTTGGGAGAAGGTCCTACACAATAGCTTGTCATCGTCGTCCAAATTCATCATGAAGTTCTTAAACTACTCTAGATGGTTGTCAGGATCTTGGCTCCCATCATATTTCTCCATCTTGGAGCTATGAAACCTCTTAGGAAGATGTCCGGAGAGTATTTTAGCGAACAAAGGAGATTGCCTCGAATTCTTGCTACGGCTTAAAACAGTATCTTCATTAGAGGTAGCAAAAAATACCTGGTTCGGATCGAAAAGTAAAAGGATCAATCAGCAACTGATCATATGTTGGTTGGTTAACCCTTTACCCTTGCCATGGTGCTTCTTAAGCCTACCATGCTTATCCTTATTTCTTAAATTTTTTCAGTCAGCCTCATTTTCATTTTTTACCTTCATTCATCACTGATTTAAGACAATGATTCTTCAAGCTCTGCCTCATTAGATGAGCTACTGGAGGACTCAGATGCAGAACTCTCAGCATGTTTAGATCGGCATGTCTTCTTGGAACTGAGATGGGTCTTCAAAGACTGCTCGTTTTATCCAGAATTTTCAGTGTGGTGAAGTACTACCGCACCAAATTTTTCCTTAACCCATTTCTCTACTTGTTTTATTGCTCTCAGCGCCTCTATTTCAGCTCTCAACTAGTTTCGCTTCTCAATAATATACTCACCGTTCTCCTATGCAACTTCCACCTCAGGAGGTGGAAGATTATGTTCATTCGGAACCATCCGAACAACTTTGTCTCCTACTTTCGAATTGTGAAATTCATGTACCATCGTGCTCCCACTATGGTCGCCAATTTGGTGTGGTTAATTTCTATTTGAGGGTAATTTTTAAAAATGTTTTGGGAATTTAATCTTTAAGGTAGAAAGTAGTGAGATAATTAAGCTGTGTATTAGGAGTAAATGATTACCCTCATTAATGAAAGTGGTTTAGGTATTTATACTTGATTAGTGACCCATGGGCCTGTTGGTCGAATTGTGGAGTCGGGTTAATTATTAGTAATTTGGTGTGAAGTGACCAACATCTAGCTTAGTCATATTCCACTACGTTAGTAGTGTTCGGTTTCACCTGATAGTGGTTTGGTTCGAACTTCCCATCGGATAAAAACGAGATTCAATAGCTAAAATATCTTACCTCATTAGAGATAATTCATAGTGTTTAGCTCTTCAGCCCTAACATATGCTGCAAACTCATCTTATGCAAGTGATTTATGGTTGCGCCACCGAGGAGTGCTCTGTGGTAACTATTTCAGTTGTATGTGATCACTTCTGATATAATTGAAAGTGAAAATGTAATATTTGGTCTTAAAGTATTTCTAAAGAGGTTAAATGAATTGTTGGAGAGAGAAAGTGTCAAGAGCATTTCAAAAAGAGAAAGTGACAAGTGTTAAAGTAAAAAAGTAAAAATTGATCCATTTTTCTAGAAAGTGCATCTATTTATAAGGATAACAAATTCCATGTAACAGACATACACTTATCATATTGGACAATTCACCCTATTATTGCACTAAGTGAAAATATTTTTATTATATATTGTACTTTTAGTCCTTTAGACTTCTATCCTACTTAATATTTTCCTTATACATTATTTACTGATATTTTAATCCTTCCAAACTAATTATTTTGGCTCAGATTAATTTCATCATTATTAGTAGCCCCGTAGTCTTTGTGAAAAGTTTTGAGAGAAAAAATAAAATATGTCTTCGAGCGAGCCATCGTGGAATTACAAAGGTATAAGAACTAAACCCAATGTATTCTTCGAACTATTCCACATCGGATACAGTTTGAAGTAATACTCTTAATCTTGTGAATTACATGGAGGGTGATGAGGATCAGAAATATTTGAGGATGGTAAACAGAGATATGGTTGGAATTCTCGAGGGGGAACTTTAGACCTATAATAAGTTATATACTTACCTTATTATTTTACCTTTTGACTAAGCTGTGTGGGTGACGCAACACTATTCTTGTTATATATTTAACTATAAGAAAATATATAAGTAAAAGTAGTTAATGATCTTCTTTGATCAGTGGGTTTGACCCATATCTATGACCTGATTTGATTGGCCCATTAACCCAAAATTAGGCTACAAAAGCTTGGACAAACATCATTTAAAGGGGTTGGGACTTTATCTTTCTAAGAATTAAGTACAAAAACTCAATTATGTGTCTACCTTCCATTTTAAATTTAATACGTTACCCAGATATTTGCGTAATGCAGTCCGAACTAGCTTTATCCTTATAAAATGGTACTTTCTTTCTTCTAACATATTTTGACACCTATCGAATCACAGCGATCTCATCATATAGTCGTAGAGTTTAAAATATTGACGTGTCTGGGTAAATAAGTACACTTTTCAACCCCTCTTTGAAAAACACATTAAGCTTCTCATCCACTTGCTATAAATTCTTCTATTTGCCTCATAAATGTTTACTTATCAAAATCTAGGGATATAAAGAGAAAGTAGGTTCCCACTCTTCTCACCGTTAAACTCATTTTTCTACCTTCATTCATTAGAAACCACCTCAATAACTTTATTCTCCCTTCATAATTATCTGAACATACTTTACTTTAATATAATGATTCTTCTCTATTTATATTTCGGATAAAAAGTGTGTGAAACTGACTTACCATTGCTAAAAGAACTACCGAAAAATAAGTTGCAGGAATATTGTCTGATAAACCTCTAGAAGTTTTCCAGACTTTCACCTATGGTCCTTGCCTTCGTCTGAAAAAAACAATCTCAAACTACTGACCTCAGATCTTCTTCCAATAATCCTTTTCTCTAAGCCCTAAATTTTGCTATAAAGAATTAGTTCAAAAGTCTCGGTATGCGCTATGGGTGATTCTGCATACCAAAATGTCTCAAAGAAAAATCATCATTCATCAAACCCCAAAGAAATACATACTGAAATAGTCAAGCTAAAAATAGTGAAGACTAATCCTCCCCCGAAGGGAGAAACTGTGATAAATAATAAGTTAAAGATAGTGCATTCGAATAAAGGGAAAATAGTGCATAACATGCCCCTCCCCAATTGCAAGATGAGTTTTTCAAAGAGGTTGATAATCCTGAATCAACAGCTGACGATTCAGACATACAAATCATCAAAGACACCCCTACACCCAACTTTAAAGTGAGCTTCAAAAAATTAAACGAAGACAAAGAAACGAAAACGAAGGAAGTTGTTACTCTCCCAACCGAAGCGGCCATCAATCTTACTGAAAATTTTATAGAAGTACTCCCAGACTAAATTATTGCATTGAGAAAAGTAAAATATGAATATTTTGCATAATCTGATGCGCCTAAACTTTAAAGACAATGGAGAATCCCAAACTCTATTTCAATTTTCCTTCTGGGAATCGGGAAAACTCATTTAATATGTAACGTAGCTGAACTAATTGTGTATCTAGAGTAACTAAATTGGGGTCTTCGATTTCCACTAAACCCCGTCATTGTGTAATACTTGGAAATGATTGATTTATATATGGGTCAAGCTAGCCCCATCATGTGGTTCACATTGCTCACCTGTATCATGGCCTCACGGCTTCCAAAAATTAATCTTCCAATGGAGTAATTCATAACCAAAACATGTGTGGCTAAAAATCCTTTCCTACCATTCTACTATATTATTGTGGGAAATGCTTCAAAAATAGTCGAAGACCTCCTCAAAGTTGACAAAACATGAAAGAATAAATTTATTTTTATAAGTGATTTGAGAAAATGGAAAGGTGATCTCGACTGATAATCCTCAAAACCTCTATTTGAAGTGGAAGAGCACAAGTAAGTTTTACTTTCTTTCAAAATTATTATGTTAATAGCTTTTATCTAAGTCGGTTTATTTTTTTTATAGAATTCACAAAGCGCTTCCAAGAACACAGTGATGCTGACGATGAGAGTTTCTCAAAACTAAGTGAATGGGCCAAAAACTAATGGTAAAATGAATTTAAAAAATGCTTCGATGGGCTAAACCTTGTACAGATCAATCTGTGGAGAATCTCTATGGAAACAATTATTGCTCCTAAAAATCTGATGGAACCCATTGGCGTCTCAGATGTTATAAAAATGGTTGGTTGCACCAGATGTTCAGGTTATTCTTCGTGTTATGAATAGGGCTCCTAGACATAAAGTGAAGAATTAATCTTAAGAATAATCTTCAAAATGTGACAAAAAGAAATTGAAGCCCAACCTATAGAAGAAAAATAAAAAAAACGCGATGAAGTAATTCCTCTTGACACTAAAACTACTACTCTTGAAGGTTTAAATAGAACGAATACAATAACTTCAAATAAAAAGAAAGCTTGCACTATCAAGAACCCCAAAGAACATGCACCTGATCAAGTTATTAATGTATCCTCTCCCAAATCCACATTGAACTTGGTTGGAAATAATGATGAAAATTAATACCATCATTTTTAACACTGAGCCTTGATTTGATCAACATGAAACCCTGATTGAAAATGTCAATAAAAACCAAGACCTTTTCCAAGAAAATCTCTCACCAATCCATTCGATAAATAATTTTAAACCATCATTCTTTTTATATCATTTCGAATAAATACACTTCATAACATTGTTCGACTTGTGGTAGCTCTTGAAAGAAACACCAAACAACTCGAAATTAATGCCAATATGTTTGGTGATGAGGCCATAGCTGTTTGGGAACAGTAAAAAGCGGTGGATAAAAATTTATTCAAATTCGAAAAGAAGCCACTGCCAAAAAATCATGGGCCGTAAGTGCTCAAAGAAATCTTGTCGATCAGTTTCATGTTTTTCCATAAGATAAATCTGAATTTCATAATGTCATAATGCAGATAAGACATGAACTTTTCTGTGAAACACAAAAATAAAATGCAAGACAAACACTCAAACTTCGAGATATTCAAAACTTTATATCAAGAATGTGTAGGAGAAAATAAGGCCCTCGGAGATTTGGAAGCATTCAAAATCCAACCTAAGAATGATAAAGCCTCTACTACTACCACTGCTCCTAAAGAATTATCTAATGACTGTCTCAAGACATTGAAAAAATATGAAAATGAAGCAAATGTATCTTTAATCGTAATATGCATAAAACATTTTTGAAGCTCGAATTAAAATATTATTGGTACATGGTTCTTGAAGACCAACGCCCCAGAGATATGAACAACACTTTCTCGACTGAATCTGATGGCTCTGAATAAGAGAATCTAAAAGTGATAGTGTAAATTCATCGAATAATGAATTCAGAGGATGAAAACTCTTCCAACGGCAATGCAAATACTTCTTCAAAGGATGACGAAGACAATTGAAAACAAAAACTCAATTTTACCTTGTTTTATTGTGTTTTTTTTAGTTTTTGGTTTACCTTACTTTTTGTGTATTCACCATCACATGTCATATTTTGAATTGGATATTATATACCATGTTAGCTTTCACTTTATTTTTATCCCTTCAGTATTTATATTATCATTTTGAAAATTGTCACCTCAAAAAATAATCACTTCATAAAAATTAGTCTGAAAAAATCACATAAAAAATAGTAATTTCGATAGTCACCCAAAATAATAATCACTTTGTAAGCTAGTTACTTTGTAAAGTATTGCTTCGAAAAATAGTCAATTCGTAAAGTATTATAAAATATTACATAAATTTTAAAGTAAAAGTTATCCACCTTTAGATTTATCATAATAACGATGATGAAGCCATAAGGGGTAGCCGAGTTGGTTGAGTAAGGCATGCTTATGATCAAAGGTCATGAGTTCGAGTCCCTGTACATACGCTTTCTTGGCTGAGTCTGTCACCTTGTGCGGTTTACCTTTGATTTGCAAGATATTACGTCAGACTGAGGGTTTACCATGTGCGCACTCATTGCACTCTGAGTAGCGGCTGCGGGTTCCCTCTGAAAAAGAATATAAAAAATAATAATAATAACGATGATGAGTTCTTATAACGATCCAAAATGTTTTGATATACTTATTTTTATTTGTAAATTATTATGAAAACTCTACTAAATTTTAGTATGTACCTTTTAGTCACCAAATTCATATTGTCACTGTACTCATCTTTAATTTTCCACAGAATTGATATATGACAAAAGAAGAATTATATTCATCATGTTGGCTATGTAGACACCTCATTAAATCATTTCCAAGCCACCAGGAGAGGAAATAGTATGTCACCGGCTCGTACACTAATAAGCAATATAATTTCTAAATTAGCACTCATAACATTAATTATAATACAAACACAAATGCTCTATGTTCCACGGATGCTGTAATGGTCTTCCTTCACCATCTTGCAAACGATATGTCTATGGCTTTACTTTCTCAACTACTAAATATGGAACTTCCAAGTTCGGACCCAATTTACCAAGCCTCTTCTCTTTCATATGCAAGAAACAATTTCTGAGGACCATATCACCTACCTTAAATTATCTTCGTCGGACTTTATGATGTAGTTGCACAAGCCCATGGCTATATGGCCCTTTTGGACTAACGAAAACGACCTTTATTTGGGGTTCGGTTATCCGACTTAGGCACTGCCACCACTCAAATCAAACGCGTCGAGAAGCCCAACGATTTTAAAAAGCATCACAAGGTCAAAGTCTGGTGATGAAATTTAGGCCTGAAAATCCATCATTTAGGCCCTCTTTTTGTTGTTTGTGTTGATTTTCTACTTTCTTCGATTCATATTAGATTTAATTAAAATAATTAACCAACTCAAATTGCTTTGAAATTAGGTTGGGCTTTATTTTATTTCTTGAGGAATAATTTGTAATTTTGACCTATGGTTTCGAGCACTTATATAAAAGCCTCTTAAACCCTACTTTTTCTATCAAACTTTTTGGAATTAAAGTTTAGTTTTTATCTAAGTCTCTTATACTCTACCCTAATGTTAAGGTTTATTATTTCTGTATTTCATCTTTTTATTTCTTGTGTTTGCAGCCGTCTATTCTATCTCTTCTATCGTCGCGACCACTTTAAAGGCATATTTGCTTATCATAAATGTCTGATAATGGAGTGAATTTCATATGCAGTTTAATAATCTGTTTCCTCAAGCAAATTAACTTATGCCATCCTTGATTCATCATTACCTTCCTCCAAATAATTCAATATCCTATAAGATGAAAGATTAGATTAGGTTAGGCTCACTGCATCCATCCCATATACCAAATCAGAAGGTGATTGATGAGTTGTAGTTCGATGAGTTATTCTATAAGCCCATAATACTTCTTGAAGATAACTAGGCCATTTTCCAACTACTTCATCTAATTGTTTCTTCAAACAATCCAAGATAGTTCTACTAGTTGGTGTGGTTTATTTTCGGCTGAGGGTAATTTTGTCTAGAGTTTTGTGGTGTTTCAAGGGTATTTAATGTTTGGATAGATTGTAGTGAGAAACTTGAGCTGCCTGGTTGTATTAAATATTCATTACCCTCATTAATGAAAGTGGTCAGGTATTTATACCCTTAATTGTGGGCCACATGGGCTTTCAGGTCAACTTATGAATTCGGGTCGAGTTCAATAACCCATTAATCTTTAAGCAAGTAAGTAATTAGCTTAGTCATGAAGTGAATTAAGTTTTAATACATTTAGTCCTGTTTGGATGGTTCAATGGGTGGCTTTTGTCCGAATTGTCCCTGTCCGGTTCCCTCAGTGAGTGGTGAGAAAATCCGAACTCATCAGTAGCCCCTTTTTTAGGTTATGTTCGAAGGCCTTTGACAAAACCTAAAAAATAGTTCAAGTGTAATCATAAATTCGTTCAGACATTTCAAAATGTGTAACTACTTTATCCGGACTGGTTGAAACCCTTAGAAGCTGAGCGGTTTTGTTAGAGATAATGGGACACGTGTCCTTCTCTGATTCGCCTCACCGACCGTTTTCCTCCTAGAAAGGCGCTTCCACTTGTCTCGAAAATTAACCTCTCAATTAATGTTGGTGACATCAGCGCCGTCTTTAATCATTATACCTATCTTTTCGTATTCTCGTAGGTATCAAAGCATCATTTGTTCCTTTAGTATAAATTAGTCCACTTTTCACTGTTTTATCATCTTCATTATCTCTACTCTGTTAATCTTCAAAGCTTTTACCGCTCGAAAAACCCTTCTTTTGTTGTGAGTTTATGTTCACAGCAAGAAACACCATAGTAAAAGGTGGGTGGCTCAACTTATCAGACTTAGAAAAAGCTCAAAAAATCGAAAGAGAAAAGCGCATTGCTGCAGGCCTCCCTGTTTCTCCTGTTGAAAAGCCTAATACACCAAGCTCGGAGCCTGATCGGGGTTCATCTTCTGCCAAGAGTTCTATACCGAGAAGGTTATTCCAGCCCATTCTTTCTCCAATCGCTTCAGGCTCATCGGTTCAAGAATTAGAGCCTGTTATTGAACCAGAACAGGTGGTTACAAGCCTTAGGAAACCTTCCCCATTCATTGCTATGGGATTAGACGCTGATATTTCCCCGGAGAAGCTAGTAGATAGACGAAGGGGTCGTTTGGTAAAAGGGCAGGCTGCTACTACACAACCTAAACCAAAATCTACGCCTTCTAAATCCGGGGCTAAAAGTAAAACTACAGGGTCAGAAGCACCCATTAAAATTCCCAAGGACAAGTTGTCCGGTCCGGAGGCAACTAGTTAAAGCCTTCGAAAAGAGACCTCCGGATCTGAGCCCCAATCGGACTCTAGACTACAAGAGGGAAAGGATGCTCAACAATCCGGAGGGCCTACTGAGCCAACCACTAGCTCTTATCTCCCAAAAACAGCTGACAATCCCTCCATGGTAATGGATGATGTAATGGAGGACAACATCGAAGAAGCCCCTTTTGAGATTGATGTCTCCCGGAAAACAAGTGAGACTGTCATCACCAAGAAGAGCAAAGGCAAAGAAAAAGTGTGTTTAAAGCATCCAGACCTGCCGGAGTGCCTTGTGGGAAAAGTGGGGCCTTGTTTCCATAAAGTAAGTGTTAAATATCTGCTAGCCATGCAGAATATCAATTACGCTTTCATTCATACAGCTAAACTTGGCCGGATGAGGACGAAGTGGGGGATTCCGAAAAATGTTAAAGTAAGGATACCAATTGATCCGGAGACGCCCATGGACTGTAAACTCAATGAGATAGTCTTCTACACTGAGTTATTCAAATGGGGACTTAGGTTTCCATTGGACCCAGAAATAGTCAGATATTTCCATCTGATAAAGCTTTGCCCAAGTCAACTAAGCCCTAATGTCTGGTTCACCCTTATGGCATGTATCATGGCTTCCGGGCTCTCCAAAATTCCTCTTCCGATGGAGCAATTTGCTACTGTAGCAAGCCTCTGCAAAAACCACTTCATCCCTTTCTATCACTTTAACATGAGCGAAAATTACAAGGTGGTAGATGACTTACTCGAGTCGGAGAAAAACTGGAAGACTCAATTTATGTTCATCAGCGGTGCCTGGGAGAATGGGAAGAAAATTAAAGCTGGTGTCAACCCAAGCATGCTTACCAGCAGATGGCGAAGTGATGGTAATAATCTCACTACATACTTCTACTTTTACTTATAACAATTTTTTTTATCTAATTCCTCTTCTTTTGTTTTTTGGTAGTGCTGCCCAAGGATTTCAATGATTACTTAGAGGCTGGGCAGACTACTTGTGCTAAGTTATATGCTTGGGCTGCTGAGAAATGGGGAAATCGCTTCCACAACTGCTTTACCGGAGGCAATTTAACCAGATCCTATCTTTGGAATACAACTGACCGGAGGGACCTGTCTTGGGAGGAATTAACCACTTCACCCCTCCGGGTAGAGCTAAAACCCCAAGCAAGATGAAGGGCAAAAACGTTAAGGCCAAGAAATGTGTGGTTTAGGCCAATCCTACCGAGGTGGAGGAAGCTGTCCCAACAAACCCAGAGGGATAAGATCAAGGGCAGATCGATGTTGCCTTACTACAAGTGGTGGAACACAAAAGCACCAAGGAAGTAGTTGGGTCTCCAAAACCTCAAAAGGCTCCCAAAAAGGCCAGAAAACGGGGATCGGAAGATGGAGACCGAGATGCCAAGAAAAAGAAAACCTCCAAGGTAGATGAAGTTTCTCTCCGGGCTCCGGAGCCACTACCTCCAGTTGACCCAGCTGACCCTACTCAAGCAGAAGAAATCCCAAGCGATTTTCACACCGGAGAGGGTGCCGAAGGGGACATTAATATTGATGGTGTCGACATCTCAAGCTTCAAGGGATTGGTCTTTACTTTGAAGACTTTGCCAATGATGATTTTGTTGGACCCTACCTCCCCCCAAGCTCTTCGAACATTGTCACTTTGAATGGTAGGTCGTTTTCTGTTTCAAATGAGAGAGACACTATCACCCACTCCCTACTGAGCAATATCCAGCCAGTGCTTACCTTGGAGAAGCAAGTGCGCAATCAGTCAACCATCATCAATACCCTCAACTCTGACAAAGAGAAGCTGTCTAGTGACCTTCTTAGTGCCAACCAAAATACTGAGGCATTGAAGAAAGAGAATGAGGAGTTAAAGAAACGTCATGAGGACTTGGCCAACAGGTTGGCCACTTCGGAGGGAGTTGTCAAAGAACTCCAATTGAATCAATCCGATCTGGAAAGAGACCTCTTTTCTTCAAAAAAGGAGGTGAAGGCCAAAGATAGCACCATTCAGGCCTTAACCAATGACAAGATCTCTCTTGAAAACATTGTGTCCAATGCTGAACAAGAAAAAGCTGACTTGTTAAGAAAGCAGGAGAAAACAATCCAGGCTAGGATTGATGCTTATACCGACGAGGTGATAGATTCTCAGGAGGCAAGGTATATTGAAGTCAAGTCAGATATGGTCCTCCTCTTCCATGAAAATTTTTCGAAGAGGACACTGGGAGATTTATGGCGATTGGTGGAGTACGAAGACCTTCCCCACCATACCATGGCTGATGGTGATAAGTATAACTACTCCAGTGGCTTGGATGACACCACCGATGAAGTGGAAAAGACTGGGGAGAGTCCGGATGATGACCCAAAGAAGAAGAAGCCAAGTGAGGCTGAGCCATCTAAGAAAGCTCAGTCTTAAAGTATAAACTATCTTTTTAATTTTCTGTGATTGGACCAAAGTCCTTGGATGGCCAAGGCATTTTTTTTGTAACCATGTCCGGCCCTTGTCCGGATAAACCTTTCTGTTTTGACAATTCAAAGTCCTTGGATGACCAAGGCATTTCGTACATTTTAATGGGTAGTTTCATTTTGCACAACTCTTGCATTGTTTCATAGTTTTTCAACTTTGGTGGCTAATGTTTAAACAACCCTTAGTTATTTTACAAGTATTTTAAAGTGAGAGTGTTTAAATTCTCCGATGACAAATGTTTAAGTAGTCATCACTCCACCAATTTAATCCGGTCTGTCAATAAAATAATTCAAAGAAATATTAACTGAAACACTCCGAATCTTTTAAGAAGGCATCATATTTTATAAAAAAGATTGGACACCTCATTAAAACCTCCCCGAGCCACCAGGGAGGAAAGAGTATGCCCCCAAATATTTACATGAACTTGTAAACAAGTAAATATTTACATAGTTTTTATTGCAAGTACAAACGGAGGTGCTCAATGTTCCAGGGGTGATTCAAAATCCTTCCATCTTTATCTTGGAGCCGGTATATCCCAGGCTTAAGCTTTTCACTGACCACATAGGGTCCTTCCCAAGTTGGAGCTAACTTACCGAACTGCTTCTCCTTAGTATGTAGGAAGACTTTTCTCAATACCTTATCCCCTGGTTGAAAATCCCTTCTCTTAATTTTAGAAGCAAACCTGCTTCTCATCAAACCTTGATAGTGTGTGGCTCTAAGGTGAGCCTTTGCTCTTCTTTCTTCTATTAAGTCAAGCTGGCCTCTGACTACCACTTCGTTAGCGTGTTCGGAAAAATTATGAACTCGAAATGAAGGGAGAGTAGCTTCTATGGGAGCTATGGTATCCATCCCATATACTAAGGCAAATTGAGACTCTTGTGTTGCAGCCGGGTAAGCCCACAAGACTTCTTGTAAATAACTTGGCCATTTTCCACAGCCCCCTCTAAATTCTTCTTCAGACCGGACAATATTGTCATGTTAGCCACTTCAACTTGACCGTTTTCCTGTGGGTGGAGAGGAGAAGAGAAGCAGTGTTGAATGCCTCTAGAGGCGCATAAATCCTTCATTTCCTTGTTGTCGAATTGTGGCCCATTGTATGTAGTTATCTTCCGTGGAACTCCAAATCTGCAACAAATGTTAGACATAATGAATTTGATAACAACTTTCAAGGTAGTTCCTGCCAATAGGGCTTCTTCGATCTCCTTCGAAAAGTAATCAATGGCAACAATTATAGTTCTACACCCCCCAGATGCCATGGGTAGAGGTCCCACTAAATCCAGCCCCCATCGAGCAAAAGGTATTGGCTCAGCAATTGACTCCAAAGGGACAGTTGGGGTATGAATTTCATTACCATATCGTTGGCATGGATCACACATTTTTACCAACTCCTTGGCATCTTGCATTATGGAGGGCCAATAGTACCCAGCTAACAAAACTCTTCTAGTTAGAGCCCTGAATCCACAGTGTGTTGATCCCTCACCATCATATAATTCGGAGAGCACTATTTGAGACTCATCGACCCCCAAACATCACAAGAGGGGTTTACTATAAGATTTTTTATAAATAATATCTCTTAGAATGAGAAAACCACGAGCCTTGTACTTTACTTTCCTTGCTACTGCTTTTTCTGGAGGCAAGATGCCATCTAAGAGATATTGAAGGAGAGGAAATCTCCAATCTTGAGGCTTTTTTATCTGTATATTCAAACTTTCTTCTTCCTTATCCGGATTAATTTGAATGGATGGGCATTCTTGCACATGTATCCAAGGGTAGGACTCAGAGTAGGCTATGGTTGCCAAGGAATCCGCTAGCGTATTTTCCGTTCGGGATATGTGCTCATAAGTGACGCTTTTGAAATTGAGGTCCACTTCTTTGAGGATGAATAAATATTTAATCAGCTGTTCTTTTTTAGCTTCAGATTAGCCTTGTGCATGATGGATAAGAAGCTGAGAGTCGCTCATTAACCTGACCCTTTTGGCTCCACAAATGAGAGCCAACTTCAAACCAGCTATAGCAGCCTCATATTCAGACTCATTATTGGAAGCCCTCAAGGCAAAGCATATAGCCTGGTACATTCTGTCACCGTATGGAGAGGTTAAACATATCCCAGCACCATAACCCATGGTGCTTGATCCACCGTCAATCCGGATGACCCATACCTTTTTATCTTTTACTCCGGTTGCTTGTTTAGTATCCCTATCTGAGTGAAATTCAACTAAGAAATCAACCACAGTTTGGGCTTTGACTGCTGTTCGAGGGGCAAAATCAATATCGTAGTCTCCCAGTTCTACTGACCACTTGGTCATTCTACTTGAAATGTCGTCCTTTTGGAGAACATTTTTCAAGGGAAAAGACGTTCGGACAATGATAGAATGAGCCTGAAAATATGGCCTCATCTTCCTCGCAGCAATCACCAGGGCTAGTGCTAATTTTTCAAGTTTTAAATAGCGTTTTTCTGCATCTATCAAGCTCTTGCTGATATAATACACCGGACGAGGATAATTATCTACTTCCCTTACCAACACTGCACTTATAGCACAATCAGAGACTGCCAAGTATACGAAGAGGGTCTCTCCATCAACGGGTTTAAACAAAGTCTTAGGGGGAGACAAGTGCTTTTTAATCTCATCGAAGGCCTCATCACACTGTGGGGGCCAATTGAAATCTTTTGCAACTTTCAAAGTTTGAAATAATGGGGCGCACCTGTCCGAAGAGCTTGAAATAAATCGGTTTATTGCAGCCAGCCTCCCGGTCAATCGTTGCACCTCTTTAATATTCCGAGGAGGCTCCATTTGTAGTAAAGCATTAAGTTGGTCCGGATCAGGCTTTATCCCTTTCTCACTTATCACATACCCTAAGAATTTCCCGGACTGCACTCCAAAGACACACTTTTCTAGGTTTAATTTTGAATTTACTTTCACTAAGTTAGCAAAAGGTTCTTGGAGATCTGCCAAGTGTAGCTCTTCGTCCACACTTTTCACCATCATGTCATCGATGTAAACTTCCATGTTTCTTCCAATTTGATTAGCAAAATACTTGTTCACCAACCTCTGATAAGTAGCCCCAACATTTTTTAACCCAAATGGAATCACCTTGTAACAATGGTATCACTAAAAAATGTAGTATGTCCTTGATCCTTCGGATCCACTTGAATCTGATTATACCCGGAGAAGGCATCCATAAAGGAAAGCAGCTTGTTTCCAGATGTGGAGTCCACCAACTGATCAATTATGGGGGACCGGGTATAAATCCTTTGGGCAAGCTCTGTTGAGATCTATGAAATCGATGCACATACGCCATTTACCATTTTTATTTTTTACCAACACCGGATTGGCTGTCCATAAAGGGTATTGAGATTCATTTATGTGCCCCATTTTAGTAAGTCGGTCAACCTCTTGAACTATAGCATCAGCCTTTTCCTTAGAAAAGGCTCTCCTATTTTGTACAACAGGTGATATGTCCCTTCGGATGGATAATTGGTGTGATATAATATCTGCTGGTACTACGGTAACATTAGCATTGCACCAAGCAAAGACATGCTGATGGTCTTTCAAGAACTCTAACATTTTACCCATTAATTCTGATGTCATCTTGGATCCTATCTTGACACTTTTTCCTTCTGCCAGAGAGTGAGTTTCAACTTCTTCAATTGGTTTAAAAACACCAGGGGTCTCTTTGGGGTCATCAATTTCACCCTCTCCCCCAGAGGGCCCCTCAAACTGCTATTCCTCATTGATCCGAACTGCCCCCAACGTCCGAGGAGCCAGTGTTGTTGCATAACATTCTCTTGCTACCTTCTGGCTGCTACGAACAACTCCCACTTGTCCTTGCACAACATACTTCAAGCATTGGTGGACTGCTGAAGCCACAACATGCATCCTGGAGAGCCAAGATCTCCCCAGAATAACATTATAACAAGTGGGACAATCCACCACAATAAATAGTATTCTAACCATCTTTTTAAAAGGGCCTTTGCCGAATAAAACCTCTTCCTCGAACTCCCAGATCACATCTGCTGAGCTTCCTGTGAAACCCACAATTGACCTGCTCGAACGTTGAATTACTGCAGGATATTTCATCTTTTTATAGGAAGTTAAAAAGAGAATATTTGCAGAACTTCTGGTTTCCACCAAAATTCGTCTTATGTCATTTCCTCCGATGGATGCTCCTACGACAACAACATCTTCATGAGGACCAGCAATATCCCTCAAGTCATCCTCATCAAAAACAATAAAAGGAAATGGAATCTGTGATTGATAGGAAGCCATGCCTCCTTCCAGTTGGGTAGCTAAAGTATGAACATGCCTCTTTCTCAAAGAAACAGTTGGTGTTGTCATGGTGTCTCCTCTGAATACTGTAAGTGACTCATAAAAGTTAATAAGTCCGGACACCTTCTTGCAATATTCTGTGATAACACCCACTTCATTCCGGGTTGGATCAAGATCTAAATATTCTGATTCTACATCGAACCTTTCGATTATAACCATAGCCCCATCCGGAGCCGACGTGCCTGCATTGTTTGGACCAGCCAGATGAGCATTATCAGGCCTATTTCCACCTCTTCTTTTAACATACGCCCCAACTTTCCTCTTTCAATCAAATTCTGGACTTCTTGTTTCAACGTAATACAATCCTCAGTAGTATGGCCAGTATCATTGTGATACTGGCAGAAACAATTATTGCGGCTCTCCCTAGGAGATTGTAATGCAGCCGGCCTTCTGTGGTGTACTTCGTCTTTTGTTTTGTCATAAATAGTGGCTACGATTTCTTTCAACTCAGCAAACCACTGCGGTTGAACCCAAGGCCCTCGCTTATTCCTAGATTACTGGCTCCGAGCTGGCGCAGTTGGATGAGACTGAGCTTTGGCTCTGTTATAACCCTGTCCGGCTTCCTTGGTTTTGTTCCCGGACTGGTTTTGCTTTTGATTTGGTACAGCTAGAACAGATCTCACCTGTCTGTGCACCCTAGTTTTCTTTGTTTCATCTACATTAATCTGTTTACCGACCTGATTCAGCAGACCTCCCCATGTCATGGCTTTCTTTCTGGTTACCAAAATCATCCAAGTTTCCGTGGTTCAAGCCCTGCCTCAGAGAAGCTATTGCTACTTGTTCAAAGCAATCAGCCAATCCATTCTTGGTATTTACAAAACGACTTATGTATTCTTTTAAAGATTCGTTTGGTTCTTGGGCACAATGGATAATTGTGTCTCCATTGCCCTTTACTTCCTTACTTCCAACAAACTGTCTCCGAAAGACCACCCAAAAAGTGTCAAAATTTATGATGCAGCCCTGTGGCAAACTGTTGTACCACTTCAGAGCACTCCCCGTAAAAGATTATGAGAATGCTCTACAAATTAACTTGTCGTCATCATCAAAATTCATCATTAATTTTTTGAATTGTTCCAAGTGGTTATCCGGGTCTTTACTGCCATCATATTTTTCCATTTTTGTACTGTCAAACCTCTTAGGAAGGTTTTCGGACAGTATCTTGGAGGACAATGGAGATTGTCTCCAATTCCGGCCACGACTGAAAACGGTATCTTCATTAGGAGTTGCGAAGATACCTGGCTCATCATGGAAGGTAAAAGGATCCATTAACAATCGATCTACGTGTCTCCGGCCATGACTGTGAGACGATCCTTTGCTCAGATGCCTCTTCAACCTTCCATGCCTATCCCTTTTTGTTGAGTACTTTTTGACCAACTTTTGTTTCTTTTTAGAACGGCCTTCATCACTGCTAGATGACAAGGATTCTTCAATCCATCTTCATTTGAGGAGCTACTGGAAGACTCTGAGTCTGAATTAGAGCTCTCCACCAGTTTAGACCGGTGAGACTTTTTTTGAGCTAGCATGAGTCTTTTTTGCACTCACATGGGTTTTTGATGGCTCATGCTCTCTTAGGTTGTCTGTATGATCAGCTACTAACGCCTTAGACTTTTCTTTTGTGCCCATCTCTGCCCTTTTGACAGCCCTCAGAGCTTTTATTTCAACTTTTAACCTATCTCGCTCCTCGATAGTATATTCATCATTTTGTCCCATCACTTCTGCCAAAGCTGGTGGTATTTCATGCACGTCCAGATTCATCCGAACTGATTTTTCTTGATGGTTTTGAATGCTAGATTCAGGCACCTTCTCCACCCACTGTGGTTGCCAATTTGGTGTGGTTTATTTTCGGCTGAGGGTAATTTTGTCTAGAGTTTTGTGGTGTTTCAAGGGTATTTAATGTTTAGATAGATTGTAGTGAGAGACTTGAGCTGCCTGGTTGTATTAAATGTTCATTACCCTCATTAATGAAAGTGGCTGGGTATTTATACCCTTAATCGTGGGCCACATGGGCTTTCGGGTCAACTTATGAATTTGAGTCGAGTTCAATGACCCATTAATCTTTAAGAAAGTAAGTAATTAGCTTAGTCATGAAGTGATTTAAGTTTTAATATATTCAGTCCTGTTCGGATGGTTCAATGGGTGGCTTTTGTCCGAATTGCCCCTGTCTAGTTCCCTTAGTGAGTGGTGAGAAAATCCAGACTCATCACTAGTAACCTCCAGTTATCTATTTTCCTACGGGTGAAAGGGTGTTGAGAAACACTACCCAATGCCTCTCGAAGAGTAAAAGCCTTCATATCTTTGTTCTTAAATCTTGGTCCGTTATTAGTAGTAATCATCCGCGAAACTCCGAACCTACAACATTAGTAGACAAAATGATTTTGTCCTAGATTGAGGCTCAACTTATGCCCACTTTGAAATATAATCAACAAAAACAATAATGGTCTGACGTCCTTTGGAAGCCATTTGTAAGAGACCTACCAAACAACGTAGCAATGGTCAGGTTAGATATTTTTTCCGTGTTCTTTAATCCCTAACCTTTGAGCTGGCATTTTCCGTGTGCTTTGATATCGTCAATCTCACTATTCTTCCACTGCAACAAAAAAAACCTCTTGAAATATTGATATTGTTCGATTTTTTTTTGTAATAGATAACCTCTCATGTGTCAAAATCCATGGATATTCTTTGAAATATGAAATTGTTTCTAAAGATTCAGCAACATAATTTTAACCTCGTGGATATGTTCAACGTAACATTGTCAAACATTACAAAAAATCCGCTTAAGTTTCCCAAATATTTTACAAGTTGGTCTTTTCGTGCTGTGGAAAATCTTGACATATGATTCACCAATAACTTTGAATCACTTTCCAAACGTACTCTATTCGTCCTACAAATTCATGCGATTCTTAATTTAGCGAGAGTTGCTCCATAATATGCCTCATTATTTAATGCCTTAAACCCGAACCGTATAACATGGTATATAGTCTCCCCCGTCGGAGTGATTAACTGAATTCCCGATCATGATCCCAAAATACTTGTTCCGCTATTAGTTTGAACTAACCATTCCTCCCCAGATTCATTCCTATTCGTGTCAAACCTCTTGGAATACGACTTTTTTGAATGGAATTTAACAAGAAATTCAGCTAAATTTGAGCTTAGATCATTGTTCGTGGTGTAAAATTAACATTATAGTCTCCCAATTCGACATACCACATTTGTATCCTTCCAGAAATGTCTGGCTTTTGGAAAACGTTCTTTAATGGGAATGAAGTTCAAATTATGACTAAATGAGCTTGAAAATAAGGGCGCATTTTCTAAGCAGCTACGACCAAGGCCAAATCCAATTTCTTCAACTTCAAATACCTTTTCTTCGAATCTAGTAGAATTTTAATCATATATACACATGGTGTGGATAACCATCAACCTCCTTTACTAAGACCGCACTTATCGCAAAATCCGAGATTGCAATGTAAAGAATTAAATTTCACCTAAAACAGACTTACTGAAAATTTCTTGAGAAGATAAATGTTCTTTAATTCTAGGAAACGCCTCCTCACATTTTGTTGTCCAATAAAACTCTTTAGCCTACCTTAAAACTTGAAAAAATAGAGCAGACTTATCAAAAAATCAGGGGATAAATCTGTTTAAAGCCGTCAATCTTCCCGTTAGAATTTGTATTTTATTAACCACCCGAGGAGGTTCTATAGTTATCAAAGCCTTCAATTTCTCCAGATCAACTTTGATCCCTTATCACTCACTATGTAACCCAAAAGGTTCCCGAACTCACTACAAAAGGACACTTCTTAGGATTCAACTTCAAACAAATGGTTCTTAGATTAGAAAATGTTTCTTCCAAGTCTTGAAAATGATCTTTATATTTGGAACTTTTAACCAACATATCATCTATGTATGCCTCCATATTTCATCTGGTTCGGGTAGCAAAATCTTTGTTCACTAATCTTTGATAAGTATCCACAGCATTTTTGAGACCAAAAGTCATCAATCTATAATAATGCAATCCTCCATCAATAATAAATATAGTGTTTTCCTAATCCGCCGAGTTCATCTGGATATGGTTATACCCAACAAAAGCATCCATAAACTAGAGAATTTTATTATTCGACGTCGAATCAACAAGTTGATATATTCTTGGAATAGGAAAAGGATCCTTCGAACAATCTCGATTTAAATCTTTAAAATTGACACACATTCTCCATTTACCATGCTTTTTCTTTATGAGCACGAGATTTGTTGTCCACATCAGATTTTGAGCTTCTCTTATATGGCCCATTCTTGATAACTGATCCATTTGTGCTATTATTACTTTCGATTTCTCAACAGATAAACTCTTTGTTTTTGGATAATTGGTCTTACATTTAGATTAACAGCTAGACTATGATAAACTATATTAGATGGAACTCCCACCACATCCTTAATACTCCAAGTAAAAATAATTAAGTTTTTTTACAAGTAGTCTATCAAAACTTCCTCATCTATGGTGATAACAATGTTCCAATCCTCAAAATGTTTTCACTCGAAAACATGTATACTTATATATTTTCATCTTTGATGACCCTTAGATTTTTTAATGATCTACAGGTCTAATTCAGGATATATATCCTCTCCAAATCCGAGGAAAACCCCTCTAACTGCTATTCTCTCATCCCTTCGATACTTCCGATCCGCTTGGTGTGCAAAGTTGTCGCGTAACATTTTTGAGCCACTTGCTGACTAATTCGAACCGTCCCCACATGGTATCCAACTATATATTTCACACATTGGTGGACGGTAGAAGTTATGGCATGCATTGTTTACAACCAGGATCTACCAAAGATTGCATTGTACGTCATCTGATTATCTACTACCATAAATAACACATTTTCCTTCTTTTTAAATGCCCGTCTTCCCAATAGGACTTTCTATTTGAACTCTTTGATAACATTGGTTGCCACTATGAACGAAGTATTACTAGGGGTTCTTGCATTTTTTGTAGGTTGAGAAGAACAATACGTTGGCTGAAAGCCAGTATCAATGGGTGTTCTTCAGATTTTACTTCTTGTTATCTCCAATCACAATCGCACTTCATGAGGTCCAGCAACACCCCTCAAATCGACATCATCGAACAGAATAAAAAGTAAAAGGTTATTCCCATAAAGATGAGTTGAAATTCCACAAACCAACTATGTTGTTAGACTTAGAATGTGCTTTTTAGAGAGTTATTCGTATTTTCAACCATAGTATTACCTCCGAAAATAGCTAGCGACTTAAAATGTTCATATAAAATTTGAACTTGGCTTAGTGGTTTTTATTCATTCACCACTAACACAACCGTGTGATCCAGATTACGATCGAGGTACTCTGTAGATACATCAAAACCATCCATGAAGTCAGCTATTATCATTTTATATTTTTTCTTAGAGAATACATTCACTAAATGTCGCACTTACTGGTTTACGTTTAGAACATGTCGGGACTCAGCTTGCTTCTTAATAAACGTCGTTAAATTTCTATTCTCAATCAATATATGGATTTCCTTACGTAAAAATATACAATCTTATGTATCATGTGAATATCATTGTGGTATTTGTAAAATTTAATATCCATTTCCTCTATGGGTTTAACTATAGGTGGAGGCTTTCAGAATTGAACATGAAATATGATATTTTTCGGAAATTATCGCTACGTTTTATGTCAGTTCGGCATAATACTCGAGTTGAATCCACTGGTTTGACCTACGCTTTTGTTGTTGATAAAGCTGTCACGTAGGATGGTCCCGACCGAGATGATTGACTGTTCGGAGCCCTGGTCAGAAATATGCTTGAGATTGAGACCTATTTTTATTCGAAGTGCTCCTCTGTTGTAATTGCCTTTGCGTTGAACCTGGCTCGATT
Organism: Limnanthes douglasii subsp. nivea; assembly: GCA_036936605.1. Taxonomy (NCBI): domain Eukaryota; kingdom Viridiplantae; phylum Streptophyta; class Magnoliopsida; order Brassicales; family Limnanthaceae; genus Limnanthes; species Limnanthes douglasii. Next base: position 212,834,781 of record JAUPFV010000004.1, read on the forward strand.
CACACCATTTTTTATTCATCGAACTTGATCATTTCTCTCACCTGAGCCATTAAATCTATAAAAGTGAGTGCCCTCATTCTTGTTGTTTCATTAGCTAAATATCCAGGAAGCAAACTGTGTTGATAAGCAGCTCACACGACCTGCTCATCACAATTATCTTACCCAGTTTTGGAAAGCACAAAATGCTTCGTATAAAACATCATAAAGTTAGTTATTGATCTTTTCGAAATTATGTTATACTATTTCAAAGCAGTGTCTTTAAAAGTTTGTGAGAAATCTTTGCAAAATAATTTATCATCATCGAAATTGGTCATATAGTTCTTAAACTGTTTGATGCGATCATCAGGATCCTGTGTCCCATCAAACGTTTCCACCTTCACTATAACAAAACACTTCAGAAGTGCCATAAACCTGACTTCAACTGATAAGGGAGATGTCCTCCAATTCATTATTGTTTGTATTGAATCTCTCCTATACCATTGTTTATAATCATATAAAGTCATGGCTCTAAAGGGTTTGTGAACTGATTAGTAATATTATACTCAAACTTTAGGTTTTCATATACATGTCGAAATTTTAGTTTACTTCTTAGACCTCTGTTCCCTTCGGTATCCCTAACTTCGAGTAACCTACCTTTACGAATAGTGCTTACCACTTGAACGTTTATTCTTTTCATAACCATCAGCTTGTTCGAACGTATGAGATTGCCCATCGAAATCCATAATAGGTGATTCATTAGATTCCAAAGAAATATACATATACTTAATTTTCATTTCCTATCTAGAGGAACGAAGTCTTGATCCATCTGAAATTGGACTTCCCGATGATTATCTCTTCTTCTAAAAATCTCTCCCTGAGTCTTGTCAGAATGACTAACCGAATTTCTACCTTCATTCAAACTCTGAACTTCGGACTAGACCCTTCATGGTTTAATCAAAACAAATTGTTCCCTCTGAATGAATTGGTCATTTAAGTCAACTATTTGTTCTAATAACCCATTCTTCCGATATTCCAAGGCTAATTGATTTCATTGATCCTCTAATTATGGATCAATTTGAGTTTCCTTTTGTCCAAGTCAAGCCTCTACTACTTCTCCCTTTACTATCACTGTTGGATCTACCTGCGTTTCGGGATCCATCTTGCACACTGATTCAAACATATATTTTCAATATTTTATGGTTTCAAATCTGATATCTAGGTACCAAGCATACATCCCACTATGGTCGCCACTGATCACTTCTGATATAATTAGAAGTAAAAAGTTAGTATTTGGTCTAAAAGTATTTTTAGAAGGGTCAAACGAATTGCCAGAGAGAGAAAGTGTCAATAGTATTTTAGATAGAGAAATTTACAAGTGTTAAAGTAAAAAAGTAATGATTGATCCATTTTCCAAGAAAACATACAACATACACTTATCTTATTGGATAATTCACCCCATTATTGCACTAAGTGAAAACATATTTACTTCAGATTGCATTTTTAGTCCTTTAGACTTCTATCAGACTTAAAATCTTCTTTATACATTATTTATAGATATTTTAACACTTTCAAACTAATTATTTTGGTTCAACCCTTAATTTCATCTTTGTCAGTAAAAACGCATTTGATCAGTGCAAGTTGTTTCTGACTTAAGTCAGATGTCTTCCCGAATTATCTTATAGCTTATGTATTACATTATTGTTTTTGTACATGACATTTAATGGTCAAGATAATATGTAAAAACATATGAAAACTTAAGGCTCTCTCTATAATGATAATGAGATAGAACTTTTCTCAAACTCATTGGTCGAGTACCTAAATATCTCCACAAGAAGATGAGGATGAAAAAAATCAAGTAGTTAACAATCTAGTAAAGCTGTATGATCTTTCAAAATACTTACTACCATTAAAATTTAACACATGAGCCCGATCCTTCTAGAACCTAGTTCTAAAAATAGAATATTTAAAGCCCACAATCCAATGATCAGATATCCTAAGAAATTCCTTTGATTCATACCGCTCTTAATGAAGTTACATTGATAGAAGTATACGAGGATGAGGCAGTCACCCCGAATTCATATCTTGGCCGCCTTTGGAACAGTAAATGAGTTCAGATGGCTCAATCTAGCTCGAACAATTGCCGTTATTTCTATAAATAGAGCTATTAAGGATAACTTGTTTATTGTTAGTTACAAATACTTTAAACCCAACTCTCTTCCCCAATCACGATGAAAATATGTGATCCATAATCCGTTAATATCCAACCCTGGTTTTAATGAAATTCTAACCTCTGTCAGAGAGGGGATAAATTAATTTGTGTGGATCTTCTCGACAGGGTTCTTTGGCTACCTTTGCACCCATACTTGCTCAGATTCTTTGAGTTGGAATCTCTTTTACCTAGCCAAGCCACGCTGAACGCTTGAAAGAATTTGGTGACCATAATTACCACCTTTAGATTAGTCGAGAGCCTTTTCGAGGCATAATAATTAGTATCAGTCAGTCAACTAATTCTCTTCTAGACTTCTTTTTTAAATATTTTACAATCCTAAGTAAGTGTAGGACAATAACTAATGTGTCATAATCAGACAAAATGTGGAAACATCAATGTATGTTCATTGGTGAGGAATGAGAGACTGCTCGACAAAAAGTTCGACGCATGGCCATAAGTGGATGGCCGATGACAACATTATTCCCTCATTTATTCCTTTACTTTTGTCAATTATTTTATCTTAAGATTTATGTGTTCATTCAATTTTGTAAATGTTTGCTATCATGTTTATGTCTCTTAATCACTCTGTTTGTATTGTAGAATTTGAGAATCTATCTGAGGTGAAGAATTTTAAAAGGGATAATGTATTAGAAGTGTTAGTGCATATGCAACCACTCATTGAAAAATAGATTTATGATCTTTTTATTTTCGGAAATTTATTCAGATATAGGTTATGACCTATAGACAATCCGAAAGAGACAAAATATTGAAAGAATAAAACTCTTGATTTCAATGTAATAGGTTACATTTGTATATACATAATTCATCTAACTACGTTAAACTAGTCTATTTAATATAGGACTATCAGACTAAATACAATACATATCAATACTCTTATACTAACAAAGTGAGTAATTAATGAAGGGCAACAAATAGTTGTTGGTTTCTATATAACACTGCCCTCAAGTTCCATTATAAAGATTATGAATGTCCAACTTGCCAAATAATAACTCAAATTGTTATCTTTGAAGAGCTTTGGTAACGATGCATACAAGCTGATACTTAGTGGAAACATGAGACGTGTAAAATGACAACCCATATCTATGCACTTTGTACGCTCACGAAACACCGAATTTTATGCCAAATACAGTGCTGACTGAGTATCAGAATATACCTTCATAGTATGTGAACGAGAGATCCTCAAAACCTAGAGAAGGCATCACAACCATTTCAACTCACAAGCTAACTCTGCTATAGCTTGATATTTTTCTTCAACAGAAGATAATGAAACTACACCATGCTTCTTAGTCTTCCAAGATACTAGGGAAATTCCTAAGAAAACTATCCATCCACTCACTTTACGACAAGTAACCAGGAAACCTTCCCAATCCAGATCATACCAACCAGATAGAGAAAAATCACATTCACGCTGAAGAAGAACACCATGGCATAGGCTCCTTTTTAAATAGGAAACTACACGCAACACAATATTCCAATTATCCTTCTTTAGTGTATGCATAGATTGAGATAGAACATGCACTGAAAACAAATATTAGGTCTAGTGTGATAAGGAAATAGAACTTCAAGGACTGAAATGTAAAAGAATAAAACTTGTTATGACAAATTGTATAATTAGATGAGAGAATTAGAACTTTATATTTAAGTGAATGACTAATATGTATTTAACCCCTTTTTTGTAATTGTTTCAGTTGGAGCTAAGTCTTTACGCTTCTACATAAAGGCAAGGGTGATCTCATAAAGGGTCTGACTTTTTGAGATAGATTATTCTTGCAACTTGACTTTCTCTCTCTATATTTTTACTTCTCTCAGTTTTATTTAGTAAATCTAAATATTAACTCACTGGGATTAGTGGCTTGTTCAAATTTTCTTTTTTCTCCCCTTCGAATCTTAGAAAACTCTAAATTTTACGATGAATCCAAGAACTAAGAACGATGTATTAGTGCGATCGGCTGTTGAAACATTGAAAAACGATTTGCAAGGGGCTGATGATACACAAGAAAAATCCATTTCGGTTCGACAGACTCAATTAGATATAGAGGTTCGAATGAACCAATTGTTGGAAAAAATTAAATATGACTAGAGAGAGCAAGAGATTCAGTCAGCAAGGGTGAAATCAGAAGTGAGACAAGTAAACGAAAAAACTGACGCTGGCGATCAATCTGATCAATCTTGTAGAACTCGCCTGGTTAGAAGTAAACTGAAAAAAGCGTGGTTCAAACCTGCTAAAGAGCATCATACTTCTCAAAAATACAAAAAAAAAAAATAACAAAGGTATGTCATATCCAGCGACGAAGAGATAGAAAGCTCTGGATCTGATTTTAAAAAAATATCGAGGATCTTCAAAATAAGAGAAAGATCAAACTCAAAAATCTCGAAAAGAATACAAGGCTATAAGGGAAATTGTACCTCGATGCTTGAGGAAAGCTAATTGGTTTGAAGGAAAAACATTGAACCAATACGATGTTGTCGCTGATCAAAATTTGTACGTTGTGATGGGAAATGAAGATGACAATCAATATGTTCAAGGTGTTGATTGGAGATATTCTTGGCTATGAGATCTGGAAAACGAAACAACAAAACGAAGAGCTTTAACTTTTGGAGCACTGATGGCTCAAGTGGAGGACCAAATCAAGGTAGAAGAATCGACCAGGGTTCCAGGAGTAGTTAGAGTTGGTCAAAAGAATTCTGGGTAAGTGAAAAATAATCAGGGGCAATCTTTGAATTTTTCCCAACAGGCTCGTCCGAGGAACAACAATCCACCACCTCGAACTGGAGGATATTCAAACCAAACATCAGGGTACCATGTTCATAAAGTGAGGCCTAATCAATGGATAAGGCCTGAATATTACGCTGATCTTGATGAGTCCGGATTCTGTCACCACACTTTATGGGAACTGGACAGGGTCAATTCGGACAATGTCCACATCACCGGACACGTGCAGTTCGGACAACTATCATCCACTGAACTATCCGAACAGAACTAAAGTACTTAAAACCTAATCACTTTTTGATTAAGCTGCCTATTTACTTACTTAGAACTAATGGGTCTTTAAACTCGACCCAAATCCATTAAACACGACCCGAAAGCCCATGAGGCCCAAATATAAGGGTATAAATACCCAACCACCAACATTAAATGAGGGTAATGAAAATTAAATACAACCAGGCAGCTCAATTCTCCCTCTACATTCTACCCAAGCATTAAATACTCTCAAAATTCCACAAAGCTCTAAACAAAAATTACAAACTTACCCTCATACAAAAATAAACCACACCAGATCTAACTGAAAGTGTTGCTATAATCTTTGACAAAGCTAAATGGTATGTGAAGTTCAGGAAGCCTGCTCTAATAAATAGGCATATGGAGGAGTGATCTAACAGGTTTTGCAGGTATCAGAATGAAATCGAACATGATGCCACATATTGTATTGCATTGAAAAATGAAGTACATACTTTGATTAAAAATGGGAAGTTGTTGACTTATGTGAAATCGCAGAGCAGTGCATCGAAGAATCCTATCGCATCGACTTCACAGCCAACAAATCCAAATGTACAGGCTGAAAATTTGATGATTTTGGATTCAAAGGTTGATATTTTGATGCAGCATCAGAATACTTAGATGCATATCCAGATCGGTTAATCTAAATGGCATGGCAGTAGAGAAACCAGTCAAAGGCATCAGTTGCTCATCATACTGACAACCCTAGAGAGCAGGAGCCTTCGAAGACCCATATGAGTACAAAGAAGACTCATGCTAGGTCCAAAAAGTCTCACCGGTCCAAGCCGGTGGAGAGCTCTGATTCAGACTCAGAATCTTCCATTAGCTCCTCGAGCGAAGATGGAGTTGAAGAATCCTTGTCCTCCAGCAGTGATGAGGGCCGATCTAAAAAGAAACAAAAGTTGGTAAAGAAGTATTCAATAAAAAGGGATAAGCATGGAAAGTTAAAGAGGCATATAGGCAAAGGATCATCTCATAGCCGGAGACACATAGACCGGATGCTGGTGGATCCTTTTGTCTTCCATGTTGAGCCATGTATCTTTGCAACTCCTAACGAGGATACCGTTTTCAGTCGTGGCCGGAATTGGAGACAATATCCATTGTCATCTAAGATCCTGTCCGGGAACCTCCCTAAGAGGTTTGATAGTACGAAGATGGAAAAATACGATGGCAGTAAAGACCCGGACAATCACTTGGAACAATTCAAAAATTTCATGATGAATTTCGATGACGACGATAAATTGCTTTGTAGAGCCTTCTCCCAGTCTTTTACGGGGAGTGCTCTGAAGTGGTATAACAGCCTGCCACATGGGTGCATCACAAATTTTGATACCTTTTGGCTGGCCTTCCGGAGGTAGTTTGTTGAAAGTAAGGAGGTGAAGGGCAATGGAGACACAATTATCCATTGTGCCCAAGAACCAAATGAATATCTAAAGGAATATATAAGTCGCTTTGTAAACACAAAAAATGGGTTGGCTGATTACTTCGAACAAGTAGTAATAGCTTCTCTAAGGCAGGGCTTAAACCCTAGAAATTTGGCTGATTCAGTGACCAGAAAAAAGGCCATGACATGGGGAGGTTTACTGAATCAGGTTGGAAAGCAAATTAACATGGATGAAACAAAGAAAACTAGGGTGCACAGGCAGGTGAGGTATGTCCCGGCTGCACCATACCCCAACCAAAATCAGTCCGGGAACAAAGCAAGGGAGACCGGGCAGGGTTATAACAGAGCTAAAGCACAGTCTCAGCCAGTTGCACGTGCCCAGAGTCAGCAATCTAGAAATAAGAGAGGGCCTTGGGTTCAACCGGAGTGGTTTTCTTAGTTGAAAGAAATTGTAGCCACCATTTATGACAAAAAAAGGAAGGAGTACACTATAGAAGGCCGCCTGCACTACAATCTCCTAAGGAGCATCGTAACAATTCCTTCTGTCAGTACCACAATGATACTGGCCATACTACTGAAGATTGTATTGCTTTAAAGCAAGAAGTCCAGAATTTAATTGAAAGAGGAAAGTTGGGAGCATATGTTAAAAGAAGAGGAGGAAATAGGCCTGATAATGCTCATCGGGTTGGTCCAAACAATCCAGGCACATTCGCTCAGGAGGGAGCTATGGTGATAATCGAGAGATTCGATGTAGAGTCAGAATACTTGGACCCTGATCCAACTCGAAACAGAGTGGGTGCCATTGAGGAACGTTTTAAAATAGTGTCCAGGCTTATTAACTTTTTTGAGCCACTCACAATTTTCGGAGGGGATACCATGAAAGCACCCACTGCTTCTTCAAGAAAGAGGCACGTTCATACTTTACCTACCCAGCTGGAAGGAGGCATGACCTCTTATCAATCACAGATTCCATTTCCCTTCATTGTTTTTGATGAAGATGACTTGAGGGCTATAGCTGGCCCTCATGAAGATGTTGTTGTCATAGGAGCATCTATTGGGGGCAATGACATAAGACGAATCTTGGTGGATACTGGGAGTTCAGTCAATATCCTATTTTTAACCTCTTAGAAAAAGATGAAAAATCCTGCAGTAATTTAGCATTCAAACAGGTCAATTGTGGGTTTCACTGGAAGCTCAGCAGATGTGATCGGGGAGTTCGAAGAAGAAGTTTTGTTGGGCAATGGACCTTTTAAGAAGATGGTTAGAATACTGTTTGTTGTAGTGGATTGTCCCACTTGTTATAATGCTATTCTAGGGAGGTCTTGGCTCTCTAGGATGCATACAATGTCCTCAACCGTCCACCAATATTTGAAATATGTTGTGCAAGGACAAGTGGGAGTTGTTCGGAGCAGCCAAAAGATTGCAAGAGAGTGTTATGCAACAGCACTGGCTCCTCGGACGTTGGGAGCAGTTCGTATCAACGAAGAATAGCAGTTTGAGGGGCTTTCTAGGGGTGAGGGTGAAATTGATGACCCCAGAGAGACCTCTGGAGTTTTAATACTAGTTGAGGAAGTCGAAACACATTCTTTGGAAGAGGGAAAAAATGTTAAGATAGGGTCCAAAATGGCATCCGAACTAAAGGATAAAATGTTGAAGTTCCTGAAAGACCATCAGCATGTTTTTGCTTGGTGCAATGCTCATGTTACCGGGGTACCAGCAGATATTATATCACACCAACTGTCCATCCGAAGAGACATAGCACCCGTAGTACAAAAGAGAAGAGCTTTTTCCAAAGAAAAGGCTGATGTCATAGTTCAAAAAGTCAACAGACTTACCAAAATAGGGCACATAAAGGAGTCCCAGTATCCTTTATGGCCAGCCAATCCGGTCTTGGTGAAAAAAGAAAAATGGTAAGTGGCGCATGTGTATCGATTTCATAGATCTCAACAGAGCTTGTCCAAAAGATTTATACCCAGTTCCCCGGATTGATCAGTTGGTAGATTCCACATCTGGGAATAAGCTACTATCTTTCATGGATGCCTTCTCCGGGTACAATCAGATTCAAGTAGATCCAAAGGATGAGGAAGTGTGGCCACCATTTATGACAAAACAAAGGAAGAAGTACACTATAGAAGGCCGGCTGCACTGCAATCTCCTAGGGAACATCGTAACAATTCCTTCTGTCAGTACCATAATGATACTGGCCATACCACCGACGATTGTATTACTTTAAAACAAGAAGTCCAGAATTTAATTGAAAGAGGAAAGCTGGGGGCATATGTCAAAAGATGAGGAGGAAATAGGCCTGATAATGCTCATCGGCCTGGTCCAAATAATGCAGGCACTTCCGCTCCAGAGGGAGCTATGGTTATAATCGAAAGATTCGATGTAGAGTCAGAGTACTTGGGTCCTGATCCAACTCGAAACAGAGTGGGTGCCATTGAGGAACATTGTAAAATAGTCTCCGGGCTTATTAACTTTTTTTAGTCACTCACAATTTTCGGAGGGGATACTATGATAGCACCCACTGCTTCTTCAAGAAAGAGGCACGTTCATACTTTAGCTAACCAGCTGGAAGGAGGCATGAACTCTTATCAATCACAGATTCCATTTCCCTTCATTGTTTTTGATGAAGATGACTTGAGGGATATAGTTGGCCCTCATGAAGATGATGTTGTCATAGGAGCATCCATTGGGGGCAATGACATAAGACGAATCTTGGTGGATACTGGGAGTTCAGCCAATATCCTCTTTTTAACCTCTTACAAAAAGATGAGAAACCCAGCTATAATTCAGCGTTCAGACATATCAGTTGTGGGTTTCACTGGAAGCTCAGCAGATGTGATCGGGGAGTTCGAAGAGGAGGTTTTGTTAGGCAAGGGCCCTTTTTAAGAAGATGGTTAGAATACTTTTTATTGTGGTGGATTGTCCCACTTGTTATAATGCTATTTTAGGGAGGTCTTGGCTCTCTAGGATGCATGCAGTGGCCTCAACAGTCCACCAATGTCTGAAATATGTTGTTCAAGGACAAGTGGGAGTTGTTCGGAGCAGCCAAAAGATTGCAAGAGAGTGTTATGCCACAGCACTAGCTCCACGGACGCTGGGGGAAATTTGTATCAATGAAGAATAGCAGTTTGAGGGGCTTTCTAGGGGTGAGGGTGAAATTGATGAACCCAGAGAGACCCCTGGAGTGTTAATATCGGTTGAAGAAGTTGAAACACATTCTTTGGAAGAGGGAAACAAATGTTAAGATAGGGTCCACAATGCCATCCGAACTGAAGAGTAAAATGTTAAAGTTTCTAAAAGACCATCAACATGTTTTTGCTTGGTGCAATGCTGATGTTACCGGGGTTCCATCAGATATTATATCACATCACCTATCCATCTGGACAGACATAGCACCTGTGCTACAAAACAGAAGGGCTTTTTCCAAGGAAAAGGCTAATATTATTGTTCAAGAAGTTGACAAGCTTACTAAAATGGGGCATATAAATGAGTCTCAGTATCCTTTGTGGACAGCCAATCCGGTCTTGGTAAAAAAGAAGTATGTGCATTGACTTCACAAATCTCAATAGAGCTTGCCCAAAAGATTTATACCCGGTCCCCCGGATTGATCAGCTGGTGGATTCCACTTCTAGGAATAAGCTATAGTCTTTCATGGATGTCTTCTCCGGGTACAATCAGATTCAAGTAGATCCAAATGATCAGGAGCATACCACATTTGTCACTGATAGGGGTCTTCATTGTTACAAGGTGATGCCATTTGACATGATGGTTAAAAGTGTGGACGAAGAGCTACACTTGACAGATCTCCAAGAAACGTTTACTAACTTAGTAAAAGTAAATTTGAAACTAAATCCAGAGCAGTGTGTGTTCGGAGTACAGTTCGAGAAATTCCTAGGGTACATAATAAGTGAGCAGGGGATACAACCCGATCCGGACCAGCTTAATGCTTTATTCCAAATGGAGCCACCTTAGAATATTAAAGAAGTACAAAGGTTGACTGGGAGGTTGGCTGCATTAAATCGATTAATTTCAAGGTCTTCAGACAGGTGTGCCCCGTTCTTTCAAACTTTAAAAGGTGCAAAGGGATTTGACTGGACTTCACAATGTGATGAGGCTTTTAGTGAAATTAAAAAACATTTATCCTCTCCCAAGACGTTATATAAACCTGGTGATGGAGAGACTCTTTTCATATACTTGGCAGTTTCAAGTTGTGCCATAAGTGATGTATTGGTGAGGGAGGTGGATAATTATCCCCGACCAGTGTATTACATTAGCAAGAGCTTGATAGATGCTGAAAAACGCTATCTAAAGCTTGAAAAGTTAGCATTAGCCTTGGTAATTGCTGCAAGGAAGACGAGGCCTTATTTTCAGGCTCATCCTATTATTGTCCGGACATCCTATCCCCTGAAAAACGTTCTTCAAAAGGCAGATATTTCGAATAGAATGACTAAGTGGTCAGTGGAACTGGAGGACTTTGATATTGATTTTGCTCCTCGGACAACAATCAAAGCACAGGCTGTGGCTGATTTCTTAGTTGAATTCCATTCTGATAGGGATACAGAGCAAGCAACTGATGTGAAAGATAAAAAGTTCTGGGTTGTCCGGACTGATGGTGGATCGAGTACTATGGGATGTGGTGCAGGGGTATGCTTGACCTCTCCATATGGTGACAAAATGTACCAAGCTATATGTTTTGCTTTTAGGGCTTCTAGTAATGAGTCAGAATATGAAGCTGCTATAGCTGGTTTAAAGTTAGCTCTTATTTGTGGAGCCAAAAGGGTCAAGTTGATGAGTGATTCTCAGCTTCTTATCCATCATGCGCAAGGTCAATCTGAAGCCAAAAAGGAGCAGCTAATAAAGTACTCACTTCTTCTTAAAGATGTGGCACTTAAGTTCAAGAGCATTGTTTATGAGCACATACCCCGAACAGAAAATGAACTAGCAGACTCCTTGGCAACCATAGCCTATACTGAATCATACCCTTGGATCCATGTGCTGGAGTGCCCTTCTATTCAAATCAATATGGGAAAGGAGGAAGAAAGCTTCGATATACAGATGAAACAGCCTCAAGATTGGAGGTTTCCTCTCTTTCAATATCTCTCTGATGGAATCTTGCCTCCGGATAAGTCAATAGCAAGAAAAGTAAAGTACAAAGCTCGTGGTTTTATCATACTAAGAGATGTTCTTTATAAGAAGTCTTACTGTAAACCCCTCTTACGATGTTTGGGGGTTGATGAATCTCAAATAGTACTCTCCGAATTACATGATGGTGAGGGATCAAATCACTATGGATTCAGGGCTCTAACAAGGAGAGTTTTATTGGCTGGTTATTATTGGCCCTCTATAATGCAAGATGCTAAGGAGCTGGTGAGAAGGTGTGACCCGTACCAGAGATGTAGCAATAAAATTCATATCCCAACCATCCCCTTAGAGTCAATTTATGAGCCTATACCTTTTGCTCGACGGGGGTTGGATTTGGTGGGACCTTTACCTATGACATCCGCAGGACGCAGGATAATAATTTTTGTTATTGATTATTTTTCGAAGTGGATCGAAGCAGCCCCATTGGCAGGAACAACATCAAAGGTTGTCATAAAATTCATTTTATCCAATATCTGTTGCAGATTTGGAATCCCACAGAAGATAACAACAGACAATGGAGAGTTTCTGTGCCTCTAGAGGTATACAACATTATTTCTCTTCACCTTTCCACCCATAAGAAAATGGTCAGGTTGAAGTGGCTAACAGAACTATATTGTCCGGTTTGAAGAAAAATTTAGAAGGGGCTGTTGGAAAATGGCCTAGTTATTTACAAGAGGTTTTGTGGGCTTACCGGACTACACCTGGGGCTGCAACACAAGAGTCACCTTTTGCCTTGGTCTCTGGGATGGATGTCATAGCTCCCATAGAAGCAACTCTCCCTTCATTCCGAGTTCATAATTTCTCCAAACACGCTAACGAGGGGGCTATCCGAGGTCAACTTGATTTGATAAAGGAAAGAAGAGTTAAGGCACACCTTAGAGCTGTGCACTATCAAGGTTTGATAAGAAGCAGGTTTGCTTCTAAAATCAAGAGAAGGGATTTTCAACCGGGGGATAAGGTGTTTAGGAAAGTCTTCTTACACACTAAAGAGAAGTTGCTCGGCAAACTAGCCCCAACTTGGGAAGGACCCTATATGGTCATTGAAAGGCTTAAACCTGGGACATACTGGCTAGAAGACAAGGATGGAAGGGTTTTGAATCACCCTTGGAATATTAAGCACATCCGGATGTACTTGGAGTATAAACTATGTAAATATTTGGGGGCATACTCTTTCCTACCCTGGTGGCGCATGGAGGTTTTAATGAGGTGTCCGGGCTCTTTTATAAAATTTGATGCCTTCTTAAAATTTCGGAGTGTGCTTACTTTGTTCATTGTCAATTTTTTGTTTAAACACCGGCCGGATTGAATTAAAGGAGTGATGACTACTTAAACATTTGTCATCGGAGAATTTAAACACTCTCACTCTTGAATATTTATGAAATAACTAAGGGCTGTTTTAAACATTAGCCACCAAAATAAATAAATAAACTATGAAAGAATGAAAGAGTTGTGCAAAATAAAGACATCCATTAAAATAACTGAAATGCATTGGCCATCCAAGGACTTTAAGTTGTCAAAGCAAACAGATCTATCCGGTCAAAGACCGGACGCGGTTACAAAATGCTTTGGCCATCCAAGGACTTTGGTTCAATCAAAACAACACAAAAGATAATTACTCTAAGACTGAGCCTTTGAAGATGGCTTAGCCTCACTCGTTTTCTTCTTCTTGAGGTCATCCTTCTCCTCATTTGGACTCTCCCGGGTGTTCTCTTCCTCATCGGATGAGTCGGCACTAGAATAATCATGCATGTCCCCATCAACCACTGTGTGGAAGGGAAGGTCTTCGTACTCTACATAAGTCCATAAATCTCCCAGATTCCTCTTCGGGAACTTCTCATGAAAAAACAAGACCATGTCTGACTTCACCTTGGCGTACATGTCCTCCTGAGTGTCTATCACATTGTTGGCGTCAGCATCAATTTTGGCTTGAATTTTTGCCTCTTGCTCCCTTAGCAGATCAGCTTTTTCCTGTGCAGCCTAGGACACCGAATCCTCGAGCGCAATCTTGTCATTGATCAAAGTGTGAATGACCATGTCCTTAGCCTTCACCTCCTCTTTCGAAGAGGAGAGATCTTTCTCCAAATCAGACTGCTTTGACCGGAGCTCTTTGATAGTATCTTCTAAGGTAGCTACTTTTTTGGCCCAACCCTCCTGATTGTTCTTTAACTCCTCATTTTCCCTCTTCAGAACATTAGCGTTTTGGTTGGCAATAAGGAGGTCTCCGGACAATCTCTCCTTGTCAGAATTAAGGGCAGTAATGATTGCTGACTAACCTCGCACTTGTTTCTCCAGAACCAGCAATAGCTGAATATTACTCAATATAGAGTGAGTTATAACATCTCTTTCACTTGAAACGGTGAAAGACTTACCATTGAAGGTAACGGTGTTCGAACTACTTGGAGGGAGGTAGGGCCCAACAAAGTCATCTCTAGGGAGGTTTTCAAAGTAGTCACCAAGTCCCTCAAGCCGTGTAATGTCGACACCGTCAATGCTGATGTCTCCTCCTCCAATCTAATCGGTTTGAAAGTCACCGGGGATCTCTTCTACTTTTGTTGGATCAGTAGGGTCAACAAGAGGGAGGGGCTCCGGAGGCCGGAGAGAAAGTTCATCACCCCTGGAGGTCTTTTTCTTCTTGGCCTTCATGTCCTTGCTTTCTGCTCCCCGTTTCATGTCTCTCTTAGGAACCCTTGGAGGTTTTGGAGATCCTGCCTCTTCCCTAGTACTCTCGTGCTCCACAACTTCTAGAAGAGCAGCATCAATCTGACTTGGAACTGGCCCCTCTTGGTTTGTTGGAGCAATTTCCTCCGCTTCAGTGGGGTTAGCTTCAACCACACTCTTCTTGCCCTTCCGTTTTTTGCCTTTCATCTTACTTGGGGCCTTGGCTCGACCAGGAAAATACAGTGACCCGACCGGTGCGTGTGTTCTTTTAAGGACTACATCCGGAGGGGGTGGAGTGGTAAGTTCCTCCCAAGTTAAATCCCTCCAGTCAGTAGTGCTCCAGAGGTGAGACCTTGCAAGATTGCCTCCAGTAAAGGCGTTGTGGAAGCGATTATCCCACTTTTCATCAGACCAAGTATTTATCTTGGTGCAAGTAATCTGCCCGGCCTTTAAGTAATCATTGAAGTCTTTAGGCAGCACTGTCAAGAAACAAAAAAACGAAAAGAGACAAGACAAGTGAGTTAAACAAATTTGATAAAAATAAAAATGAGAATGTAAGGTAGTATTCTTACTATCACTTCGCCACCTGTGGGGAGACTCGGGTTGACTCCGGCTTTGATCTTCCTCCCATTCTCCCAAGCGCCACTCACGAACAAGAAGTGAGTCCTCCAATTTCTCTCCGACTCGAGCAGGTCATCCACTACTTTATAGTTATCACCAATGTTGAAGTGATAGAAGGGAATATGGGGGTTTCTGTAGAGGCTGGCCACAGCTGCGAATTCCTCCATTGGAAGAGGAATTCCGGAGAGCCTGGAAGCCATGATACAGGCCATGAGGGTGTACCAGGCATTAGAGCTCAGTTGACTTGGGCAGAGCTTGATGAGGTGGAAATATTTGACTATCTCCGGATCTAAGGGAAACCTTAGTCCATAGTTAAAAAGTTCAATAAAGATGACTACTTCACTGAGCTTACAGTCCATCGGTGTTTCAGGGTCTATTGGGATTCTTATTTTTACATTCTCAGAAATCCCCCACTTCGTTCGCATCCGACCCAGTTCGGCTATGTGGATGAAGGCATAATTAATTTTTTGCAAAGCAAGTAAATACTTAACATTGACTTTGTGGAAACAAGGTCCAACTTTTACCTTAAGGATCTCCGGTAGATCCGGATGCCTAGCATCACTCGTTTGTCCGGAGACTTCGGACTCAAATAGAGCCTCTTCAATAGAATCCTCCATTACTTCATCCATTACTTCCTTCATTACCAAGGAGGGGTTTTCAGTTGTTTTTGGGTGAGGGGAGTTAGAAGTTGGTTCAGTCTGACCTCCGGACTGTTGGGCTTCAATGCTTTCTTGAACTCTGACCTCCGGCTGGGGCTCAGATGCAGTGGTTTCTTTTCGGAGGCTTGAGACAGATGCCTCCGGTCCGGACAGCTCCTTAGGAACTTTTATGGGTTCCTCTGACCCCGTGTTGCTGTCTTTGGCCCCTGATTTTAAACGTGTACCTTTTGAAGCCTGCCCTTTTACCAGGCGACCTCTTCTCCGATCAACTAGTTTATTGGGAGAGACTTCTGCATCTGATCACATGGCTATAAAAGGAGAAGGCTTCTTAAAACTAGTGACACTGTCCAACAAGCTGCAATGCTATTTTTGGAAGATCTTGGTTATCAAGGATGTATGGCATTGTGTCAACAGTCCATCAATGTTTTAAGTATGTCGTCATAGACCGAGTGGGGGTCGTCTGAAGTGACCAAAAGGTTGCCGGAGAATGTTATGCAATTGCTCTTGGGATCTAATGATCTAGTAGTGGTGATAAAATGGATGAATAACAGTCGGTGGGGTTGACCTCAGACCTCGAGGAAGGGGTTGACGATCCAAGGGAAACACCAGACCAAATATTCCGGACTGGAAACTTGTACCTCTTCTGAGATCCAACCCTTGAAGAACTAACAATCTACCAATGCCAACTGTATTAATACTTTATCCGAAGAAATTGCTACTTTAGGGAAGCTTCTCAAGGAGAAGGAATATGAGAATGCTTTTTTAGTAAGCAAACAAGCCCAAGAGATAGCTACATGAATAAAGAAGTATGCTACCGGAGTGGTGGATTTTTTGGATAAAAGCGACGAGGGGGTCAAATCGGACATGGTTTTGCTATTCCAAAAAACGTTTCTGAAGAGGGGGTCAAATCGGACCTTCCCAGTTTGGAGCCATCTTTCCAAACTATTTTTCTTTAGTGTGCAAAAAAACTTTTCTCAAGACTTTGTTTCCCAATTGAAAATCTCTTCTTTTAACCCTGGATGCAAATCTGCTTCTCATTAAACCCTGATAATGTGTTGTTCTTAAATGTATTTTTGACTCTTCTCTCTTCAATCAAATCCAACTGATTCCTAACTTCCATATCATTTTCCTATTCAGAATAGTTTTGGATCATGAAATATGGTAAAGTAGCTTCTATGGATGCGATTATATTTATCCCATAAACGAGGGCGAAAGGGGATTCTTGTATAGCAATGCGACGAGTAGTTCGGTAAGCCCATAGTACTTCTTGCAAATAACTTGGCCACTTTCTTGCAGTTCCTTCCAGATTCGTTTTCAACCCGGACAAGATTGTTCGATTAACAACTTTAACTTCCCCATTAGCTTGAGGGTGGAATGGAGAAGAAAAATAGTGATGAATCCCTCTGGAAGTGCAAAACATCTCCATGTCTTTATTATCAAATTGTGACCCATTATCTGTAGTGATCTTCCAGGGAACTCCAGATATGCAACATATGTTGGATAGAATGAATTTTATAACCATCTTAGAAGTGGTTCCAACTAAGAGAGCTGCTTCTATCCATTTAGAGAAATAGTTAATTGCCACTATTATTGTTCGATAACCATCGAATGATATGGGAATAGGTCCAACCAAATCTCTCAATATGAGAAAATATTTTATCAATTGTTTCTTCTTTGCCTCAGACTGCCCCTGAGCATGGTGAATAAGTAGTTGAGAGTCACTCATCAATCAGACTCTTTTTGCCCCACATATAAGGGCTAGTCTGAGACCGACTATAACTGCTTCATATTCAGATTCATTGTTTGAGGCCTTGAAACCAAAATAAATAGCTTGATACATAGTATCACCATAAAGAGAATTTAAACAAATTCCGACCCCACATCCCATGGTACTAGACCCGCTATTAGTTTGGACTACCCATTCTTTTTTTTACTGGTTTTCTTGCATTTTCCCATGGAATTTATTAGCATGAAACTCTACTAGGAAATCAACCACCGATTGGGCCTTGACTGCAGTTCGGGGCGCAAAGTAGATATCATAATCACCCAGCTCAACTGACCACTTGGTCATCCCACTTGATGTATCAGCCGTTTGGAGAACATTCTTCAAAGGAAAATATGTCCGGACGACAATCGAATGAGCTTGGAAGTATGGCCTCATTTTTCTAGCTACTATTACTAATGACAATGCCAACTTGTCTAACTTCAAGTATCCCCTTTCAGCATCCAACAGACTTTTGCTAATATGATAAACCGGATGGGGGTAATTATCCACCTTTCTTACTAGCACAACACTTACTGCATACTCCGATACAACTAAGTATATATAAAGTTTCTCCCCCTCAATAGGTTTGAATAAAGTTTTAGGCGAGGATAAATGCTTTTTGATTTCAAGGAAAGCTTGTTCAAATTGTGTAGAACAATTAAAGTCTTTGGCACACTTATTTGATAATCTTAAAGTAAAGTTGTTGAATGCAGCTAAGCGTCCGGTTAATATTTGAACTTCTTTAGTGCTTGAAGTAAGGTCCATAGCTAATAGATCATTCAACTGATACAGATCAGGTTGAATCATTTTTTCGCTTATGACATAACCCATGAACTTTATAGATCAGACCCCAAAAATTCATCTCTCAGGGTTTAATTTTAAATTAATTGCCTCTAAGTTAGAAAACGTTTCTTGAATATCGGATACGTGCGCATCTTCCTCATGGATATTTACCATCATATCATCTATATACACCTCCACATTCCTGCCAATTTAACTAGCAAAGGCTTTATTTAATAACCTTTGATAAGTGGCCTCATCATTTCTCAATTCAAATGGCATCACTTTATAACAATCAAGTCTTATATCTGTAATAAAAGTTATGTGGTCTTGATCATTCGGATCCACTTGTATTTGATTGTACCCTGAAAATGCATCCATAAAGGACAATAGCTTGTTCCAAGAGGTGGAGTCCAACAACTGATCTATCCAAGGAATATGATAAGGATCTTTGGGACATGCTTTATTAAGATCAGTGAAGTCAATACACATACTCCACTTGCTATTCTTTTTCTTGACAAAAACAGGGTTGGCAATCCATAATGGGTACTAAGATTCTTTGATGTGGCCCATTTTGGTCAACCGATAAACTTCTTGGACAACTAAATATGTTCTTTCTTTGGAGAATGACCTTCTTCTTTGTACAAGCGGTCTAACATCAGTTCGTACTGATAACTTATGACATATTACTTCAGCAGGCACTCCGATTACATCATCATTGCACCATGAAAATACATGTAAATTATCCGATAAGAAAGACAATAGCCTTTGTTTTAAACTTGGTAGAAACTTAGTACCAATTTCAAACTTGGAAAGTAGAGGCTACAACATTCATTCTGGAGAGCCAAGATCTCCCAAATATAGAATTATAAGATGTTGGGCAATCAACCACAACAAATAATACCTTTGTTGTTCTCTTGAAAAGTCCTCTGCCCAATAACATCTCCTCCTTAAATTCTGTGATGACGTCTACCGAACTCCCAGTGAACCCCACAATAGTTATGTTCGAACGTTGAATAACTGATGTATTTTTTCATCTGTTTATAAGTATTTAAAAATGATATGTTTGTTGAACTGCCCGTCTCATTCAGGATTCGGCGTACATCATTTCCTTTTATTGAAGCCCTTATCACCACGACGTCTTTATAAGGTCAAACAATATCCCTTAGGTCATCCTCATCGAAAACTATGAAAGGAGGTTGAGTTCGGTATAGATGTGTGGAGATTTACCCATCTAACTGAGTAGTCAAACTATTGGCATGCCTTTTTCTTGAACTATTTGAAAGTACAGTCATAGTATATTCTCCAAATATGGTTAAGGACTCAAAATGTTTAACCATATCGGAAATAGTTGGAGCCTTGTCCACTATCCCCCCTACCTAATTCCGACTTGGATCCAAATCAAGGTACTCAGAATCCACATCAAATATTTCAATAATCATCATAGCATCCTCTAGTGTAGACGTTTCAGGAGCTACCCGGTGAGGATAATAACCGCCTGAGGGTAGGCTGGTAATTTTAGTTGGTGTTTTATGGTGGTATGTGGGTGTTTAAGTGGTGGTGTGTGGGTGTTTAAGTGGTGGTGTGTGGGTGTTTAAGTGGTGGTGTGTGGGTGTTTAGAGAGTAGAGAGATAATTAAGCAGCTTGGTAGCAGTTAATTTTCATTACCTATAGTTAATGCGGGTGGTTGGGTATTTATAGTGTGATGTTTGGGCCCTTATGGGCTTTCGGGTCATATTTAATGGACCTGGGTCATATTCAAAGACCCATGAGCTCTAAGTAGGAGAGCAAGTAGCTTAGTCAAGAAGTGTTTAGGTTTTTTAGTACTTTTGTCATAGTTCGAACAGTCCTATGGTCATAGTGTTCGAAGTGATCTGTCCGGTCCATGTGACATGTCGGATCTGTCCGGTCCGGAGGCTTTGGACTGATCTGTCCCTGTCCGGGGAGCATGCTGAATTCGGACTCATCATGAGCCCCTTTTTAGGTGTTTGAACAAGTATTCTTGTCAGAGACCTGAAAAACAGTCTGATGTTAGAAGTAGTTTTCAATCCGGACAGGTCTATGGGTTTACCCGGAAAGATAAAGCTTCACGAATTCAAAACGGTTTTTGCCAGAGTTCGTGGAACACGTGTCGTTTTCTGATTGGTTGCTCCAGCCGTTTTTTACCTTAAATTTTGAACTCACCTTCTTCGAAAAGCAACCTCTTTAATTACAAATGGTGACATCAGCGCCGTCTTTTAATCATTGCCAAACTTTTCGAATTCTCCTAGGAATCAACTCCTTTTTTTCAGATTTACTATAAATTCAACTTCACTTTCCACTGTTTTACCATCTCTTTCACATTTACTCTGTAAATTTACTTAGAGCTTTCTCTCTCTAAAGCAAAGATTTTCTTGGTGGTTTATGTTTACAACAAGAACTGCATTGATCAAAGGTGGGTGGCTCAACCTTTCTGAGTTGGAGAGAGCACAAAAAGTTGAGAAGGAGAGACGAATAGCAGCAGGGCTACCTTCATCACCCGTTGACAGACCAGTCGTCTCCGTTACAGAGTCAGATCGAGGCTCGTCCTCCTCTAAAGGTACTAAACCCAAAAAACTATTTCAATCCACCCTCTCGCCTATAGTCTCTGGTTCCTCAGTTCAGGAGTCAGTACCTGCTGTTGAGCCAGGAGTTACAGTTACAAGTGTTAGGAAACCTTCTCCATTTATCGCTATGGGATCAGACACAGAGCACTCTCCGGAGAAGTTGGTGGTTAAGAGGAAAAGCCGGTTGGTAAAGGGGCAAGCCTCCAAGAATACTCCCTCAAAATCGGGGGCAAAAAATAGCAGCTCTGGGTCTGGAGTGCCCCTCAGAGCTCCCCGGGAAAGGCCATCCGGTCAGGAGGCAAGCAAACCAGTACTCCCAAGAGAGACCTCTGCCTCAGATCCCCAGCCTGAGACTAGGGGTCAAGAAGACATTGAAAACCAGCAGTCCGGAAGCCAGGCTGTGCCAAGTTTGAGCCCTCCCTGGACCACTGCCATTGATATTCCTCCAACGATCATGGAGGAATCAGTTGAAGAAGTCCCTTTTGAGTCTGAGCCATCCGGCCAGACTAGTAACACTACTGCTGCCAGAAAGGATAAAGGCAAAAAAAAACTATACTTGAGGCATCCGGATCTGCCGGAGTGTCTCGAAGGGAAGGTAGGGCCCTGTTTTCACAGGGTCGAACTTAAATATCTCTTGGCCTTACAGAAGACCAAGTATGCTTTTATCCACACGGCCGAACTAGGTCGAATGCGCACAAAATGGGGGATCCCAGAAAACGTGAAGATAAGGATTCCCATAGATCCTGAAACCCCTATGGATTGCAAGCTAAATGAGCTGGTCATCTTCACAGAGCTCTTTAACTGGGGACTCAGATTCCCAGTGGACCCGGAGATCGTTAGATATTTTCACCTGGTCAAGCTCTGCCCGAGCCAGCTGAGCCCCAACGGCTGGTATACTCTAATGTCATGTATTATGGCATCTAGGCTGTCCGGGATCCCTCTCCCTATGGAAGAGTTTGCAGCAGTGGCCAACCTTTGCAAACATCACCAATTCCCATTTTACCACTTCAATATGGGGGACAACTTCAAGGCTGTCAATGATCTGTTGGAGTCTGAGAGCAAATGGAGGAGCCAGTTTTTGTTTGTCAGTGGCGCCTGGGAAAATGGCAAGAAGATCAAGGCCGGAGAGAACCCAAGCCTCCTCAGAAGCAGGTGGAGGAGTGACCGTAAGTTTCACACTTTAAATCTTTGTCCATTTCTTCCTCTCTTTTTTAAGTTGGTTTAAGTTAACTGGTCTCTTTTTTTGTTTTAACAGAACTGCCTAAAGAGTTCGGGGACTACTTGAAGGCCGGACAGGTCACTTGTGGCAAAATCAATGCCTGGGCCGCAGATAACTGGGGGAACTGATTCCACAGTGCCTTCACAAGTGGAAATCTGGCAAGGTCTCACCTGTGGAACACCACGGGCCGGAGAGATTTAAGCTGGGGGGAGCTCACCACTCAACCCTCTCCGGACACAGTGCTCAAGAGGTCCCATGAAGCAGATGGGACCCTCTTCTTGCCAGGCCGGGCCAAAGCCCCAAGCAAAATGAAGGGCAAGAAGAAAGGCAAAAAGGTGGCGAGCAGTGCTAACCCTGCTGATGCTGAGAAGGATGCTCCAACTGACCCGGAGGGGCCGGCTCAGAGCTAAATTGATGCTGCTCTCTTGCAGGTAGTGGAGCAAGAGACTGTAAGGCAGGAAGCAGAACTCCCAAAATCTCCAAGGGCTTCCAAGAGGAATCACAAGCAGGGGAGTGAAGGGGCAGACCGGGCAGCCAAGAAGAAGAAGACTGATAAGGGAGACGAGCTTGCTCTCCGGGATCCAGAGCCTTCTGTTCAGGTTGACCCTTCTGACCCAAAACATGCTGAAGAGATCCCAAGGGACTTTTATACTGATGAAGTTGAGGGAGGAGAGCTCAACATGGATGAAGTAGACATCACCGGTCTTGGTGAACTTGGCAAATACTTCCTCAACCTCCCCAGAGACGACTTCGCAGGGCCTTACATTCCTCCGAGCAGCTCTAACACTGTCAACTTCAATGGTAAGACTTTCATCGTCTCTAGTAAAAAGGACACCATAGCCCATTCCTTGCTTAGCAATGTGCAGCCAGTACTTACACTGGAGAGACAAGTTCGGAGTCAAGCAGACATCATCAAAGACCTTAAGTCTGAGAAGGAAAAGCTGTCCGAAGACCTCTGCACTGCTACTGCCAATGCTGACATGCTAAAGGAGACAAACGAGGAGTTGAAAAAGAGTCAAGAGGAAAGCACCACAAAGGTTGCCACTCTAGAAGAGACCATTAAAGACCTCCGGGAGAAGCTGTCCGGAGTGGAGAAAGACCTTACTGCCTCAAAAGAAGATACTAAGGCAAATGACAAGATTATCACCAACCTGACTACTGACAAGATTGCTCTCGAGAATGCAGCATCCAAGGCTGCCGAGGAGAAGACCGTTTTGTTAAGGGATCAAGAGGCTACGATTAATGCCAAGATCAATGCCTATGCCAGCCAGATGATTAAAAGCGAAGAGCTATTGCTCGAGAAGGTGAGGTCCGACATGGTTCTACTCTTCCATGAAAAATTTCCGGACAGGAACCTAGGGGACTTATGGCTCTATGTTAAGCCAGATGAACTCCCATACCACACGATGGCTGAAGGTGACAGGTATGGCTACTCTAGTGGCTCCTCAGTTGATGAAGAACACACTGGGGAGAGCCCAGACGAAGAGAAGGATGATCCCAAAGGCAAAAAGGTAGTCGAAGGGAAAAGCGACTTTGAGAGCAAGAAGACAGATGAAGGTGAGCCATCTTCAAAGGCTCAAACTTAACCCACAATCTTCTTTGTTTATTTTTCATTTAAACTAAAGTCCTTGGAAGGCCAAGGCACTCTTTTTGTAATAGTGTCCGGAATTTGACCGGACAGATTTTTTGTGTTCTACTTTGACTGTTTAAAAGTCCTTGGAAGGCCAAGGCAAGTTTAAGTTATTTCATTTAATGAATATCTCTGTTTTGTGCAACCATCATCTTCTTTTATTGTTCATTTTAATTTTGATAGCCAGAGTTTAAGTAGCTTTTAGATATTGCATTGTGAGAGTGTTTAAATTCTCCGGCTAGAGTTTAAATAGCCTTTAGATATTTCAGTCCGGATAGTATGATAAGGGATTGGACTTTAAAAATACTTAGAAAATTTTGAAGAAGGCATCGAATTTTATTTAATAACCCGGACACCTCATTAAAACCTCTCCGTGCCTCCGGGGAGGGAAGAGTATGCCCCCAAATATTTACATGGATGTTTAAACAAGTAAATATTTACACAAGTGCTATTCCAGGTACATCCGGAGATGCTCAATATTCCAAGGATGAGTTAGAACTCTGCCATCCTTGTCTTCCAACCAATAAGTTCCAGGCTTAATTCTTTCAACCACCATATTCGGACCCTCCCAGGTTGGGGCCAACTTTCCGAAGAGCTTTTCTTTAGTGTGTAAGAAGAACTTCCTTAATACTTTGTCCCATGGTTGGAAATTCCTTCTTTTAACTTTGGAAGCAAACCTGCTCCTCATCAAGCCCTGATAGTGTGCAACTCTGAGGTGAGCCTTAACCCGTCTTTCTTCTATCAAATCAAGTTGATTTCTGATTGCCATCTCATTAGTGTGTTCGGAGAAGCTGTGAACACGAAAAGAGGGGAGAGTTGCTTCTATGGGAGCTACTACATCCATCCCATAGACCAGGGAAAAGGGTGACTCTTGTGTTGCAGCCCCAGGTGTTGTCCGGTAGGCCCATAAGACCTTTTGTAAATAACTAGGCCACTTTCCAGCAGCCCCTTCCAAATTCTTCTTTAAACCGGATAGGATAGTTCTATTGGCCACTTCAACTTGCCCATTTGCTTGTGGGTGGAAAGGTGAAGAAAAAAAATGCTGTATACCCCTTGATGTACAGAAGCTTTCCATTTCTCTATTGTCGAACTATGGCCCGTTGTCTGTTGTTATTTTCTGTGGGACACCAAATCTGCAGCATATGTTGGATAGAATGAATTTTATAACACCTTTTGATGTTGTCTCTGCTAGAGGGGCTGCTTATATCCACTTCGAAAAGTAGTCAATAGCCACAATCATAGTTTTGCGCCCTCCGGACGCCACAGGGAGAGGCCCCACTAAGTCCATTCCCCATCGAGCGAAGGGAACGGGCTCAGAAATTGACTCTAGGGGAATGGCTGGTACATGAATTTCATTGCTGTACCTTTGGCATGGGTCACACCTCCTCACAAACTCCTTAGCATCGTTCATGATTGATGGCCAATAATAACCGGAAAGTAAAACTCTTCTTGTCAAAGCCCTAAACCCACAATGAGCTGACCCCTCACCATCATGCAATTCGGAGAGGACCATTTGTGATTCCTCATCCCCCAAACAGCGCAGGAGAGGTTTACTGTAAGACTTCTTGTATAACACTTCTCTCAATATGATGAAACCTCGAGCCTTGTGTTTCAATGTTCTGGCTTGTGACTTATCCGGAGGCACAACACCATCGGAGAGATATTGTATGAGAGGAAACCTCCAGTCTTGAGGTTGTTTCACTTGTATTTCAAAAATCTCCTCTTCTTTACCCTTACAAAGTTGAATGGAGAGGCTTTCAAGCACATAGATCCATGGGTATGACTCTGTATATGCTACGGTTACCAGTGAGTCTGCTAGTTCATTTTCTGCCCGGGGAATATGTTCATAGACAACACTTTTAAATTTAAGCGCTTCATTTTTGAGGAGGAGTAAATATTTCAAGAGTTGCTCTTTCTTAGCCTCTGATTGGCCTTGGGCATGGTGGATAATCAGTTAGGAGTCGCTTAGCAGCTTGACCCTCTTAGCCCCACAGATGTAGGCCAATTTTAACCCAGCTATACCCGCTTCATATTCGGACTCGTTATTAGATGCCTTGAAAGCAAAACAAATAGCCTGGTACATTTTGTCTCCATATGGGGAAGTTAAACATACTCCTGCACCACATCCCATTGTGCTAGATCCACCATCTGTTCGGACGACCCATACTTTTTTATCTTTTATATCAGTAGCTTGCTCCGAATCCCTATCGGAGTGGAATTCGACCAGAAAATCAGCCACAACTTGGGCTTTGACTGCTGTTCGGGGAGCAAAGTCTATGTCAAAGTCCCCCAACTCTACTGACCATTTAGTCATTCTACTCGAAATGTCTGCTTTTTGAAGGACATTCTTCAAGGGAAAAGAAGTCCGGACGATGATGGGATGAGCCTAGAAATAAGGCCTCATCTTCCTGGCTGCTATCACCAAGGCCAATGCTAACTTTTCAAGTTTCAAGTAACGCTTCTCTGTATCTATCAAGCTTTTGCTAATGTAGTATACTGGATGGGGATGTCCACCAACCTCTCTTACCAACACAGCACTGATGGCACAACTTGAAACGGCCAAATATACAAAGAGAGTCTCCCCATCGGCTGGCTTGAACAAAGTTTTGGGGGAGGAGAGGTGTTTCTTAATCTCATTGAAAGCCTCATCACACTGCGGGGTCCAATCAAAGCCCTTTGCACCCTTCAAAGTTTGAAAGAAAGGAGCACACCTGTCCGAAGACCTTGAGATAAATCTGTTTAGGGCAGCTAACCTCTCCGTTGACCGCTGTACTTCTTTGATGTTTCGAGGAGGTTCCATCTGGAAAAGAGCATTCAGCTGGTCCGGATTGGGCTGTATTCCATGCTCACTTATGATATAGCCTAGAAACTTCCCGGACTGCACTCCGAAGACACACTTTTCAGGGTTTAACTTTAAATTTACTTTCACCAAGTTGGCAAAAGTTTCTTGGAGATCGGACAAGTGGAACTACTCATCCACACTTTCCACCATCATATCGTCAATGTAAACCTCCATATTTCTTCCAATTTTATCAGCAAATGCCTTGTTGACTAATCTCTGATAAGTAGCCCCAGCATTTTTCAAACCAAATGGCATCACCTTGTAGCAATGAAGCCCTCTGTCAGTTACAAATGTGGTATGCTCTTGATCCTTTGGATCCACTTGAATCTGATTGTATCCGGAAAAAACATCCATAAAGGAAAGCAGCTTATTCCGAGAGGTGGAGTCTACTAACTGATCAATCCGGGGAACCGGATACAAGTCTTTTGGACAAGCTCTATTGAGGTCTGTGAAGTCAATGCACATGCGCCACTTGCCATTCTTCTTTTTCACCAAGACAGGATTGGCAGTCCACAAAGGGTATTGAGACTCCTTGATGTGCCCCATCTTTGTGAGCCTGTCAACCTCTTGCACTATGACATCAGCCTTTTCTTTGGAAAAAGCTCTTCTTTTTTGAACTACTGGAGCTACATCTCTCCGGACGGATAAGTGGTGTGATATCACTTCTGATGGAACCCCAGTTACATCAGCATTGCACCAAGCAAAAACGTGCTGATGGTCTTTCAAAAACTTCAACATTTCCTTTTTCAACATTAGTGGCATCTTGGACCCTATCTTGACACTTTTACCATCTTCCAAGTAGTGCGTTTCAACCTCTTCGATTGGTATTAATATTCCAGGGGTCTCTCTGTGGTCATCAATTTCACCCTCTCCCCCAGAAAGGCCCCCAAACTGCTATTGTTCGTTAATACTGACTGCCCCCAGCGTTCGAGGAGCCAGGGCAGTAGCATAGCATTCTCTTGCAATCTTTTGGCTACTCCGGACGACTCCAACCTGCCCCTGAACAGCATACTTCAAACACTGATGGACTGTTGAAGCCACTGCATGCATCCTAGAGAGCCAAGACCTCCCTAGAATAGCATTATAGCAAGTGGGACAATCCACCACAATAAAGAGTATTCTGACCGTTTTCTTGAAAGGGCCCTTGCCCAATAACACCTCTTCTTCGAACTCCCCAATCACATCTGCTGAGCTGCCTGTAAAGCCCACGATTGACCTGTCCGAATTCTGTATTACAGCCGGATTTTTCATTTTCTTGTAAGTGGTTAGGAAAAGGATATTGGCTGAGCTTCCAGTATCCACCAAGATTCGACATATGTCATTACCCCCTATAGATGCTCCTATGACAACAGCATCCTCATGAGGGCCAACTATGTTTCTTAAATCATCCTCATCAAACACAATGAAGGGAAATGAGTTTGGTGACTGATAAGATGCCATGTTTCCTTCTAGCTGGGAGGTTAAAGTATGAACATGCCTTTTCCTCGAAGAAACAGTAGGAGCTGTCATAGTGTCCCCTCTGAAAATGGTAAGTGACTCGAAAAACTTAATGAGCCCGGACACCGACCTAGAACATTCTTCTATAGCACCCACTCTGTTCCGAGTTGGATCAGGATCCAAGTATTCAGATTCCACATCAAACCTTTCAACTATAACCATGGCCCTTCCGGAGCAGCATTACTTGGACCAACCCGGTGAGTGTTGTCAGGCTTGTTACCTCCTCTTCTTTTAACGTAAGCTCCCAGCTTCCCCCTTTCAATCAAGTTTTGAACTTCTTGCTTTAATGCTATGCAATCATCGGTGGTATGACCAACATCATTGTGAAATTGGCAAAAAGAGTTGTTGCGATGCTCTCTGGGAGACTGCAATGTTGCCGGTCTCCGGTAATGCACCTCATCTTTTGTTTTTTCAAAGATAGTGGCCACGCTTTATTTTAACTCAGCGAACCACTCCGGTTGGACCCATGGCCCTCTCTTGTTTCTAGATTGTTGACTTTGAGCTGGAGCAGCTGGCTGAGACTGAGCTTTTGCCCTACCATGCCCCTGTCCGGTTTCTCTTGCTTTGTTCCCGGACTGATTCTGATTGGGATTAGGTGTCACCGGGGTAGACCTCACTTGCCTGTGCACCCTAGTTTTATTTGTTTCATCGACGTTTATCTGTTTGCCAACCTGATTCAGCAATCCTCCCTAGGTCATGGCCTTCTTCCTGGTTACTGAATCAGCTAGATTGCCTAGATTCAAACCTTGCCTTAGGGATGCTATTGCCACCTGTTCGAAGCAATCAGCCAACCCATTTTTTGTGTTCACAAAAAGGCTTATTATTCTTTCAAGGACTCATTTGGCTCCTGGGCACAATAGATTATGGTGTCTCCATTGCCCTTCAGCTCTTTACTCCCTACGAACTGCCTTTAAAAGGCCACCCAAAACGTATCGAAATCTTTAATACAACCCTGAGACAGGCTGTTGTACCATTTCAGAGCACTCCCCGTAAATGATTGGGAGAATTCCCTACAAAGTAGTTTATCATCGTCATCAAAGTTCATCATGAAGTTCTTGAATTGCTCCAAATGGTTGTCCGGATCAGTACTGTCATTGTACTTCTCTATTTTGGTGCTGTCAAACCTCTTGGGGAGGTTTCCGGACAGAATTTTAGAAGACAATGGAGATTGCCTCCAATTCCTTCCACGACTGAACACAGTATCCTCATTGGGAGTTGCAAAGATACCTGGCTCATCGTGGAAAGCAAAGGGATCCATCAACATCTTGTCCGCATGCCTCCGGTGGTGAGATGATCCCTTGCCAATATGCATTTTCATTCTTCCATGCCTGTCTCATTTTCTTGAATATTTCTTAACCTGATTTTGTTTTTTCTTGGTTCGACCCTCATCGCTGCTAGATGACAAGGATTTTTCATTTCCCTCACTGTCCGAAGAGCTACCTGAAGATTCTGAGCTCGAGTTAAACTATCCACAGGCTTGGACCGGTGAGACTTTTTGGAACTAGCATGAGTCTTTTTGGTGCTCACATGAGTCTTTGAAGACTCATGCTCTCTGGGGTTGTCAGTGGGATGAGCAACCAAGGCTTTGGATTTTTATTTCACGCCCATCTTGGCCTTTTCAGCCCTCAGAGCTTCTATTTCACCCCTGAGCCTATCACGCTCTTCGATAGTGTACTCATAGTTCTCTCCCACCACTTTGAGCAGAGCTCGTGGTACTTCTGGATTGTCCGGATTCATACGGACAGATTTTCTTAGCTGGTTTTGAATGTTTTAATTCAGGCTCCTTCGTGCTCCCACTGTGGTCGCCAATTTGGTGAGGATAATAACCCCCTGACGGTAGGCTGGTAATTTCAGTTGCTGTTTTATGGTGGTGTGTGGGTGTTTAAGTGGTGGTGTGTGGGTGTTTAAGTGGTGGTGTGTGGGTGTTTAGAGAGTAGAGAGATAATTAAGCAGCTTGGTAGCAGTTAATTTTCATTACCCATAGTTAATGCGGGTGGTTGGGTATTTATAGTGTGATGTTTGGGCCCTTATGGGCTTTCGGGTCATATTTAATGGACCTGGGTCATATTCAAAGACCCATGAGCTCTAAGTAGGAGAGCAAGTAGCTTAGTCAAGAAGTGTTTAGGTTTTTTAGTACTTTTGTCATAGTTCGAACAGTCCTATGGTCATAGTGTTCGAAGTGATCTGTCCGGTCCATGTGACCTGTCCGATCTGTCCGGTCCGGAGGCTTTGGACTGATCTGTCCCTGTCCGGGGAGCATGCTGAATTTGGACTCATCACTACCGAATGAGTAGTTCGGGGAGTATTAACATTGGATGGTGTATTATCTAGCATGCTCCTTCTTTTTTTATCATAGCCCTCCATTTACCCCTCTCAATGAGATTCTGCACCTCTTGTTTCAAGGCTATGCAATCATGGGTATTGATGAGTCCGAATTCGAAGAGCTCCCCGACTCACTGGTATTTTTTGAGGAGAGTCCCTTAACCAGTCTACTTGGTCTTTTCATAATAAGCTTGTCTGGAGAATGATCGGAGTCGGACCCCATAGCAATGAAAGTGGTTTTCTTCCTAACACTTGTAACAACGACCCCCGGTTCGACAGTGGGGATTGACTCTTGGACAGATGAGCCAGAAACTATTGGGGAGAGTGTTGATTGAAAGAGTCTTCTAGGTTTCGTACCTTTCGAAGATGATGAACCTCTATCAGATTCTTCGATTGAAGGGGCTGGCTTTTCAACAGGCGACACTGGAAGCCCTGCTGCAAGTCTCTTCTCTTTTTCAACCCTTTGAGCTTTTTCTAGTTCTGAAAGATTGAGCCAGCCACCCTTGATTAGAGCTGTTCTTGCTGTGAACATAAAACAACTAAGAAAAGTTTGAAGTTTTAGAGAGATGAAGTTTTCGAGTGAAATGGCAAAGTAAAAGTGAAAATGAAACTGTGAAAGACAAATGGAATTTATAGTAAATGTAAAAAAGAGTTTGATTCCTAGGAGAATCCGAAAAGTTGGGCAATGATTAAAAAACGGCGCTGACGTCATCAAAAACATTTAAAGAAGTTACCTGTTCAATAAAGTGGTGCGATTTTTCAGATGAAAAAACGGCTGAAGTGACCAGCCAGGGTGTGACACGTGTCCCACAACCTCTGACAAAGAACCGTTTGGAATTCATAACAGTTGGCCTGTCCGGGCCTATCCCAATTCTCTTCGAATTGGAAAACCACTTCCTCAATCGGACTGTTTTTCAGTTCTTTAAACAATGACACTTGTTCAAATACCTAAAAAAGGGGCTCCTGATGAGTCCGAATTCGAAGAGCTCCCCGGAAGGGTAGTCCAAAGTAAAGTCACCCCGTAAATTCGGACAGACTCCATGACTTCAGTTCGAACAGCACTGGTTGAACCGGACAGGTGACTTTGAACACTGCAAACATAAGGCAGTTCGAACCATGACTAAAGTACTAAAAAACCTAATCACTATCTGACTAAGCTACCTGTACACCTGCTTAAAACTCATGGGTCTTTAAACATGACCCAGGTCCATTAAACTTGACCCGAAAGCCCATAAGGGCCCAAATTTCACACTATAAATGCCCAACCACCAGCATTAACTGTGGGTAAGAAAAATTAACTGCTGCCAGGCTGCTTAATTCTCTCTCCACCCTTGAAACACTTTGAAACACTTTGAAATATATCAAAACACCCTTAAACACCACCACACTACAGTGAAACACCCTTACGCCGCCTTAAAACTCCACTTAAAATTACCAGCCTACCCTCAGGCTACTTTTATCCACACCAAATTGGCAACCACAGTGGGAGGCGACGGTGCCTGAATTAAACATTCAAAACCAAGTAAAAGAATTCTGTCCGAATGAATCCGGATAATCCAGAGCTTCCACCAGCTTTGCTCGAAGTGGTGGAAGAGAACGATGAATATACTGTCCAGGAGCGTGACAGGTTGAGGGTTGAAATAGAAGCTCTGAGGGCTGAAAAGGCCAAGATGGGCGTTAAGGAGAAATCCAAAGCATCAGTTGCTCATCGCTCTGATAACCCTCGAGAGCATGAGGCTTCAAAGACTCATGTGAGCACTAAAAAGACACATGCCAGTTCTAAAAAGTCTCACCGGTCCAAGCCTGTGGAGAGTTCTGACTCAAGTTCAGAATCTTCGGACAACTCTTCGGACAGTGAGGGGAATGAAAAGTCCTTGTCCTCTAGCAGTGACGAAGGGCGAACCAGGAAAAAACAAAAGCAAGTTAAAAAGTATTCCAGAAAAAGAGACCACCATGGAAGAATGAAAAGACACATTGGGAAAGGATCATCTCACAGCCGGAGACATATAGACCGGATGTTGGTGGATCCATTTGCCTTCCATGATGAGCCAGGTATCTTTGCAACACCTAATGAGGATACCGTGTTCAGTCGTGGAAGGAATTGGAGGCAGTCTCCACTGTCTTCTAAAATCCTATCCGGAAACCTCCCCAAGAGGTTCGATAGCACCAAGATGGAGAAGTACGATGGCAGTACTGATCCAGATA
The DNA here is from genome assembly GCA_036936605.1 of Limnanthes douglasii subsp. nivea. Classification (NCBI taxonomy): domain Eukaryota; kingdom Viridiplantae; phylum Streptophyta; class Magnoliopsida; order Brassicales; family Limnanthaceae; genus Limnanthes; species Limnanthes douglasii. The sequence goes on from JAUPFV010000004.1 coordinate 212,867,303, forward strand.
ATCATCTGGAGCAATTCAAGAACTTCATGATGAACTTTGATGATGATGATAAACTACTCTGCAGGGCATTCTCCCAGTCCTTTACGGGGAGTGCTCTGAAGTGGTACAACAGCCTTCCTCAGGGTTGTATCAGAGACTTCGATACCTTTTGGGTGGCCTTTCGAAGGCAATTTGTGGGGAGTAAGGAGCTCAAGGGCAATGGAGATACCATAATCCATTGTGCCCAAGAGCCAAATGAATCGTTGAAAGAATACATAAGTCGTTTTGTGAACACAAAGAACGGGCTGGCTGATTGCTTTGAACAAGTGGCAATAGCATCCCTGAGACAAGGTTTGAACCCGGGCAACCTGGCCGATTCAGTAACAAGGAAGAAAGCCATGACCTGGGGTGGATTGCTGAATCAAGTCGGCAAGCAAATAAATGTTGATGAAACAAAAAAGACCAGGGTGCACAGGCAGGTGAGGTCCACCCCGGTGACACCAACTCCCAATCCAAACCAGTCCGGCAACAAAGCTAGAGAAACCGGACAGGGGCATGGAAGAGGAAAATCTCAGTCTCAACCAGCTGCTCATGCACAAAGTCAACAGTCTAGAAATAAAAGGGGGCCATGGGTCCAACCGGAGTGGTTTGCAGAGCTCAAAGAAAGTGTGGCAACCATTTTCGAGAAAACTAAAGATGAAGTACACTACCGGAGACCGGCAACCTTGCAGTCTCCCAGAGAACATCGAAACAGTTCTTTTTGTCAATATCACAATGATATTGGCCATACTACTGATGATTGTATAGCCTTGAAACAAGAGGTTCAGAACCTTATTGAAAGAGGGAAATTAGGTGCATACGTTAAAAGAAGGGGAGGCAACAGGCCTGACAACACTCACCGGGCTGGTCCGGTCAATGCTGCCCCAGAAGGGGCTATGGTAATCGTTGAAAGGTTTGATGTGGAATCTGAATACTTGGATCCTGATCCAACAAGGAACAGAGTGGGTGCAATAGAAGAGCGTTCCAGGTCGGTCTCCGGGCTCATTAAATTCTTTGAGTCCTTGACAATTTTCGGAGGGGACACTGTAACGGCTCCTACCACTTCATCAAGAAAAAGACATGTTCATAATTTGGCAACCCAACTAGAAGGGGGCATGACCTCATATCAATCATCAAGTTTATTCCCATTCATTGTCTTTGATGGGGATGATTTGAGAGACATTGCTGGCCCTCATGAAGATGCTGTTGTCATAGGAGCATCGATAGGGGGCAATGAGATAAGGCGAATCCTGGTAGATACTGGGAGCTCTGCCAATATCCTTTTCCTAGATACTTACAAGAAAATGAAAAATCCAGCTGTGATTCAAAAGTCAGACCGATCGATTGTAGGCTTCACGGGCAGTTCAGCTGATGTAATTGGTGAGTTCGAAGAAGAAGTATTGTTGGGCAGAGGCCCTTTCAAGAAAACGGTCAGAATACTTTTCATTGTGGTGGACTGTCCCACTTGTTACAATGCTATTCTAGGGAGATCTTGGCTCTCTAGGATGCATGCGGTGGCTTCAACAGTCCATCAGTGTTTAAAATATGCTGTTCAGGGGCAGGTTGGGGTTGTCCGGAGCAGTCAAAAAGTTGCAAGAGAATGCTATGCCACTGCCTTGGCTCCACGAACGTTGGGGGCAGTCCGTATAAATGACCAATAGCAGTTTGAGGGCCTGTCTGGGGGTGAGGGTGAAATTGATGACCCCAGAGAGACCCCCGGAGTGTTGATTCCAGTTGAAGAGGTTGAGACACACTGCTTGGAAGAAGGGAAATTTGTCAAGATAGGGTCCAAAATGCCACAAGTGTTGAAAGAAGAGATGTTAAAATTCTTAAGAGACCATCAGCATGTCTTTGCTTGGTGCAATGCTGATGTTACTGGAGTTCCATCAGAGGTGATTTCCCATCACCTATCTGTCCGCAGAGATGTGGCACCTGTGGTGCAAAAGAGGAGAGCTTTCTCAAAAGAAAAGGCTGATGTCATTGTACAAGAAGTTGACAGACTCACAAAGATGGGGCACATTAAAGAATCTCAGTATCCTTTGTGGACTGCCAATCCGGTTTTGGTAAGAAAGAAAAACGGTAAATGGCGGATGTGCATCGACTTCACAGATCTCAATCGAGCTTGTCCGAAAGACCTGTATCCGGTTCCCCGGATAGATCAGCTGGTAGATTCTACTTCTGGGAACAAGCTACTCTCCTTCATGGATGCTTTCTCCGGGTATAATCAGATCCAAGTGGATCCAAATGATCAAGAGCATACCACTTTTGTTACTGATAGAGGATTACACTGCTACAAGGTGATGCCTTTTGGTTTGAAAAATGCTGGGGCTACTTATCAAAGGTTAGTCAATAAGGCATTTGCTGATCAAATTGGAAGAAATATGGAGGTTTACATTGACGATATGATGGTGAAAAGTGCGGATGAGCAGCTGCACTTGTCCGACCTCCAGGAGACTTTTGCCAATCTGGCCAAGGTAAATTTAAAGTTAAATCCTGAAAAATGTGTGTTCGGAGTGCAGTCCGGGAAGTTCTTAGGGTATATTATAAGTGAGCATGGAATACAGCCCGACCCGGACCAACTCAATGCTTTATTTCAAATGGAGCCTCCTCGAAACATTAAAGAAGTGCAGCGGTTAACGGGGAGGCTAGCAGCTTTGAACAGATTCATCTCAAGGTCTTCGGACAGATGTGCTCCTTTCTTTCAAACTTTGAAGGGTGCAAAGGGGTTTGAGTGGACACCACAGTGTGATGAGGCATTCAATGAAATAAAAAAGCATCTGTCCTCCCCCAAGACCTTGTTCAAACCAGTCGGTGGGGAGACTCTTTTTGTGTATCTGGCTGTTTCAAGTTGTGCCATCAGTGCTGTGCTAGTAAGGGAGGTTGATGGGTACCCTCACCCGGTATACTATATCAGCAAAAGCCTGATTGATGCTGAACGCCGTTACTTGAAACTTGAGAAACTAGCATTGGCCTTGGTGATAGCTGCAAGAAAGATGAGGCCTTATTTTCAGGCTCATCCTATCATTATCCGGACATCTTTCCCTTTAAAGAATGTCCTTCAAAAAGCAGACATTTCAAGCAGAATGACAAAGTGGTCAGTAGAGTTGGGGGACTTCGACATAGACTTTGCTCCTCGAACAGCAGTGAAAGCTCAAGCTGTGGCTGATTTTCTGGTCGAATTCCATTCTGATAGGGACTGAGAGCAACCTGCTGATTCAAAAGACAAAAAAGTGTGGATTGTCCGAACAGACGGGGGATCCAGTGCCATAGGATCTGGGGCAGGGATATGTCTCACTTCCCCTTATGGTGATAACATGTTCCAATCTATTTGTTTTGCTTTCAGGGCATCCAATAACGAGTCCGAATACGAAGCAGCTCTAGCTGGGCTGAAGTTGGCTTACATCTGTGGAGCAAAAAGGGTCAAGCTACTAAGTGACTCCCAATTGCTCGTCCACCATGCTTTGGGCTTATCAGAAGCTAGAAAGGAACAATTGATAAAATATTTAACTCTCTTGAAAAATGAGGCAATGAAGTTTAAAGCTGTTGCCTATGAGCATATCCCCCGGGCAGAGAATGAGCTTGCAGACTCGTTGGCAACAATAGCATATACGGAGTCCTATCCATGGATCCATGTACTTGAAAATCCTTCTATTCAACTTGATGAAGGGGAGAAAGAGGAAATCTTTGAAATACAAGTGAATGAGCCTCAGGATTGGAGGTCTCCTCTTATCCAATATCTGTCTGATGGCGTCGTACCCTTGGAAAAATCACAAGCCAGAACGTTAAAACACAAGGCTCATGGTTTCATCATGATTAGAGAGGTCTTGTACAAGAAATCCTATAGCAAACCTCTCCTACGCTGTTTAGGAGATCATGAGTCACAAATGGTTCTCTCCGAATTACATGATGGTGAGGGATCAGTCCATTGTGGATTTAGAGCGTTAACAAGAAGAGTGCTTCTCTCCGGATATTATTGGCCTTCAATAATGAAAGATGCCAAGGAACTGGTAAGAAGGTGTGACCCATGCCAGAGGTACAGCAATGAAATTCATGTACCAGCCATTCCTATGGAATCAATTTCTGAGCCTATCCCTTTTGCTCGATGGGGATTAGACTTAGTTGGGCCTCTCCCTATGGCGTCCGGAGGGCGTAAAACCATAATCGTAGCCATTGATTACTTTTCGAAGTGGATAGAAGCAGCCCCCTTGGCAGGAACAACATCAAAGGCTGTTATAAAATTCATTCTATCCAACATATGTTGCAGATTTGGTGTCCCTCAGAGAATAACAACAGATAATGGGCCACAGTTTGACAACAGAGAAATGGAGAGCTTCTGTGCCTCGAGGGGTATTCGGCACTGCTTTTCTTCACCTTTCCACCCACAAGCCAATGGACAAGTTGAGGTGGCTAACAGAACAATACTGTCCGGTTTAAATGAAAATTTGGAAGGGGCTGCTGGGAAGTGGCCTAGTTATTTACAAGAAGTCTTGTGGGCCTACCGGATGACGCCTGGGGCTGCCACACAAGAATCACCTTTTGCCTTGGTCTATGGCATGGATGCAGTAGCTCCCATAGAAAAGACACTCCCCTCTTTTCGTGTTCATAACTTCTCCGGACAGGCTAATGAAATGGCAGTTAGAAATCAACTTGATTTAATTGAAGAAAGGCGAGTAAAAGCTCATCTTAGAGTGGCACACTATCAGGGCTTGATGAGGAGCAGGTTTGCTTCTAAGGTTAAAAGAAGAGACTTTCAACCAGGAGATAAAGTATTGAGGAAAGGTTTCTTGCATACCAAGGAAAAGCTCTTCGGAAAACTGGCCCCAACTTGGGAGGGTCCATATACTGTGGTTGAAAGAATCAAGCCTGGCACATACTGGCTAGAAGACAAAGATGGCAGGGTTTTAACTCACCCTTGGAATATTGAACACCTTCGAATGTATTTGGAATAAAACTTATGTAAATATTTACTTGTTTAAATATCCATGTAAATATTTGGGGGCATACCACTACCTCTCTTCGGCGCTACGGAGAGCTTTCAATAAAACTTGGAGCCTTCTTAAACAATTTTCTAAGTTTTTACAAAATTCTGTTGATTGCCATACTACCCGGACTGAAAGATCTAAGGGCTACTTAAATTTTAGCCAGAGAAATTAAACACTCTCACAATACGAAATACTTAAACAGACTATGGAATAAGAGAAAAGTTGTGCAAGATAAAACGTTCATTCAATAAAATTAAAGTTGCCTTGGCCTCCCAAGGACTTTTTAAGCAAGTTTGAGCATAACACAAAAATCTGTCCGGATAAAACGAACAGCATCACAAAAAAGGTGCCTTGGCCTTCCAAGGACTTTGGTTCGAACAGAAAGTAAGCAGAATAAATTACCAACTAAGGGGGAGCCTTTGAAGATGGCTCACCCTCATCTGTTCCCTTGGTCTTGATATCGCTTTTTTCCTCAATGACCTTCTTTCCTTTGGGGTCAGCCTCTTCTTCACCCGGACTCTCTCCGGTTTCCTCCTCGTCACCAGATGAGGATATATCAGTGTACCCTTCATCAACCATGGTCCAATATGGGAGATCGTCATCATCCACATAACGCCATAAGTCCCCAAGTCTCCTCTTCGGGAACTTCTCATGAAATAGAAGGACCATGTCGGACTTCACCTTCTCAATCAATAATTCCTCACTCCGTATCATCTCCTTGGCATAAGCATTGATTTTGGCCTTGATCATGGCCTCTTGATCCTTCACCAGGGCAGCTTTCTCACCAACGGCCTGAGTCACTGCATTCTCCAAAGCAAGTTTGTCAGTAGTCAGATTGGTGACAAGCTTCTCTTTAGCTGCAGTCTCATCTTTTGAGGTTTTCAAGTCCTTCTCCAACTCGGACAGCTTAGCCCGGAGATCTTCTAGGGTTTTCTCTAAAGAGGAAACTTTTGTGTTGCTTTCATTTTTACTTTTCTTCAGCTGTTCGTTCGACTCCTTAAGCAAGTCAACCTGGGTAGTGGCACCCCGGAGGTCATCGGACAGTTTCTCCTTCTCAGACTTAAGCTCCTTAATGGTTTCTGCCTGACTCCGGACTTGCCTTTCCAGGGTGAGCACGGGTTGCACGTTGCTAAGGAGGGAATGGGCTATAACATCCCTCTCACTGGAAACTAAGAAAGTCTTACCATTGAAGTTTACTGTGTTGGAGCTACTTGGGGGAACATATGGCCCTGCGAACTCATCTCTAGACAAGCCAAGAAAGTAGTCACCTAGAGAACCCAGACCGGTGACATCCACTTCATCCATATTGATCTCTCCCCGTTCGATCTCGTCAGTGTGGAGTTCCCCTGGGATCCCTTCATTAAGGTTCCCGGGGATCTCTTCAGCCAATGTAGGATCAATTGGGAAAGTGGGCTCCGGATCCCGGACAACAAACTCTTCTTCTTGAGAAGTCTTCTTCTTTTTTACTTCTCTGTCAGCACTATCGCTTACTTGCTTACGAGTTCGTTTGGAGGCCCTTAAAGGTTTTGAGGGAGTCTCTCCGTGTTTCTTACTTTCCACTTCTACCACCTGTAGAAGGTTTGCATCAACTTGAGTAGGGACTGGCACCTCTGTGTCAGTTAGAGCCTTTTTCTCCGTATCCACTGCCGTTTTCCTCCCTTTCTTCTTCTGGCCCTTCATTTTACTTGGGGCTTTAGCCCGGAGAGGAAGGAAAAGGGTCCCATCTAGCTCATGAGACCTTCGCAACACAATGTCATCATCAGGAGGGGTGGAGAACTCCTCCCATGTTAAATCCTTTCGACCTGTGGTGTTCCACAGGTGAGATCTCGCCAAGTTCCCCGAGGTGAAAGCCTTGTGAAGCCGGTTCTCCCAGTTCTCTGCGGCCCAAGCATTTATCTTGCCACAGGTGACCTGTCCGGCTTTCAGATAGTCTCCGAACTCTTTTGGCAGTTCTAACAAAACAAAAGAATAACTAGTTAGTGAAAGCTTAAAGAAGAGAAATTCGAACAGAAGTTTAAAGGAGAACTTACGATCGCTCCTCCATCTACTTCGAAGAAGGCTGGGATTCTCCCCAACCTTAATCTTCTTCCCATTCTCCCATGAGCCACTTATAAACAAGAATTGGCTCCTCCATTTATTCTCTGATTCCAGGAGATCATCGACGGTTTTCAGATTGTTCCCCATATTAAAGTGATAAAAGGGGAACTGGTGATGTTTGCATAGACTCGCCACAGCAGCAAACTCTTCCATGGGAAGAGGGATTCCGGACAGCCTGGACGCCATAATGCATGACATCAAGGTGTACCATCCGTTGGGGCTCAGCTGCGATGGATATAGCTTGACTAAATGGAAATAGCGCACTATCTCCGGATCCAATGGGAACCTGAGTCCCCAATTGAACAGCTCTGTAAAAAAGACAATCTCGTTTCTCTTGCAATCCATCGGGGTCTCCGGGTCGATGGGAATTCGGATCTTTACGTTTTCAGGGATCCCCCACTTAGTGCGAAGCCGTCCCAAGTCTCTAGTATGAATAAACGCATATTTGGTTTTTAACAAAGATAAGAGATACTTGAATTCTACCTTGTGAAAGCAGGGCCCAACTTTCCCTTCAAGACTCTCCGGCAGATCCGGACGGCTCAGGTACAAATCCTCTTTGCCTTTCTTGGCAACAACTATTGCAGTTTCAGCTTGTCCGGAAGACTCGGACTCAAACCTGACCTCCTCAGTGGAGTCTTCCATCCTCTCCTCTATTACTGTTGGGGGAGCTTCTGCAGAAACAGCCCGGGGAGGGATGAAGCTTGGTACAGCTGATCCTCCGGACTGGCGGCTCGTTGTATGCTTTTGAGTTCTCACCTCAGCTTGAGTTTCTGAGGTCGAAGTTTCCTTAGGAGGTAGTGGACTGCTAGCCTCCGGACCAACCGGCCTCTCCCGGAGGGTTCTAACAGTTGTCCCGGACCCCGACTCACTGGTATTTTTTGAGGAGAGTCCCTTAACCAGTCTACTTGGTCTTTTCATAATAAGCTTGTCTGGAGAATGATCGGAGTCGGACCTCATAGCAATGAAAGTGGTTTTCTTCCTAACACTTGTAACAACGACCCCCGGTTCGACAGTGGGGATTGACTCTTGGACAGATGAGCCAGAAACTATTGGGGAGAGTGTTGATTGAAAGAGTCTTCTAGGTTTCGTACCTTTCGAAGATGATGAACCTCTATCAGATTCTTCAATTGAAGGGGCTGGCTTTTCAACAGGCGACACTGGAAGCCCTGCTGCAAGTCTCTTCTCTTTTTCAACCCTTTGAGCTTTTTCTAGTTCTGAAAGATTGAGCCAGCCACCCTTGATTAGAGCTGTTCTTGCTGTGAACATAAAACAACTAAGAAAAGTTTGAAGTTTTAGAGAGATGAAGTTTTCGAGTGAAATGGCAAAGTAAAAGTGAAAATGAAACTGTGAAAGACAAATGGAATTTATAGTAAATGTAAAAAAGAGTTTGATTCCTAGGAGAATCCGAAAAGTTGGGCAATGATTAAAAAACGGCGCTGACGTCATCAAAAACATTTAAAGAAGTTACCTGTTCAATAAAGTGGTGCGATTTTTCAGATGAAAAAACGGCTGAAGTGACCAGCCAGGGTGTGACACGTGTCCCACAACCTCTGACAAAGAACCGTTTGGAATTCATAACAGTTGGCCTGTCCGGGCCTATCCCAATTCTCTTCGAATTGGAAAACCACTTCCTCAATCGGACTGTTTTTCAGTTCTTTAAACAAGGACACTTGTTCAAATACCTAAAAAAGGGGCTCCTGATGAGTCCGAATTCGAAGAGCTCCCCGGAAGGGTAGTCCAAAGTAAAGTCACCCCGTAAATTCGGACAGACTCCATGACTTCAGTTCGAACAGCACTGGTTGAACCGGACAGGTGACTTTGAACACTGCAAACATAAGGCAGTTCGAACCATGACTAAAGTACTAAAAAACCTAATCACTATCTGACTAAGCTACCTGTACACCTGCTTAAAACTCATGGGTCTTTAAACATGACCCAGGTCCATTAAACTTGACCCGAAATCCCATAAGGGCCCAAATTTCACACTATAAATGCCCAACCACCAGCATTAACTGTGGGTAAGAAAAATTAACTGCTGCCAGGCTGCTTAATTCTCTCTCCACCCTTGAAACACTTTGAAACACTTTGAAATATATCAAAACACCCTTAAACACCACCACACTACAGTGAAACACCCTTACGCCGCCTTAAAACTCCACTTAAAATTACCAGCCTACCCACATGCTACTTTTATCCACACCAGGTATCATGCATAATATCATTATGATATTTACAGAAACGGTTACTCTGGTTTTCTCTATGAGATTGTAATGTGGCCAACTTTCTAAAATGTACATCATTTTTAGTTTTGTCATATATCGTAGCCAAACTTTCTCTCAACTCAGCAAACCATTCAAGTTGAACCCAAGGTCCCCTTTTATTTCTGACTTGCTGGTTCTAGTTCTGGTTGGACTGATTCTGCATGGGCCGATGAGATCCTTGTCCAGTTTCCTTCAATCTGCAACCAAAATGGGTAGTTATTTGAGGTGTGGATGTTGTAGTTGTGGATTTGATCTGGCAAGGTACTCTGAATTTCTTAGTTTCTTTAACATTAATTTGTTTCCAAACTTGATTTAACAACCCTCCAAAGGTCATAGCATTTTTCCGGGTCACAGAATCAGCCAAGTTACCCGGATTCAAGCCCTGCCTAAGAGAGGAAATTGCAACTTGTTCAAAGCAATCACCCAGCCCATTCTTCGTATTTACAAACTTGTTAATGTATTTTGTTAACGACTCGCTCGGTTCTTAAGCACAATGGATAATTTTATCACCATTACCTTTCAGCTCCTTGCATCCAACAAATTGCCTCCGGAAAGAAACCCAAAAAATATCAATTTTTTTATAGATCACTGAGGGAGACTATTATACCATTTGAGGGCACTTCCCTTAAAGGTTTGAGAGAAATCACTACACAGCAGCTTGTCATCATCGTCAAAGTTTATCATAAAGTTCCTAAATTTCTCAAGATGATTGTCCGGATCATTACTCTCATCGTACTTTTCCATCTTGGAACTATCAAATCTTTTAGGAAGATGTCGAGAGAGTATTTTTGAGGACAAGGCTGATTGTATCCAATTTTAGCTACGACTAAACACGATATCCTCATTCGGAGTAGCAAAAATACCGGATTCAGATTGGAAAGCAAAGGGATCAATCAGCAAACGGTCATTGTGCTGATCAGCTGAACCCTTCATTTACCCATGATACGGTTTGAGCCTGCCATGTTTATCTCTTTTTCTTGAATGCTTCTTGGTCAGTCTTATTTTCTTCTTCAGTCATCTTTCATCACTGTTAGATAAGACTGACTCTTCAAGCTCCACATCATTAGAGGAATTGCTAGAAGATTCCGACGTGGAACTCTCCATTCGTTTGGATCGATGCATTTTCTTGGAGCTTAGAGTCTTCAGGAACTTCTCATTTTCACCAAATTATCAGTATGATGGAGTGCTGATGCACCAAATTTTTTTAACTCCTTTTTCTGCTTGTTTTAATACCATAAACACCTTAATTTCAGCCCTCAATCGATCGCGCTCCTCATTAGTGTACTTATTATTTTCTTATGTTCCTTTCACCTCTGGAAGTGGAGTATTCTTTGTATTTGGATCCATCCAAACTGGTTTTTTATTACTGGTTTAGAGTTTGCAATTCAGACACCATCACCTCCCACTGTGGTTGCCAATTTTGTGTGGATAACTTCTGATTGAAGGATATTTTAGAAAAGAGTTTTAGGGATTTAATATTTAGAGTGAAATATAGAGAGATGAAAGAGGTGTGTACTAGCAGTAACTTTTTTATCACCCTTGTAAATGAAAGTGGTTAGGGTATTTATACTTGTTTGGTGACTTGTGGGCCTCCCGGGTCAAATCATGGGCTTGGGTCAAGTTTAAAAACTCATAAGCCCAAGACAATAAATGACTAGCAAACTACTGATTCAAAATCCACTTGGTTGTACTGTTCGGTGGGGCATGGTATTGGATATGTTCAAACTGTCCTTCAGATTTATGTAGTCCACCAGTGTCAAAGAATTCTGACCTCATCAATACGACCTCTGTATGTACAATTATTCTGAATTAAAATCTAGTTTCAATTTCTTATTTATATATTATTAATTAACATAAATCTTTCATTTACCTACTCATTCAATTGATTGATAATAAATTTAGGCCACACCGAGAGGTGATGCCTACTTCAAATATTAATAATACCACTAAATTCAATGAGTAATATGCTACGACCACTAAATTCAATAAAGTCTGGCCTAGGTTCTTAGAGCTTATGCCCCATTTGTAGAAGATAGTGAACTAGAGATGGAACCACCCACTACACTGCCAGCATCACAGAACATGAGTAATCTCATACTTTTGTTCTTCGACATAAACCTGTAAATCCACCAAATCGACAAAAAACAACAATATTGAACCAAAAATGAACCATAAAAACAGTAATATAACACTAGAAGTAACTAATTTTGATACATAAATAAAAATCTACCAAAAATCAACAAAACTAAAAATTTAAATTAAACCTGTAGAAATAAAAAAAGACTTAATATTTCATTTTTCCATTGATTGTTTATTTTTTGGGATGGAATAATGGATTAATGGTGATTATTGGTAAGATTTTGGGTTTTGGATATTTGGTGTTCTTGAGAGTCACATGTTGAAGATGAAGATGTGAAGTGAGAGAGACTGAAGTTTGATCTTAAATGTGGGTAAACTTAAAACGTCTTTTTGGTAGACTTAGGGTTTTGAAGTGAGCGTATTCTTAGAATAAATTAGGTAGACTTATAATTAATTTTGGGTATACTTAATTTGGAACTACTTAGAGTTTTGGTCAAAAACGTTTAGCCAAACCCTTCACATTATTCGCTAACATAAATTAGTTAAATCATCGTTACTAATTCGTTATGAGGCCAGTTATTACATATGATTTAGTGATTATATCCTTACTATTAACATACATATAATAAAGCAAGTACGATTTATTATCTTTAAAATATAAGTTATTTGATCATACCTTCTTATCTAAGACATTATGTTATACAAAACTATCAAACACACATGTATATTATATTTTTTCATTTTTTATAATTTAATTTTTTTAATTTATATCTTCTAAACCGTAATTCAGAAGAAAAAAAATCTGGAAGTGTCATTGGTTTTTTTTAAGATAAACAAAACTAGATATATGAATGTTATTTTTTGCAAATAAAATATGCATGCAAAATTAACCTTGGTCTCACATATATCATTAAGTCTTTATATCTCGCATCTATCTTTTCTATTTTATACCGGTCCCGCATCTATCATCTAAAAATTACTTCTTACATCTATCATCTAAATATTAAATCGCACATTTATCATCTAGCATTTATGTCTCTTATATATGATTTATGTTTGACAATGGTCTCACATTTATCATCTAAAACTTAAATCTCATATCTATCATATAGCATTTATATATCATTTCCATTGTATGCATCTTCCTCCATTGAAATGCCGCCAAAACGTAATGCTTTATACTACCCACTTGTCTCAGGAGTCCTGAAACTGCTACTGCTCAACCCTTTCAACCATCAAACTAGTTCAAGTAACAAGTTTATTATTTTCGTAGTAATAATAAGTAGTTATGGGATTGTACAATTATGCAGATTAGATAAAAGGATTTTATTCTGGTAAATACCTCACTAGCATAAAATCTCTCATGGAAGATGAGGGTCGGAGGAATGTTTATACAGTCGACTGATCTAGTGATAACGTTTGATCATCCACACGTCATATTTACATCAAAGTTAGGAGCATAATCCTCACTCGGGATCCCCACTATAAGGATAATTGGTTTAAGTCCCATAATTTTGACGATACAATTCTTAAGGGTATTTCTTTAATTCAGGATAGACAAGCCAATGTAATTGTGGTCAACGTACCCTAGGTTGAAATAGTCACTACGAATTTTGGGCCTCATCGTCATCATATTTTGATAAGGCCGATACCATATCCATTATCTCATGCAAGTTAACCGAGACTTGATAGAGAACTTGATGGACATCCATTATGAAGATGCTCACCCTAATTATATTCACAAGCTCGGTTTTAAATATAATAATTATGTTTTGTTGAGGTACGACTATCAGTGTTTGAAGACCATGAAAAATGAGGTAATGATGTACATCAAAATGCTTAAATGGGGAGTTCGGCTACCTATATAGCTCGAGCTAGTAATATTCTTTGAGTTGTTGGACCTCTACCCTATACGGGGGACGTTGAGCCTTTAGAAGAATATTGAGGCAACCATAATAGCTTCCGGACTATATGGGCTCCATTTCAAGATGGAAGAATAAATATTGGTTTGTGAAGTGACTTTTGGTAACACCTTTCCCTTCTATTTATTTATCGTTCTAGGCCAATAAAAAATGGTAGATAACTTATGACATCCAGAAAAACTTTGGAAGATAAAATTCATTTTTACAAGTGAGGACTAGGAATCCAGACGTAAAAAAGACCGGTGACAACATGAAAAGTAAGGGCTAGATTTCTTAACCAAATGCAACATTACTCTTAACTCTTTGTTTTGCTATACTTATGTTCCCTGTTATACTATTTTTTATGATAGTCTTAATTTTTCACTTATAAAACTTCATTTTTATATTGTTAGAGCTAATATTGCGTCATCTTGCAGAGCTCGGTCATTTATCCAAAGTTTATGATCTTACAATGGATGATGCTTTTACTGACCTCGACACATACGCAACTGCCCATTGGCAAAAAATAATATAGACTTTTTACACCTCATAACTTATTCATATCCAGATGTTGGTAATAAAGATATCTAAACCAAATGCCACTAAATCAAGCGCATATGCGGACCTAAGTCATGAATGGAATGGCTCAACCGTCAATCAAAGTTTAAGACGAAATATGTAAAACATCCTAAGGCGTAAGGGCTTCACCTTCAAATTGTATGAAGGTTGAGAGGCTACATATGTGGCCTAATATGGCTAACCCACTTTTACTTAGACTTATTTTGTTTTTCTTACTTTTGGAATTTTTCCTTGGAATGCTAATGTGATGGTTGTTGTGTTGTTATGTTCTATTTTTGAACCAAAAGTCTTTGGGAGTCTAAGGAAACTTTTATATGTTTATTTTGAAATGTATGTTAGCTTATGGAGGCTTTAGACTATTATATCACTAACTTTTGGAGTTTTACTTTTTATTTATACATTACCTTTCGGCTATAAGGTTTTGACTTCTCCTAAATGTGATCAATCTTTTCTAGGAAGACCAAACCTTAAACCTTTACGATACTTAATTACTTTATATTATGGGATTTTTTCAAACATTTTATATTGGCCTACTTGTTCGATAGTAAGGGTTTATTTTTTAAGCATCTAATGTCGACTAATTGGGTCGAAATTAGGTTTATTTCATACAAAAAAACTTCAAAATATCATAAAATAAAATACATAATATCAACCCACATGGTCAAAATTAATTGATATTATGTTTTGTTTAAAAAATAATAAACATGTGACGTTAGATTATTGGCCAAAGTTTCCAAGCTTGTATCTCATTGGCCTATCATATCTCCATTTTCAAACTTTGTAACAAAATAAATCTCTAATTCCACAAATTTGGAATTGATTACACAAGAAGATAATCAGTAGCTCAAAGTCGTCTCCATTTTGAAGAGAACAAGGGTCGTTGAAACTACTAGGTGTTTTAATGAATTTGTATGCAGAATGTGCTACGTATACGATATTAATTGTACATGTAATTTGTGTGTGACGTTACATGCATAAGTTTGTGAATAAGTCTCTATCATATTCAATTTTATAATATCAGTTCCAAGTTTTTATGTTTTCAGCCTCTCATGCAATGTCATGCAAGAGGCATACAAATTGTTATATTTGTATATTACTAATTCGAGTTAATTACATATGTTGTAAAAGATGGACGATAACCTCGTGAAAAAATACTGGAACAAATGCATGAGGATACTTACCTCATAGAACTAAATATACAACAATATAATTGTTCCTAAAGTGTTGTGTTACTCGTATCTCGTAATTTTGTCTTTTCATTTTTTGTTTAATGTTGTTAAACTATATCATACTTTATATTCTAAATATATTGTGATTAAGTTAAATATTTGAAATTGAAACAATATCATTAATATTATATAACAATAAGCAATAAAACATAGTTTTGAAATAACAACAAGCAAAAAAATAGTTTAGAAATAACAGTGTGACAAACTAAATTTACAGCAAAAGTAAAGTTACAAAGTAAATATTTGCGGTTTTCATAAAGGTTCGTCACTCTATGATCTTGGTTAATTACTTTAGAGATTTGAATACGTTTGTCAATTTGATCGAATAATGGATTCATATAGCCAAAACTTTCATCCCTACAAAATTGTTTCCAACCAATATGAACTAGAGTCACCGGTGTATTCAGATAGATCATAACATGTTAATTGAATACGAATAATATTATAAAACAAAATTTTATCATGAACATAAAAACGATTAACATCATAAAGTTTCTTATCTTAACCAAATGATTCTCGTTCACGTGAGAAATGAAAATATCTTATATTTTTGTGAGAGGGCGGAAAACACTTTTTAGAGGTAAAAATGTCAAATAGCCAAGTTGATAACATGTACACACGGCGCATTTAAACACAATCACCATTATGAATCAAATATTGGGAACTTGCATCTATTTTTCTCTGTGTTTGAGTCTCTTTAGTTCTTTGTCTACTTTGTTATGGGTGTCATATAAAAATTCATACAGGAGTTTTCTTATTAGTTGTTTCCTCACATGCGGCCATGTCTCTTGACTTCCGTATAAAGAGTAAGCTGCAACCTTAAAACTACAATGAACGTCACTTTTCATATTTTCACCTTGAAAATAACAGAATCATAAACAAAAAGAAGCTGATCATTAAACAACAAATCTTCTTTAATTTCATATTTATAATTTCAGTGTTTGTAACTTGCATTATAAATAATACGTATGTTGATATGTTTTCGGTTGTCCCATTCCTCTGACTCAAAATTTTCGAGGCCGGGAACTAATGATAGATAATTACTTAAATAATTATTCTTCATCTATTTTCAATTTTCTCACTCGTACGGATCCTTTTAAGAACCTCGCGGCATTATGATTATACTTTTCGCATATAATAGATGGATCCCATAATCCACTTTCACTTGTAACAAGATAAACATTACGTCTAAAGGAAACTTATCTTTGCTTTCATGCGCAATCTTATGTTAAATTAGGTCTTTTAGGTTGTATTCTATATGGTATGGATTTCTCTTAAGAACAAATTAATCTCAGAGCTCTCCTAGTCATCCCATCATCGTAAAAATAATTAGTTATCGTATATCCACTACTATTATCCATAAGTTCTGCCTATTATTTAAGTTGAAATTTATTTTAATACCTTCAAGTATTGAATATGTGCAAAAAAACTTCATGATTTGTTTTGTTCTATTACCTACAAAAGTTTACACGAGAAGGTAATTTAAATCATAAACTAGACTGTATAAGATGGATACAAATAAATGGAAACTATTATTGAGATGATTCATCAATATTGATGGATGTGTTACCACCAATATTGATGCATGTGGTCGAGTTTGAGTATCAACATGAAAAACAATGTTTAGTGGATGAGTCGATGTTAGTGGACATACGGGTCCGCTAATATCAATGCAAACCCTCAACTTTGGCCGAGAGATAATTCACTAAATTTCGACCAATTAGCTTTCGATGACTGCGTATGTCGATCCAATCAGTCGACAGTTATGAATTTTTTAGTTTTCGCGATGTTGATTGTATGCGTCGACATTGAGAAAACCCAGAAATCTCCAAATTGACTTGATTTTAACTATAAATATGCAAAATATGAAATATGTACCTCTATTTGTAATTCAAATATCTCTTTTAAACTCGATTTCATTGTTGATTTTTTTATTTTAAACTTTGAGTCTTTTGAATATTTAGTTTGATTTTCTAAGTTTTTCAAAAAATATGTTTCTTATTTTAGTATCTAGAATATAGTTTGGATTTATTTATTAGTTTGAGAAAAAATAATATCAAAATGCAATTTATTAAGTGTATAAGGATAAATAAATCATTTCATATAAGACCAAATTTTACTCAAATTTTGAAACGCATTTAATAAGAATGAGAAGTCTATAAATTTTATCGTTATTCATATATTAATCCATGCAAAATATGGATACCGTTTGTTTTGTATAAATTAATATTAAATAAATATTGAAATTGTCTTTACAAGTACTCAGACATACTCATGAGATCAACATGATGTCTTAAATTAAAGCAATATAAAATTAAACAGACCCGAGATTAGGCCATGATACAACAAGATATAAAGGAATATACCAAGACATTAATATAATGGCCCAGAAAACCTTGGGTAGTCATTTTAACATAAAATACCAAAATCAATAAGCAAGTAGGTCTAACATGTCCAAAAATCTATTTTGTCAAGCACAACAAGATGGGGAAATGGTGGTAACTTCATACAACAAAAATAAGTAAAAATCACGTAAATATTATGTTAGTCAATGAACTTTGGTTCCAGAAAAATTAAACCGAATGTCTAAAAGTATACGATGCAAAACCGCATAGGTGAGGGCGAGAGAATACCCAAATATTCTTGAATTCAGCTTCGTCCAAACATAGTATATTACTGTGTCAAAGCATGATCACCAAATATGGCGTATGCGATAGAAAGGCAAGTTCGATGTCTGTTTAAGCCGTGAAGTCCAATTAATGTTAATTAGTGTGAAGATGAGATCAGATTTGGTTCTGACCCAGATACTATAAGTGAAGCAATAGTCATAGATAATATGATTGATGGATTTAGCACAACAAATTAGCAACACACATTCGAGAGAGGAATTTAGTCCCTAACTTATAATTTTGATTCGGGTTAACAACTTTTCTTAGATCGTAAGCCAAAAAATACAAGAATGACGGATAGGTTGTGTTTATGCCATACTAATCCAGCCTACCCGACACATGAGGTGGACATACAAATGTCATTGTATGTGTCTTTGATTGTGAAGTTTGTGTTTTCATTCTTACCCAAATTTGTACATAATTTTGCACTTAGGGTACGTGATTTGTGTTCAAATTACACACTTGTAATGCATCAATTTTGAAAAAGTGTGCATGATTTTCTTACACAATTTTGCCCCCATTATGTGCAATTTTGTGCACCTCAATTCCCCAAAGTCCACAATTTCATACATAATTTTAAACAATATAACGCAATATTGTGCGTGATTTACATATACCTTTCATATGAATAGTGAATTTTTTCATCTATATTACTTTTATGTATTTTGTAGAATTTAAAAGAACCACTGTATATGATAGCCGATTACACACATATTTTTACCAACCAATGGTATTGTACCAAACCTGATTTGGACGCATGGGATAAATCTGAAGGCAGCAATATAGGATTTATCAACATTAGTACTATAGATGATGACGGTGGTAGATTCAAAAAAACTCATATGATATATTATAAATGCAAGAGGTACGACGTTTGTAGACCTAAGCCTAAACCCAGGGTTGTGAAGAAAAACAAATGTTCATGATTAAACGTGGTTGGACTTTCTTACTAAGAGTAAACCATCATTATTGGGATTGTCGTGTGTTAGATGATAAATACAATCACACACCGCTTTTTCACTTGAATGGTTATTCTTAAGCCACTAGAATCAAAGTAGATGAAGATGAGTAAGTTCGTAAGTTAAGGATAGTTGATCCTCATCCTAGAGAGAACATGGGTTTAAAGATTCATAACATTCAAAATGTATCTAGCCTACACACCATTTACAAAATTTATCAAAAATACCGTTTAGTAAAAAAAATGGTTAACCCAATTATAATTATTGTCGGGTAAACTGAATGACACAATTACATTGTGTGACATCGATCAAACAAAATAAGAGACGAAATCACCAAATTATCTTTCATGCATCATATAAGTATCAGTTTTTACATACATTTTTTTAGTATCATTGACAGTACTTACAAGACCACGAGTTATAAAATTCCTTTGCTCAAAATTATTGGTGTACCATCAACCAACAAGGCATTTTATATTGTTTTCATCTTTATGAGCTCGGAAAAACAAGTGAATTACATGAAGACACATATATTTTACAGGTTGTGAGCTGAAATTATACCCTATGATGTTAATAATATCTTATCTAAGGGTTAGACTCACCTCAGAGATAAAAAAAAGTTTAATTTTAGTGGGACTGACTTGGAAACTCAAAAGACCAAAAAAATCATTTAAACTATTTTTATGAGATTAAGAGGATTGAGACCCTCCTTTAAAAAATTCATTAGATCATCAATAAAATAATGATTAACTATTTTGAGTTTTTGATAGAGAGAAATTTAAAAAAAATATAATTTATTTTCTCTTATATTTGCACTTATTTGTCCGTTTTACGAGCCAATATGTTGCTTAATTTTGATATCTATTAATGTACGATATTATCATGTTTGATGTGATTAATTTTCTACAACATTGAAGAATAATAATTAGAGATCATGGTGCTTTGTTAGTAATAATCATTGTTAGCAATAGTTTAGAATAAGTCTCAATATCCAGTTCTAAAATTTGCAATTTGTTGCATAGAATAAAGTCATCAATGAGAGCTCGAGTCTCTGATATGAGGGGACTCTGTTTTCATATATTCTGCCAATAGATGCTTTGGTGTCACCCTTTGAGTCTCTTATAATTTCACTTCTAGTGACTTCTTCTGAGTGCGAACAAGATACACCAGTATTCAACTTAAACCTTGAAGCTGTAGGAGGAGAGAAATGAATTGTATAAATCTTTCTAGGATGATTCAGATGACTGAAGCAGCCAAATTAGTAAGCCAATTTTAAATCATGAGTCCATGAGCTCATTTTTAAGAGATTTCCATGTCCAACTTTAGAATAACATTCTTGACTTGAGAGATTATTGTATTAACTGATGTCTCTTGGTCTTTGAATTTCTTGTTGTTTCTGAGTTGCTATAGATTCTAGCAAATGATGGTTGGAAGGGTAGATCTAACTTGTATTCTATTTGAAACAGACCATTCCTAAAGTCTAATTATGTGAGACAGAGTCATATAGTTTCCTAGATGTATTCTCAACATGTACTAATATATTGCCAGACTTTCTATGAGGAATTGCACCATACAAAATTTGGTTGTAATAATGTCATAGTGTTAACACTTGGAACTGAAACCCAATTATATAAAAGTTCCACAAGAGAAAAGATAACTTCTTTGGGATGATATTGTTTCAGGTTCTTGCTAGGATTGTAGATGTTGTTCCTTTAGTTCTCAACTCATTCCATGTAGCCTTGAAAGAAAATTCTCCAGAGGCATTAGTTGTCCACTGATTTTATCTTCAATTGTTGTCTTAACCGAGAACTTGGTAATTTTGTTGATGTCTAATTGGGTGGCAGATGTTTCAAGTCTATTAATATCCCAACCATTGTCAGTCGATAAATTGTTTACTCTGATTTGATGATACCATATAGTATCATGTTCTCTAGTTAGATGAATTAAATGTTTTTTGTTGCACCAGGGAATTCAGGGGCGGATCCAGGATTAGAATTTAGGGTGTGCCAAAAAATATATTTTAGGGTGGTCCAAGTTTTGAACCCTTGACCTCAAGCTTAGAAACTGAATACTTCTACCACTATACCAAACTTATTTTTAGAATTTGGGGTGGTCCATGACATACATGACCACCCCCTAGATCCGCCCCTGCCAGGGATCTAGCCAAAATTCACATTTCCCTTGTCCAATAGACCAGTAAATAAAAACTTATGTAATACTTCTATGATCAAGTAGTCTCTTTTAGGTTTGGGATCTTTTGTTTATTAGATTAACTTGCATAAGATATGCATTGTAGCAATAGATGTTATGCATAAAATTTGACCAGAAACTCTTGTTTTCTCTAAATTTCAGCCATAATTTGCAAGAGTATCTAAGTTGTGTGTCTTCAAAGTTTGTGTTATTTAGTCCTCCTTCTTTGTAGGGATGATATAGCTTGTTCCAACTAGCCCATACCATGGCTCTATGCTTTCAGTTGTACCCCAGAGGTATCTATTACATATTACTTCAAGTCTTTTGATGACGGGGTTATGGATCAAGGTGTGCTAAAGATGGTATTTGGGGTGGCTATTAACACTGATTGGATGAATGTAAGTCTTCCACAAAAGGAAAATAAGGTATGATCTTAGGCTTGAATTTTCTTTCTAAACTTAGTAATTAGATCTTTATAATGAACTTTCATGATTCTGTTAGATATGGTATCCCCTAGGTATTTCATTGGGAAACTTCCTTGGTTAAAATCGATAGTATGATGAATAACATTGGATCTAGAGATTAGAGAAGATTTAGACAGAATGAAGAAGGATTTCTCCTTGTTGATCAGCTGACCAGTTTGGTCATATTACCTAATAAAAAACATGTATAGCTTATTAACACTAGCTTTTGAACCATTTGTAAAAATAATTAAGTCATCAGTAAATGATAAACAGGGTATAATGATGTTAGGCATTTTGCATCTCATATCAGGGTGTTCTTGAAATAGTTTTTTTAATCCACTTATCAGATACTCTTGAGCCAAGATGAACAGACTAGGGGAGAGGGGATCCCCTTGTCTAATTCCATTGGCTGATTAAAATAGCATTTTTATTCTCCATTTATTATAACTAAAAGGTGAACATTATTGATTGACTTCAATATTAGATTTGTGAACCTGCAATTAAATCCGAATGCAGTAAGTATTTGTTTGATGAATATAATTGAAATTTTATCAAAAGATTTAGATAAGTCTAGATTAAGTATAAGATTTCCTCATCTTATTTTTTTATTGATATTATAAACTAGTTCTTTTAGTGAGGGAATATTCTCCTGAATACTTTTTCCCCTAACAAAGCAACTTTGTTCCACAGAGATGAGCTTAGGTTGATAATTCTAGACATTATTATGTTGAATACATTACACAGACTTATAGGTTCATATTCATACCAACTTTTAGGTTCATCTCTTTTAGAAATCAGGAACTTGATCATCTTTGAAAAAATGCTCTTATAGTATTACATAAGTTATTTGATATTGAATTCCAACATTTTTTATAAAACTTAATGTTAAATCCAATCAACACCAGCCACACCGGTGAAATTTAATACATTGGTAACATTAAAGATCTCTTGATCGGAAGGAGGTTCTAATAAAACAATGTATTTTTAACACAAACTAGTTTAGGACTAATAGATTGAATAGATGCAAGGTCAACAGAGTTAGAATTATCTGTTAGTCGAGATATAAAATAGTCTATTCCTGAATTTTCCAGATCATGAGGTTCTTGAATCCAGTTGTTGTTGACTTTAATTTTTAGATTTTATTTTTCCTCCATCTATTCTTGACATAACTATGGAAAGCAGTAGTATTTCTTTCTCCATTATTTGTCCAGTTTATGTTGCATTTTTGTTTATAATAGCTTTCTTCTTTAGCAAGCATTTGTAGTAGAGTTGCATTAGCTTTCGCAAGTTTGATTTTGTTGTCTTGTGTTGGTGATTATCTATAGTAGATTTCATAAAATTTAACTTCTTCTTCTCACTGAGAAACTGAGTTGAATATATTGCCAAAAATTTCTTTGTTCCATAGTTTAAGATTAGTCTTTAGCCTCTTAATTTTATGTCATAACATCTGAATATGATAACCATATGTAGGTTTATTCTAGCTTTATTTAATTGTTGCTTCAAATATAGGATGATCAAGCCACATATTCTGAAACTTAAACCCATACTTTACATGATTGTTGGTATTGGATAGCTTTATGCATAAGAGAGTATGATCCGATCATGTTCTAGCCATGTAGGTTACATTTGTTGTAGTAAAGTGACTAGCCCATGAAGATTTATATAGAACTCTATCTAGTCTCGTCCATTTATGGGAGTTAGACCATGTAAATTTTAATCTCATATACCCAACATCCATTAAATTATAGTATATAATTAGGTTGTTGAAGTCATTCATACTTCTTAAGCGTGTAGTGGTACATGATAGATCTCTGAAGGTTCCGATATAGAGTTGAAATCACTCATTAAGATCCATTCTTTAGATTAATCAGGCATATTTCTTATTTTTCCCATAAAGAGGTTATAAGTTCTCGAGAGCATTTTGCATATATGATAGATACTAAAAATTACTTGTCCATAGTTGAATGATTGACATTAACATGAAATAGTTATTCATGATATTGAATAGAACATATTGAGTATTTGTTATTCCATAATAACCAAATCTTGTTTGATGTATTAGCCATAACTTGTTGAAATCCTAATTGTTGTGAAGTTTTGATTAGATATGTATTAACTATCATTGGATCTTGGATTGCCAGAAATTAAATTTTCTTTGCTCTAAAGATGGATTTAATTCTTTTTCTTGTAGCTTTGTTGCTGATCTCTCTAACATTCTAAAAGAGGATTGTCAATGTCATTTATGGGAGCCAGTTTGAGGTCTGGCCTACCTTCTGATTTTCACTACTTTGGTAGATTCAATTCCTGTTGTATTTGATTTCTTTGAGTCTTTTATTTTCTCCATGATGGTTTTGAAGTTCTTTTCATATGTGGCAGAAACTTTTGGAGAAGAGGGAAGGCTTCCTATAAGTTGGGGTCTTGGAGAAAGGCTAGTAGACTAATCGAAATCAAGATGATTAGAAGAACTTAGACTGACACGAACTTCTAAAGAGTGCAAAACATTATTTTTTCAGCTTGATGGAGGTCATGCATTAGGTTTAACATTTCTAAAGTGTTGGAGGTGTCTTTGTAGGGGCTTAGATAGGTTTCACTTACTATCTGGGGTTGTTTGCTGAGTTTTGTATTTTGGTCTTTTGTTATCTTAGGGGAGGCTAGTTAAGGGGTTTTATTGTCTCAAGAAATATGAACATTATTATCCTGAACAATCACTAATTTCAATTTCGGGATCCAGATCTTAGAAGATTTGATGTGGTCTGGGGTAATGAGAGGGTTAGGGTGTTGGTTTTCAACAGATTTCAAAGAATTTTTAACTTGAGTACGGTTCATGGTGTCTTGAGTTAATTTTCTGCAGGATTTAGGATTGTGTCCAATGTGGTGACATTCATAGCAGTATCGTGGCTTGTCTCTGTATGATATGAATACCTAGAAGCCTTCTTTGTCATTAAAGGTGACCCAGATTCTATCTTGAATAGGCTTTGATAGGTCTACTTTCACCCATGTCTTACAATAATTGTACATGACCTGGTTTTTTATGAGAACCCAAGTATCAATGGGGTTTCTTATAGATTTTGATGAGTCTGAATTCAGCATGCTCCCCGAACAAGGGCAAATCGGTCTAGTCTCTCTGGAAACCGGACAGGTCACATGGACATGGATCGAACAGGTCACTTGGACCGGACAGATTACTTTGAACACTATGAACATAGGGTTGTTCGAACTATGACAAAAGTACTAAAACACCTAAACACTTCTTGACTAAGCTACTTGCTCTCCTACTTAGAGCTCATGGGTCTTTAAACATGACCCGGATCCATTAAATATGACCCGAAAGCCCATAAGGGCCCAATATCAGGGTATAAATACCCAACCACCTGCATTAACTATGAATAATGAGAATTAACTGCTACCAAGCTGCTTAATTATCTCTCTACTCTTTAAACATATTAAACACCCACATACCACCACTTAAACACCCACATACCACTGTAAAATACCAAGTGAAATTACCAGCCTACCCTCAGGCGATTATTGTCCTCACCAAATTGGCGACCATAGTGGAAGCACGAAGGTGCCTGAATCAAGCATTCAAAACCAGCTAAGAAAATCTGTCCGAATGAATCCGGACAATCCAGAGCTTCCACCAGCTTTGCTCGAAGTGGTGGAAGAGAACGATGAGTACACTGTCCAAGAGCGCGACAGGTTAAAGCTTGAAATAGAAGCTCTGAGGGCTGAAAAGGCCAAGATGGGCGTGAAAGAAAAATCCAAAGCATTAGTTGCTCATCACACTGATAACCCCAGAGAGCATGAGGCTTCCAAAACTCATGTGAGCACCAAAAAGACTCATGCCAGTTCCAAAAAGTCTCACCGGTCCAAGCCTGTGGAGAGTTCTGACTCGAGCTCAGAATCTTCGGGTAGCTCTTCGGACAGTGAGGGAAATTAAAAATCCTTGTCCTCTAGCAGCGATGAGGGTCGAACCAAGAAAAAGCAAAAGTAGGTTAAGAAATATTCAAGAAAAAGAGACAGGCATGGAAGAATGAAGCGACATATTGGCAAAGGATCATCTCACCACCGGAGGTATACGGACAAGATGCTGATGGATCCCTTTGCTTTCCACGATGAGCCACGTATCTTTGCAACTCCCAATGAGGATAATGTGTTCAGTCGTGGAAGGAATTGGAGGCAGTCTCCACTGTCTTCTAAAATCCTGTCCGGAAACCTCCCCAAGAGGTTTGACAGCACTAAAATGGAGAAGTACGATGGCAGTACTGATCCGGACAACCATCTGGAGCAATTCAAGAACTTCATGATGAATTTTGATGATGATGATGATAAACTACTTTGTAGGTCATTCTCCCAATCATTTACGGGGAGTGCTCTGAAATGGTACAACAGCCTGCCTCAGGGTTGTATTAAAGATTTCGATACGTTTTGGGTGGCCTTTCGAAGGCAGTTCGTATGGAGTAAAGAGCTGAAGGGCTATGGAGACACAATAATCCATTGTGCCCAGGAGCCCAATGAGTCCTTGAAAGAATACATTAGCCTTTTTGTAAATACAAAGAATGGGTTGGCTGATTGCTTCAAACAGGTAGCAAGAGCATCCCTGAGACAGGGTTTGAACCCAGGAAATCTAGCTGATTCGGTGACCAGGAAGAAGGCTATGACGTGGGGAGGGTTGCTGAATCAGGTTGGCAAACAAATAAACGTCGATGAAACAAAGAAAACCAGGGTGCACAGGCAGGTGAGATCCACCCCAGTGGCACCAACTCCAAATCAGAATCAATCCGGGAACAAAGCAAGAGAAACCGGACAGGGGCATGGTAGGGCAAAAGCTCAGTCTCAGCCAGCTGCTCCTGCTCAAAGTCAACAATCCAGAAACAAGAGGGGGCCATGGGTCCAACCGGAGTGGTTCGTTGAGTTAAAAGAAAGTGTGGCCACTATCTTTGATAAAACAAAGGATGAGGTACACTACCGGAGACCGGCAACACTGCAGTCTCCCAGAGAGCATCGCAACAATTCTTTTTGCCAATATCACAATGATATTGGTCATACCACTGATGATTGCATAGCGTTGAAGCAAGAGGTTCAAAACTTGATTGAAAGGAGGAATGTTCTAGGTCGGTCTCCGGGCTCATTAAGTTTTTTGAGTCGCTTACAATTTTCGGAGGGGACACTATGACAGCTCCTACTGCTTCTTCGAGGAAGAGGCATGTTCATACTTTGGCCTCCCAGCTAGAAGGAGGCATGACATCTTACCAGTCACCAAACTCATTTCCCTTCATTGTGTTTGATGAGGATGATCTAAGAAACATTGCTGGCCCTCATGAGGATGTTGTTGTCATAGGAGCATCTATAAGGGGCAAAGACATACGTCGAATCTTGGTGGATACTGGAAGCTCAGCCAATATCCTTTTTCTAACCACTTACAAGAAAATGAAAAATCCAGCTGTAATTCAGAATTCGGACAGGTCAATTGTGGGATTCACAGGCAGCTCAGCAGATGTCATCAGGGACTTCGAAGAGGAGGTGTTATTGGGTAGGGGCCCTTTCAAGAAAATGGTCAGAATACTCTTTATTGTGGTGGATTGTCCCACTTGCTACAATGCCATTATGGGGAGGTCTTGGCTCTCTAGGATGCATGATGTGGCTTCAACAGTCCACCAGTGCTTGAAGTATGCTGTTCAGGGACAGGTTGGAGTCGTCCGGAGCAGCCAAAAGATTGCGAGAGAATGCTATGCTACTGCCCTGGCTCCTCGAACGCTGGGGGCAGTCCGTATTAACGAACAATAGCAGTTTGAGGGCCTTTCTGGGGGTGAGGGTGAAATTGATGACCCCATAGAGACCCCCTGGAATATTAATACCAATCGAAGAAGTTGAAACGCACTGTCTGGAAGATGGTAAAAGTGTCAAGATAGGGTCCAAGATGCCACCAATGTTGAAAGAGGAAATGTTGAAGTTTTTGAAAGACCATCAGCACGTTTTTTCTTGGTGCAATGCTGATGTAACTGGGGTTCCATCAGAGGTGATATCCCACCACTTATCCGTCCGGAGAGATGTAGCTCCAGTAGTTCAGAAAAGAAGAGCTTTTTCCAAAGAAAAGGCTGATGTCATTGTGCAGGAGGTTGACAGACTCACAAAGATGGGGCACATTAAGGAATCTCAATACCCTTTGTGGACTGCCAATCCTGGTTTGGTGAAAAAGAAGAATGGCAAGTGGCGCATGTGCATTGACTTCACAGACCTCAATAGAGCTTGCCCAAAAGACTTGTATCCGGTCTCCCGGATTGATCAGTTAGTAGACTCTACCTCTGGGAACAAGCTGCTTTCCTTTATGGACGCTTTCTCCGGGTACAATCAGATTCAAGTAGATCCAAGGGATCAAGAGCATACCACATTTGTCACAGATAGTGGTCTTCATTGCTACAAAGTTATGCCCTTTGGTTTGAAAAATGCTGGGGCTACTTATCAGAGGTTAGTCAACAAGGCATTCGCTGATCAAATTGGAAGAAATATGGAAGTATACATTGACGACATGATGGTGAAAAGTGTGGATGAGCAGTTGCACTTGTCCGATCTTCAAGAAACTGTTGCCAACTTGGTGAAAGTGAATCTCAAGTTAAACCCTGAAAAGTGTGTCTTCGGAGTGCAGTCCGGGAAGTTTCTAGGGTATATCATAAGTGAGCATGGAATACAGCCCGATCCGGACCAGCTCAATGCTCTATTCCAAATGGAGCCTCCTCGAAACATTAAAGAAGTACAGCGATTAACGGGGAGATTAGCAGCCTTCAAACTTTGAAGGGTGCAAAGGGGTTCGAATGGACCCCACAGTATGATGAGGCTTTCAATGAAATCAAGAAACATCTGTCCTCCCCCAAAACTTTGTTCAAACCAGTTGATGGGGAGACTCTCTTCGTATATTTTGCAGTTTCAAGTTGTGCCATTAGTGATGTGCTGGTAAGAGAGGTCGATAGACACCCCCACCCAGTATACTACATCAGCAAGAGCTTAATAGATGCCGAGAGACGTTACCTGAAACTTGAAAATTGGCATTAGCCCTAGTGATAGCTGCCAGGAAGATGAGGCCTTATTTCCAGGCTCATCCTATCATCGTCCGGACCTCTTTCCCCTTAAAGAATGTCCTTCAAAAATCAGACATTTCGAGCAGAATGACTAAGCGGTCAGTAAAGTTGGGGGACTTCGACATAGACTTTGCTCCCCGGACAGCAGTGAAAGCCCAAGCTGTGGCTGACTTTCTGGTTGAATTCCACTCCGATAGGTATTCAGAGCAAGCTACTGATACAAAAGATAAGAAAATGTGGATCGTCCGAACAGACGGTGGATCTAGCACTATGGGATGTGGTGCAGGAATATGTTTAACTTCCCCATATGGAGACAATATGTACCAGGCTATTTGTTTTGCTTTCAGGGCTTCTAATAACGAGTCCGAATATGAAGCAGCTATAGCTGGGTTAAAGTTAGCCTACATTTGTGGGGCTAAGAGGGTCAAGCTACTAAGTGACTCCCAATTGCTTGTCCACCATGCCTTAGGCCAATCTGAGGCTAGAAAGGAGCAGCTTATGAAGTATTTACTCCTCCTCAAGAATGAAGCACTAAAATTCAAAAGTGTTGTCTATGAGCACATTCCCCGGAAATAAAATAAACTGGGAGACTCACTGGCAACCATAGCATATACGGAGTCATATCCATGGATCCATGTGCTTGAAAGACCCTCCATTCAACTTTGCACGGGTAAAGAAGAAGAGATCTTTGAAATACAAGCAAAATAACCTCAAGACTGGAGATTTCCTCTCATACAGTATCTCTCCGATGGTGTTGTGCCTCCGGATAAGTCACAAGCCAGAACATTGAAACACAAGGCTCGTGGTTTCATCATATTGAGAGAAGTGTTATACAAGAAGTCTTACAGTAAACCTCTCCTACGCTATTTGGGGGATGAAGAATCACAAATGGTCCTCTCCGAATTACACGATGGTGAGGGGTCAGCCCATTGTGGGTTTAGAGCTTTGACAAGAAGAGTTTTGCTCTCCGGATATTATTGGCCATCAATCATGAAAGATGCTAAGGAGTTGGTAAGAAGGTGTGACCCATGCGAGAGGTACAACAATGAAATTCATGTACCAGCCATTCTTTTAGAGTCAATTTCTGAGCCTATTCATTTTTCTCGATGGGGATTGGATTTAGTAGGGTCTCTCCCTGTGGCATCCGGAGGGCGCAAAACTATAATTGTGGCAATTGACTACTTCCCGAAGTGGATAGAAGTAGCCCCCCTAGCAGGTACAACGTCAAAGGCTGTTATAAAATTCATTTTATCCAGCATATGCTGCAGATTTGGTGTCCCACAGAAAATAACAACAGACAACGGGCCACAGTTCGACAATAGAGAAATGGAAAGCTTCTGTGCCTCAAGGGGTATACAGCATTGTTTTTCTTCACCTTTCCACCCACAAGCAAATGGCAGGTTGAAGTGGCTAATAAAACTATATTGTCTGGTTTAAAGAAGAATTTGGAAGGGGCTGCTTGGAAGTGGCCTAGTTATTTACAAGAGGTCTTGTGGGCCTACCGGACAACACCTGGGGTTGCAACACAAGAATCACCTTTTGCCTTAGTCTATGGGATGGATGCAGTAGCTCCCATAGAGGCAACTCTCCCCTCTTTTCGTGTTCATAACTTCTCCGAACATGCTAATGAGGTGGCAATCAGAGGTCAACTTGATTTAATAGAAGAAAGACGAGTTAAAGCTCACCTTAGAGTTGCACACTATCAAGGCTTGATGAGGAGCAGGTTTGCTTCCAGAGTTAAACGAAGAGATTTCCAACCTGGGGACAAAGTACTAAGGAAGGTCTTCTTACACACTAAAGAAAAGCTCTTCGGAAAGCTGGCCCCAACTTGGGGAGGTCCGTATATGGTGGTTGAAAGAATTAAGCCTGGAACTTATTGGTTGGAAGACAAAGATGGCAGAGTTTTAACTCATCCTTGGAATATTGAGCATCTCCGGATGTACTTGGAATAACACTTGTGTAAATATTTACTTGTTTAAACATCCATGTAAATATTTGGAGGGCATACTCTCCCCTCCCCGGTGGCACGGAGAGGTTTCAATAAAATTCAATGCCTTATTGAAAAATTTTCTAAGTGTTGTTTAAAATTATGTTCCTTATCATACTATCCGGACTGAAATATCTAGAGGCTATTTAAACTCTAGCCGGAGAATTTAAACACTCTCACAATTCAATATCTAAAAGCTACTTAAACTCTGGCTATCAAAATTAAAATGAACAATGAAAGAAGATGATGGTTGTACAAAACGGAGATATTCATTAAGTGAAACAACTTAAAACTTACCTTGGCCTTCCGAGGACTTTTAAACAAGTCAAAGTAGAACACAAAAACCTGTCCGGTCAAATTCCGGACACTATTACAAAAAGAGTGCCTTGGCCTTCCAAGGACTTTAGTTTGAATGAAAAATAAACAAAGAAGATTGTGGGTTAAGTTTGAGCCTTTGAAGATGGCTCACCTTCATCTGTCTTCTTGCTCTCTAAGTCGCTTTTCTCTTCGACTACCTTTTTGCCTTTCGGATCGTCCTTCCCTTCGTCTGGGCTCTCTCCAATGTGTTCTTCATCAACTGAGGAGCCACTAGAGTAGCCAAACCTGTCACCTTCAGCCATCGTGTGGTATGGAACCTCGTCAGGCTCAACATAAAGCCATAAGTCCCCTAGGTTCCTGCCCGGAAATTTTTCATGAAATAAAAGAACCATGTCAGACCTCACCTTCTCAAGCAATAGCTCTTCGCTTTTAATCATCTGGTTAGCATAGGCATTGATCTTGGCATTGATTGTAGCCTCTTGATCCTTTAACAAAGCAGTTTTCTCTTCAGCAGCCTTGGTCACTGCATTCTCTAGAGCAATCTTGTCAGTGGTCAAGTTGGTGATAATCTTCTCCTTTGCAATGGTCTCTCCCTTTGAGATAGTAAGGTCTTTCTCCATACCGGACAGCTTCTCCCGGAGATCTTTTATGGTTTCTTTTAGGGTGGCAACTTTTGTGTTGGTTTCATTTTGATTCCTCTTCAGCTCCTCATTTGCTTCCTTAAGCAAGTCAGCATTGGCAGTAGCAGTGCGAAGGTCTTCGGACAATTTTTCCTTCTCAGACTTGAGATCTTTGATGATGTCTGCTTGACCCCGGACTTGCCTTTCCAGTGTGAGTACTGTCTGCACATTGCTAAGCAAAGAATGGGCTATGGTGTCCTTTTCACTAGAAACAATGAAAGTCTTACCATTGAAGTTGACCGTATTGGAGCTGCTCGGAGGAATGTAAGGCCCTGCGAATTCATCTCTGGGGAGGCTAAGGAAGTATTCACCGAGTCCACCTAGACCGGTGATGTCCACTTCATCCAGGTTGAGATCTCCCCCTTCCACCTCATCAGTATAAAAGTCCATTGGGATCTCTTCGGCCAGCGTTGGGTCAGAAGGGTCAGTTGGGAATGAAGGCTCCGGATCCCGGAGAGCGAGCTCATCTCCCTGCGAAGCCTTTTTCTTTTTGGCTTCCCGGTCAGCGTCTTCACCTTCTTGTTTGCGAGTCCTCTTGGGAGCCCTTGGAGGTCTTGGAGGGTCTGCTTCCTGCCTTTCGGTCTCTTGCTCCACCACTTGCAAAAGAGCAACATCAATTTGGCTATGGGCCGGCCCCTCCGGGGCGGTTGGGGCATCCTTCTCAGCATCGCTCGCCACCTTTTTGCCTCTTTTCCTACCTTTCATTTTGCTCGGGGCTTTGGCCCGGCTCGGTAGGAAGAGCGTCCCATCTGGTTCATGGGATCTTTTGAGCACAGTATCCCCAGAAGGTTGGGTGGTAAGCTCCTCCCAAGTCAGGTCTCTCCAACCTGTGGTGTTCCACAGGTGAGACCTTGCCAAGTTCCCACTGGTGAAGGCACTGTGGAATCGGTTCCCCCAGTTCTCTGCGGCCCAGGCATTGATTTTGCCATAAGTGACTTGTCCGGCCTTCAAGTAGTCTCTGAACTCCTTGGGCAGCTCTGTTAAAACAAAAGAGAGATCGGTTAATTTAAACCAACTTAAAAAAAAAAGAGGAATGGTCAAAGATTTGAAGTGTGAAACTTACGGTCACTCCTTCATCTGCTTCTGAGGAGGCTTGGGTTCTCTCCGGCCTTGATCTTCTTGCCGTTTTCCCAGGCGACACTGATAAACAAAAACTGGCTCCTCCACTTGCTCTCTGACTCCAACAGATCATTGACAGCTTTGAAGTTGTCCCCCATATTAAAGTGATAAAAGGGGAACTGGTGATATTTGCAAAGGTTGGCCACTGCTGCGAACTCTTCCATAGGGAGAGGGATCCCGGACAGCCTAGATGCCATGATACATGACATCAGAGTATACCAACCGTTGGGGCTCAGCTGGCTCGGGCAGAGCTTGACCAAGTGGAAATATCTGACGATCTCCGGGTCCAATGGGAACCTGAGTCCCCAATTAAATAGCTCTGTAAAAAAGACTATTTCGTTCCGCTTACAGTCCATAGGGGTCTCCGGATCTATGGGGATCCTTATCTTTACGTTTTCTGGGATCCCCCATTTTGTGCGCATTCGACCTAGTTCAGCAGTATGGATGAATGCATACTTGGTCTTCTATAAGGCCAAGAGGTATTTGAGCTCAACTCTGTGAAAACACGGCCCCACCTTCTCTTCAAGGCACTCCGGCAGGTCCGGATGCCTCAAGAACAGTTTTTGCTTGCCTTTTTTGGCAGCAGCATTATCAGTCTGGCCGGAGGACTCAGACTCAAAAGGGACTTCTTCAGCAGAGTCCTCCATCCTTTCCTCCATGATTGTTGGGGGAATATTTGTGGTAGTGATCCATGGAGGATTAAGGCTTGGCTCAGCCTGGCTTCCGGACTGATGGCCCTCTGTGTTTCTTTGACTTCCCATCTCAGGCTGGGGCTCGGAGGCAGAAGTCTCTCTTGGAGGTACCGGACTGCTGGCCTCCGGACCAGATGGCCTTTCCCGGGGAGCTCTAATGGGCGCTCCAGACCCAGAACTACTGTTTTTTTCCCCCGATTTGGAGGGAGTATTCTTGGAGGCTAGCCCTTTGACTAGCCGGCTTTTCCTTTTAACCACCAGCTTCTCCGGAGAGTGCTCTGTGTCAGACCCCATTGTAATAAAAGGCGAAGGTTTCCTAACACTGGTAACTGTAACTTTTGGCTCAACAGCAGGTATCGACTCCTGAACTGAGGAACCAGAGACTATAGGCGAGAGGGTGGATTGAAATAACCTTTTGGGCTTAGTACCTTTAGAGGAGGATGAGCCTCGATCTGACTCTGTAACGGAGGCGACTGGTTTATCAACGGGTGATGAAGGTAGCCCTGCTGCTATTCGTCTCTCCTTCTCAACTTTTTGTGCTTTTTCCAACTCTGAAAGATTGAGCCACCCACCTTTGATCAGTGATGTCCTTGCTGTAAACATAAACTACTAAGAAAACCTTTGCTTTAGAGAGCGAAAGCTCTGAGTAAATTTGCAGAGTAAATGTGAAAGAGATAGTAAAACAGTAGAAAATGAGTTTGAATTTATAATAAATCTGAAAAAAAGAGTTGATTCCTAGGAGAATTCGAAAACTTTGGCAATGATTAAAAGACGGCGCTGATGTCACTACTTGTAATTAAAGAGGTTGCTTTTCGAAGAAGGTGGTGCGAAATTCAAGGTGAAAAAACGGCTGGAGTGACCAATCAGAGAGCGACACGTGTCCCACGAACCCTGGCAAAAACCGTTTTGAATTCGTGAAGCTTTATCTGTCCGGGTAAACCCATAAGACCTGTCCGAATTGAAAACTACTTCTGACGTCGGACTGTTTTTCAGTTCTTTGACAAGAATACTTGCTCAAACACCTAAAAAAGGGGCTCCTGATGAGTCCGAATTCAGCATGCTCCCCGAACAAGGGCAAACCGGTCTAGTCTCTCCGGAAACCGGACAGGTCACATGGACATGGATCGAACAGGTCACTTGGACCGGACAGATTACTTTGAACACTATGAACATAGGACTGTTCGAACTATGACAAAAGTACTAAAACACCTAAACACTTCTTGACTAAGCTACTTGCTCTCCTACTTAGAGCTCATGGGTCTTTAAACATGACCCGGGTCCATTAAATATGACCTGAAAGCCCATAAGGGCCCAATATCAGGGTATAAATACCCAACCACCTGCATTAACTATGAATAATGAGAATTAACTGCTACCAAGCTGCTTAATTATATCTCTACTCTTTAAACATATTAAACACCCACATACCACCGTAAAATACCAACTGAAATTACCAGCCTACCCTCAGGCGATTATTGTCCTCACCAGATTTGTCCAAGTTTTTAATAGTATCATGGTTATATAGAAAGGAAGGGATGTTGTTGAAGGTGATCCAAATCGGGGATATTGACGATTCCCTTCGATGATGAAAATTATGTGTCCGCTAGAGAATGCGCATGGTGTGTTTACCCATAGTCCAAACAGATATTCTCCACATGCTCTTGATATCTCCTTGTAAATCCAGCTCTATCATTAAATGTATGAATTCCCAAAGAGCCAAACTGAATTTGTCTTTGAATTTTAAAGATTAAAAAAAAATTAAATTTCATTCATTGGAGGTCTTCTTTTCGAAATTTCCCAACTAGTGTATATTTAACCATAGATTCAAGAACTAGTTTGTCACTTTGATGAAATTTACAGAAATGTAATCATCTTGGTTTTGGATTTGGACTTGTTCGTGAACCAAGAATTTGGGAGTGTTCTAACAATGTCTACATAATTTTTCACGAGTGACTCTGTTTAATGGGGTACGATTGACTGAGATGAGGGAAGTCTTGCAAATTTGACTGATTACTTGTATTGAGAGCAACATCATGGAGATGCTGACACTAAGAATCCATGAGCATTTAAAAAGAATTGTATGTCAAGAAGACAAGAAGCGGTTTTTTAAGAGAGAAGTTGTTATTTTTGTAAGCTGAAACTTCCAATTCAATTATCTGAAAATATATATATATCTAAATTAGAAAATGAAATATATCATATTTGAAGTAGTACATACATTAAAAGTGATGTGAAATGAGATTTTGAAAATATTAAAATTCTGAAATATATAAAATTGAGACGTTTTGGCTTTTATAAAATTGATGCGCTTTTAGGGTTATATATGGTGTAAAATGAGATTTTAAAAATATTAAAATTTTGAAATATATAGAATTGGCATTCTTAGGATGATATATTTTTAGGGTTATATATATACGAGAGTTAAAAAGTTAAAATATAACAAAATTGAAATAAAAGAAACTTGAAGTTTAGCCCGGACATATAACTAATACGTCGGTTTTTAGAAAATTGAATATTTTTTAATGCCATCCGAGTTTTTTTTTAAAGGAAGGTTTGTTTATATTAATATATTTATATAATTATACATAAATATGCAAACAGGTGTTAATTAATATTAATTAATTCCGATCAATTAGACTTTAAAACCATTCTATTTAACTAAGAAATATATAAATTATCTCAACTATCACAAGCTTTGCAAAATTTTCAAAGCCCAACATTCAAAACAAAAAATATTGGTCAAAGTATTTATAGTCACAAACTCCCTATCTACTTTGGAACTAATTTTGGACCAAAGATGGATCATCTTCAATTAAAGACGCTGTTTTTTTCGTGGTTCTTATCATAAATCAATCAATTATATTTTGGCCATTGCCTAGTTGACTTATGACTTAAATATCGGTCCAAATATATTGTTCTCTCTCATAAAACAGATATTTTTCGATTTAAGTTGTCATTATAAATTATAAATATATACATAATATTTGAGATATATTCTCATCCACTAGTAATAAGCTATGTAATATCCTATCTGATAATAATTTCATGTATGAACGATTATGATGAGAGTATCATTTTATTAAATTTGATAATATTTTTAAAATTTTAATATTTACAAAAATATGTTTTAAAAAGTTGGTAATTCTTTTCAATTTTATTTTATTTGATTTTGTTCAAAACCATTAAAAAAAACTTTAAATAAATAAAAATTAGTTCATACAAGACTGTAGGGCATATCCCTCGGAGATACAATCGACAGATGAAAGTCGAAATACGGAACTACTAACGTAATCGAAAATAAGTGAAAGAAAAACAATAGAGAAAGTTTTAAAAACCGTCACAGGAATAATCTAGAAAGTAAAGCTCTACACAGTCAGATTTGATCCTCCTACTTGATGGAAGCTCTCCTGAAGTCCGCAACAATCTGCCTCAGAGAAGACATCAGGGAAACCAAGATAAAGGGGGGAAACCTACAAAAGAGAGAATAATAAGAGTAAGTGAGGGTAAGCTGTTACGGTGACCAACCAATCTTGGAGCCATGGAATCTATACCGAAGATCCGAGAATATTCGGTATGATACTGTGGAGGAAAATATTCTTGAATTCCCCTCCTTCCAGATGTGATAAATTATCGCGCCAAAACAAGAGCGCCAAATATGACAATTTTGAGAAGTGTTCGTCCCATTGTCAATAGCCACCATGTACATATTTCTTGCCAGAGGGCGAAGACGGAGAATTTTCCTCCAAATCCAGGAAGGGGATAACCCAATAAAGATCACAAATATTATTATTATTATTTATTTTCTCAATTTTAATCCAATCACTCTAGATCGAATGAGTAGTATTACTAATAATAGACCAAAGATGCTTAAGGACAACCACCTGATTCCAGATTCTTAAGTCCAGGATCCCAATGTCGCTCTCCTTTGTGGGAGAGGTGATGGTAGACTAGGAAACTTTTTCCCCATGGATTTTCATAGCGGATCCCGACCAAAAAAATGGCGGAGATACTGGGTAAGCCTTTTAATGATCCTAGAAGGAAGAATAAAGATGGAAGACCAGTAAACTTGCCATGCAAATAAGACAGATTTGATGAGCGATCATAACGGTAATTTTATGAAGTAGAGGACAACAGTCCATGTGGGTAAGACGACTTGTTACAAGGGGAGACTCCCAGATACTTAACTGGGAGAGAACCTTTGAGGAACCTCATAATAAAAACAAGCTCAGAGCGGAGAGGGTCATAAATACCAGAGAGAAAGATGTGACTTTTGGTTGGATTAACTTTGAGACTAGAAAGAGAGTGGAAATCCTTGAGAGCCTCTTTGATAAGGAGAAGAGAGTTGATCTCACCATGATAAAAATCATAAGGTCATCAGCGAAGCAGCGAAGCAGCGAAGCAGAGGTTCGTGATTTTAAGCTTATGGCATTTCCAATGGAAATTGAAATTTTTGTCATTTCTCTTCTCTTTAAGAGTACTTGATAGCACTTGCATGATAAGGACAAAGAGATATGGGGAGAGGAGGTCCCCTTGCCTAAGACCCTTTTTACCTTTGAAATTACTGTGTGTATCACAATTGATATTGATGGAATATGAGAGGGTGGAGATGCATTTGATGATCTAGGTGATCATCATTTCCGGGAAGTTTATTGACACAAGAATGTCCAAGATGAGGTATCATCGGACATTGTCGAAAGCCTTCATAAGGTCAATCGTAAGGGCTATATTTTTACCATTCTTGTTGGAATGGTAGCCCTTGAGGAGTTCTTGGGAGAGAAAGATACTATCTGAAATGTTCCTACCTAAGATGAAAGCTGATTGGGATTTATCAATGAGGTAGGAGAAGGAATCCTTAATTCTATTAGCTTTGGTGTGGTTTATTTTTGTTTGAGGGTAAGTTTGTAATTTTTGTTTAGAGTTTTGTGGAAGTTTGTGAGTATTTAATGTTTGGGTAGAGTGTAGAGGGAGAATTAAGCAGCCCGGTTCTATTTAATTTTCATTACCCGCATTTAATGTTGGTGGTTGGGTATTTATACCCTTATATTTGGGCCTTATGGGCTTTCGGGTCGTGTTTAATGGACCCGGGTCGAGTTTAAGGACCCATTAGTTCTAAATAGGAGAACAGGCAGCTTAGTCAAGAAGTGATTAGGTTTTAAGTACTTTAGTTCCGTTCGAACAGTCCAATGGATGATGGTGTCCGAACTGCCCCTGTCTGGTTAGGTAGACATTGTCCGAACTGACCTTGTCCAAAGTGGTGACTGAATCCGAACTCATCAGTAGCCCCTTTTTTAGGTGGTGTTCAAAAACCTTTGGCAAGACCTAAAAACAGTCTGTTGCTAGTGACAGTTATATCCGGACAGGCCCTTCGAATTGTGTTATAGCTTTATCCGGACTGAAAAAGGTTCCTTGAATTTAAACGGTTTTTTACCAGAGTTCGTGGGTCATGTGTCTCTCTCTGGTTCGTTATTTCAGCCGTTTTTTCACCTTGAATTTTGCTCCCACCTTCTCTGAAAAGCAACCTCTTCATTAAATGAAGATGACATCAGCGTCGTTCCTTAATCATTGCAAATCCTTTCGAATTCTCCTAGGAATCAAAGCACCTTTTTGGGTGTTTACTATAAATTAATCACTTCTCCAATGTTTTACCATCATCTTCATATTTACTTTGCTAATTTTCAGAGCTTTCTCTCTCAAACACAAATTCTTCTCTTTGGTTGTGAGTTTATGTTCACAGCTAGGAACGCTTAATTCAAAGGTGGGTGGATCAGAGCTAGAAAAGGCACAAAAAGTCGAACGGGAGAGGCGCATTTCTGCAGGCCTACCTACTTCCCCCATTGACAAACCAGTAATCTCAAACACAGAGCCTGACCAGGGCTCCTCCTCAACCAGAAGTGTCAAACCGAGGAGATTGTTTCAAACCAACCTTTCTCCTATTGTTTCAGGCTCGTCGGTTCAAGAATCAGAGCCCACTGTTGAACGACGGCTAGCAGTTACCAGCTTCAAAAAGCCTTCCCCATTTATACCCATGGGGTCAGATGCAGATATCTCTCCCAATAAATTAGTCGATCGAAGAAAAGGTCGCCTGGTAAAAGGGCAGGCTTCCAAAAGCACCCCTTCAAAATCAGGGGCCAAGGACAGCAATACAGGGTCAGAGGCACCCATAAAAGTACCTAAGGACAGACTGTCCGGACCGGAGGCCACTAGCTCAAGCCTCCGAAGAGAAACCACCACATCTGAGCCCCAGCCAGAGGCCAGAGTCCAGGAAAGTATTGAAGCTCAACAGTCCGGAGGTCAGACTAAACCAACTTCTAACTCCCCCTTCCCAAAGACAACTGAAAACCCCTCCTCGGTAATGGAGGAAATAATGGAGGATTCTATCAAAGAGGCTCCGTTCGAGTCTGAACCCTCCGGAAAAACTAGTGATGTTGTTTCTGCCAAGAAGGATAAAGGCAAAGAAAAACTATGCCTTAGGCACCCAGACCTACCAGAAATTCTTGAAGGAAAAGTGGGACCTTGTTTCCACAAGGTTAGTGTTAAATATCTTCTTGCCTTACAAAAAATTACTTATGCTTTCATCCACACAGCCGAATTGGGCCAGATGCATACGGAGTGGGGGATTCCGGAGAACGTGAAAATAAGAATCCTCATAGACCTTGAAACCCCAATGGACTGCAAGCTTAGTGAAATAGTCATCTTCACTGAGCTCTTTAACTAGGGGATAAGGTTTCCCTTAGATCCGGAGATAGTTAGGTACTTCCACCTCATCAAACTTTTCCCCAATCAACTGAGCCCCAACGCCTGGTACACTCTTATGGCCTGTATCATGGCCTCCAGGCTCTCCGGAATTCCTTTACCAATGGAGGAATTCGCAGCTGTGGCCAGCCTCTGCAGAAACCACCACATTCCCTTCTATCACTTCAACATGGGTGATAATTATAAAGCAGTGGACGACCTGCTTGATTCGAAGAGAAATTGGAGGACTCAATTCTTGTTCGTGAGCGGCGCTTGGGAGAATGGGAGGAAGATCAAAGCCGGAGTCAACCTGAGTCTCCTCACCAGCAGATGGAGAAGTGATCGTAAGGATCCTACCTTACACTTGTATTTTTATTTTTATCAAATTTGTTTAAACTGACTGGCTTTGTCTTTTTTTCTTGACAGAGCTGCCCAAAGACTTCAATGACTATTTAAAGGCCGGGCAGACCACTTGTACCAAGATCAACACTTTGGCTGCTGAAAAGTGGGGAAACCGTTTTCATGACGCCTTTACCGGAGGAAATCTCGCAAGGTCTCATCTCTGGAACACTACTGGCCGGAGAGACTTGACATAGGAGGAACTTACCACTCCACCCCCTCCGGATGTTGTCCTTAAACACATGCACCGGACGGGTCACTGTACTTGCCAGGTCGAGCCAAGGCCCCAAGTAAGATGAAAGGCAAAAAAGGGAAAGGCAAGAAGGTTGCGGGTGAGGCTAATCTTGCCGAGGTAGAGGAGACTACTCCAACAAAACCAGAGGGGCCAGTTCCAAGCCAGATCGATGCTGCTCTACTAGAAGTGGTAGAGCATGAGAGTGCTAGGGAAGAAACAAGATCTCCAAAACCCCCAAGGGTTCCTAAGAGAGACCGGAGACGAGGAGCAGAAAGCAAGGAGAGGGAGACCAAGAAGAAAAAGACCTCCAGGGGTGATGAACTTTCTCTCCGGCCTCCAGAGCCTCTCCCTCTTGTTGACCCTATCGATCCAACAAGAGCAGAGGAGATCCTTGACGACTTTCGAACGGATGAGTTTGGAGGAGGAGACCTTAGTATTGATGGTGTCGATCTTACGGGGCTTGAGGGGCTTGGTGAGTACTTCGAAAATCTCCCCAATGATGACTTTGCTGGGCCATATCCCCCTCCAAGTACTTCGAACACCGTTACCTTAAATGGTAAAACCTTCACTATTTCAAGTGAAAGAGAGGCTATAACTCACTCTATATTGAGCACCGTTCAGCCAGTGTTGGTCCTGGAGAAGCAAGTACGAGGTCAGGCAGCAATCATTACTGCCCTTAATTCTGACAAGGAGAGATTGTCCGGAGACCTCCTTGCTGCCAACCAAAACTTTGATGTTTTGAAGAGAGAAAACGAGGAGTTTAAGAAAAGCCACGAGGGTTGGGTCACCAAAGTAGCTGCCCTAGAAGATACTATCAAAGGTCTCCGGGAAAAGCAGTCCGAGTTGGAGAAAGATCTTACCTCTTCAAAAGAGGAGTTGAAGACAAAAAATCAAGTCATTCTTACTCTGACCAACGACAAGATCGCCCTCGAAGACTCGGTGTCGAAGGCTATAGAGGAAAAGGCTGATCTGCTAAGGGAGCAAGAGGCAAAAATCCAGGCCAAGATTGATGCTTATGCTAATAATGTGATTGACAGTCAAGAAGAGATGTATGCCAAGGTGAAGTCGGACATGGTCTTGCTTTTTCATGAGAAGTTTCCAAAGAGGAATCTAGGAGACTTATGGTATTTTGTAGAGTATCCAGACCTTCCCTTCCATAAAATGGCTGAGGGTGACAGGTATGACTTCTCCTGTGCGTCCTCATCCGATGAAGAAGAGAACACCGGGGAGAGTCCAGGTGAGGGGAATGATGACCCCAAGAAGAAGAAAACAGGTGAGGTTGAGCCATCTTCAAAGGCTCAGTCTTAGAATATCAATTATCTCTTGTATGTTTTTTTTTATTAAACTAAAGTCCTTGGAAGGCCAAGGCATTTCTGTAACCGTGTCCGGTGTTTGTTCGGACATATCTGTTTGTTTTGAAAACTTAAAGTCCTTGGATGGCCAAGGCACTTCGGTTATTTTAATGGATGTCTTTCTTTTTCACAACTCTTGCATTCTTTCATAGTTTGTTTCAATTTTGGTGGCTAGTGTTTAAACAGCCCTTAGTTATTTCATAAATATTCTAAAGCGAGAGTGTTTAAAGTCTCTGATGACAAATGTTTAAGCAGTCATCATTCCTTTAATTCAATCCGGATGGTGTGACAAGAAACA
Organism: Limnanthes douglasii subsp. nivea; assembly: GCA_036936605.1. Lineage (NCBI taxonomy): Eukaryota > Viridiplantae > Streptophyta > Magnoliopsida > Brassicales > Limnanthaceae > Limnanthes > Limnanthes douglasii. The sequence goes on from JAUPFV010000004.1 coordinate 212,909,619, forward strand.
AAGTAAGAACACTCCGAATTTTTAAGAATGCATCAAATTTTATAAAAAAGCCCGGACACCTCATTAAAACCTCCCCGCGCCACCAGGGTAGGAAAGAGTATGCCCCCAAATATTTACATAGATTTTTAAACAAGTAAATATTTACATAGTTTCTACTCCAAGTACATTCGGAGATGCTTAATGTTCCAAGGGTGATTCAAAACCCTTCCATCCTTGTCTTCTAGCCATTATGTTCCAAGTTTAAGCCTTTCAATGACCATATAAGGTCCTTCCCAAGTTGGGGCCAGTTTACCGAGCAGTTTCTCTTTAGTGTGTAAGAAGACTCTCCTTAACACCTTATCCCCCGGCTGAAAATCTCTTCTTTTAACTCTGGAAGCAAACCTACTTCTCATCAAACCCTGATAGTGTGCAGCTCTAAGGTGAGCTTTAACTCTTCTTTCTTCTATTAAGTCGAGTTAACCTCTGATTGCCACTTAATTAGCGTGGTCAAAGAATTGTGAACTCGAAATGATGGGAGAGTTGCTTCTATGGGAGCTATAGCATCCATCCCATAGACCAAAGCAAAAGGTGACTCTTGTGTCGCAGCCCCAAGTGTAGTCCGGTAGGCCCACAAAACCTCTTGTAAATAACTGGGCCATTTTCCAGCAGCCCCTTCTAAATTTTTCTTTAATCCGGAAAGTATAGTTTGGTTAGCCACTTCAACCTGACCATTTGCTTGTGGGTGGAAAGGTGAAGAGAAACAATGTTGTATACCTCTAGAGGCACAGAAACTCTCCATTTCCTTGTTGTCGAACTGTGGCCCATTGTCTGTCGTTATCTTCTGTGGGATGCCAAATCTGCAACAAATATTTGACAAAATGAATTTTATGACAGCTTTTGATGTTGTACCTGCCAACGGGGTTGCTTCGATCCACTTCGAAAAATAATAAATTGCAACAATTATTGTCATGCGTCCTCCAGATGCCGTAGGTAAAGGTCCCACCAAATCCAACCCCCATCGAGCAAAAGGTATAGACTCATAAATTTACTCTAAAGGGATGGCTGGGACATGAATTTCATTGCAATATCTTTGGCATGGGTCACACCTCCTCACCAGCTCCTTTACATCTTGCATTATAAAGGGTCAATAATAACCAGCCAACAAAACTCTTCTTATTAGAGCCCTGAATCCACAGTGAACTGATCCCTCACCATCATGTAATTTGGAGAGGACTATTTGAGATTCATCATCCCCCAAACATCGTAAAAGGGGTTTACTGTAAGACTTCTTATAAAGAACATCTCTTAGTATGATGAAACTATGAGCCTTGTACTTTACTTTTCTTGCTATCGACTTGTCCGGAGGCAAAATACCATCGGAGAGATACTTCAGGAGAGGAAACCTCCAATCTTGAGGTTGTTTCATATGTACATCAAAACTTTCTTCCTCCTTACCCATATTGAGTTGAATGGAAGGACACTCCAGCACATGGATCCAAAGGTATAACTCAGTATAGGCTATGGTTGCCAAGGAATCTGCTAGTTCATTTTCTGTTCGGGGTATGTGCTCATAAACGATGCTTTTGAACTTAAGTGCCTCATTTTTAAGAAGAAGTAAGTACTTCACTAGTTGCTCCTTTTTTGCCTCAGATTGGCCTTGCGCATGGTGGATAAGAAGCTGGGAATCACTCATCAGCTTGACCCTTTTGGCCCCACAAATATGAGCTAACTTTAAACCAGCTATAGCAGCTTCGTATTCGGACTCATTGTTGGAAGCCCTAAAAGCAAAACATATAGCTTGGTACATTTTGTCACCATACGGAGAGGTCAAGCATACCCCTGCACCACATCCCATAGTACTTGATCCACCATACGTCCGGACAACCCAGACCTTTTTATCTTTTATCTCAGTTGTTTGCTCTGTATCCCTATCCGAGTGGAATTCAACTAAAAAATCAGCCACAGGTTGGGCTTTGATTGCTGTTCGATGAGCAACATCAATATCGAAGTCCCCCAACTCCACTGACCACTTAGTCATTCTACTTGAAATGTCTGAATTTTGAAGAACATTTTTCAAGGGATAGGATGTTCGGACGATAATAGGATGAGCCTGAAAATAAGGCCTCATCTTCCTTGCAGCAATTACCAAGGCTAATGCTAATTTTTCGAGCTTTAAATAGCGTTTTTCTGCATCTATCAAGCTCTTGCTGATGTAGTACACTGGACGGGGGTAATTATCCACCTCTCTTACCAATACAGCACTGATGGCACAACTGGAAACTGCCAAGTATACGAAGAGTGTCTCTCCATCAACAGGTTTAAATAAAGTCTTGGGGGAGGACATATGTTTCTTAATCTCATTGAAGGCCTCATCACACTATGAAGTCCAGTCAAATCTCTTTGCACCCTTTAAAGTTTGAAAAAACGAGGCACATCTGTCCGAAGACCTCGAGATGAACCGATTTAAAGCAGCCAACCTCTCAGTCAACCGTTGTACTTCTTTAATATTCCGAGGAGGCTCTATTTGGAATAAAGCATTAAGCTGGTCCGGATCGGGCTGTATCCCTTGCTCAGTTATTATATACCCCAGGAATTTCTCGGACTACACTCCGAACACACACTTCTTTGGATTTAGTTTCAAATTTACTTTTACTAAGTTAGCAAAAGTTTCTTGGAGATTTGCCAAGTGTAGTTCTTCATCCACACTTTTTACCATCATGTCATCAATGTACACCTCCATATTTCTTCCAATTTGATCAGCAAAGGCTTTATTTACTAACCTCTGATAGGTAGCCCCAGCATTTTTTAACCCAAATGGCATCACCTTGTAACAATGAAGACCCCTATCAGTGACAAATGTGGTATGCTCCTGATCCTTTGGATCTACTTGAATCTGATTGTACCCGGAAAAGGCATCCATGAAAGACAGTAGCTTATTCCCAGAAGTGGAATCCACCAGCTGATCAATCCGGGGGACCATGTATAAATCTTTTGGGCAAGCTCTATTGAGATCTGTGAAGTCAATGCACATACGCCACTTGCCATTCTTCTTTTTTACCAAGACCGGATTGGCTATCCACAAAGGATATTGAGACTCCTTTATATGCCTCATTTTAGTTAGCTTGTCAACTTCTTGAACAATAACATCAGCCTTTTCCTTGTAAAAAGCCCTTCTCTTTTGTACCACAGGTGCTATGTCTCTCCAGATGGATATGTGATGTGATATAATATCTGCTGGAACCCCAGTAACATCAGCATTGTACCAAGAAAAAACATGTTGATGGTCTTTTAGAAACTTCAACATTTTACTCTTCAGTTCGGATGGCATTGTGGACCCTATCTTAACATTTTTTTCCCTCTTCCAAAGAATGTGTTTCAACTTCTTCAACCTGTATTAACACTCCAGGGGTCTCTCTGGGTTCATCAATTTCACCCTCACCCCTAGAAAGCCCCTCAAACTACTATTCTTCATTGATACGAACTTCCCCCAGCGTCCGTGGAGCCAGTGCTGTGGCATAACACTCTCTTGCAATCTTTTGGCTGCTCCGAACAACTCCCACTTGTCCTTGAACAACATATTTCAGACATTGGTGGACTGTTGAGGCCACTGCATGCATCCTAGAGAGCCAAGACATCCCTAAAATAGCATTATAACAAGTGGGAAAATCCACCACAATAAAAAGTATTCTAACCATCTTCTTAAAAGGGACCTTGCCCAACAAAACCTCCTCTTCGAACTCCCCGATCACATCTGCTGAGCTTCCAGTGAAACCCACAATTGATCTGTCCGAACGCTGAATTATAGCTGGGTTTTTCATCTTTTTGTAAGAGGTTAAAAATATGATATTGGCTGAACTCCCAGTATCCACCAAGATTCGTCTTATGTCATTGCCCCCAATGGATGCTCCTATGACAACAACATCTTCATGAGGGCCAGCTATATCCCTCAAGTAATCTTCATCAAAAACAATGAAGGGAAATGGAATCTGTGATTGATAAGAGGTCATGCCTCCTTCCAGCTGGGTAGCTAAAGTATGAACGTGCCTCTTTCTTGAAGAAGCAGTGGGTGCTGTCATAGTATCCCTCCGAAAATTGTGAGTGACTCAAAAACGTTAATAAGCCCGAAGACTGTTTTACAATGTTCCTCAATGGCACCCACTCTGTTTCGAGTTGGATCAGGATCCAAGTACTCTGACTCTACATCGAATCTTTCAATTATAACCATAGCTCCCTCTGGAGCGGAAGTGCCTGCATTATTTGGACCAGGCCGATGAGCATTATCAGGCCTATTTCCTCCTCTTCTTTTGACATATGCCCCCACCTTTCCTCTTTCAATTAAATTTTGGACTTCTTGTTTTAAAGCAATACAATCGTCGGTGGTATGGCCAGTATCATTATGGTACTGACAGAAGGAATTGTTACGATGTTCCCTAGGAGATTGCAGTGCAGCCGGCCTTCTATAGTGTACTTCTTCCTTTGTTTTGTCATAAATGGTGGCCACACTTTCTTTCAACTCAGTAAACCACTCTGGTTGAACCCAAGGCCCTCTCTTATTTCTAGATTGTTGACTCTGGGCAGGTGCAGCTTGCTGAGACTGAGCTTTAGCTCTGTTATGACCCTGTCCGGCCTCCCTTGTCTTGTTCCTGGACTGATTTTGGTTGGGGTTTGGTGCAGCCGGGGCAGACCTCACCTGCATGTGCACCCTAGTTTTCTTTGTTTCATCAACGTTAATTTTCTTTCCGACCTGATTCCGTAGACCTCCCCAGTCATGGCTTTCTTTCTGGTCACTGAATCAGCCAAATTTCCATGGTTTAAGCCCTGCCTTAAAAATGTTATGGCTACTTGCTCAAAGCAATCAGCCAACCCGTTTTTGGTGTTTACAAAACGACTTATGTATTCTTTCAGTGATTTGTTCGGTTCTTGGGCACAATGCATAATTGTGTCCCCATTGCCCTTCAATTTCTTACTTCCAACGAACTACCTTCGAAAGGTCACCCAAAAGGTATCGAAATTTCTAATGGAACCTTATGGTAGGCTGTTATACCACTTCAGAGCACTCCCCATAAAGGATTGGGAGAATGCTCTACAGAGTAACTTGTCATCATCATCGAAATTCATCATGAAGTTTTTAAATTGCTCCAAGTGGTTGTCCGGATCTTTACTGCCATTGTATTTCTCTATTTTTGTGCTATCAAACCTCTTTGGGAGGTTTCCGAATAGAATCTTGGAAGACAATAGAGATTGTCTCCAATTCCGGCCACGACTGAAAACGGTATCCTCATTGGGAGTTGCAAAGATACCTAGTTCATCATGGAAAGCAAAAGGATCCACCAGCATCCGGTCTATATGTCTCCGGCTGTGAGATGATCCTTTGCCTATATTCCTCTTTAACTTTCCATGTCTATCCCTTTTTCTTGAATACTTTTTAATCAACTTTTGTTTCTTTTTAGATCACCCCTCATCACTACTATAGGATAAGGACTCTTCAACTCCATCCTCGCCCGAGGAGCTACTAGAAGATTCCGAGTCTGAATCAGAACTTTCCACCGGTTTGGATCGGTGAGACTTTTTGGAGCTAGCATGAGACTTCTTCGTACTCACATGGGTCTTCGAAGGCTCATGCTCTCTAGGGTTGTCAGTATGATGAGCAACTGATGCCTTTGACTTCTCTTTTATGCCCATCTTTGCCTTCTCTTCCCTCAGAGCTTCTATCTCACCATTTAATCTATCACGCTCCTTGATGGTGTATTCATCATTTTCACCCACCACTTCGAGCAAAGCTGGTGGTACTTCTGGTGCGTCCGGATTCATTCGGACTGGTTTTTCGGATGGTTTTGAATGCTAGATTCAGCCACCGTCGTTCTCCCACTGTGGTCGCCAATTTGGTGTGGTTTATTTTTGTCTGAGGGTAAGTTTGTAATTTTTGTTTAGAGTTTTGTGGAAGTTTGTGAGTATTTAATGTTTGGGTAGAGTGTAAAGGGAGAATTAAGCAGCCTGGTTGTATTTAATTTTCATTAGCCTCATTTAATGTTAATGGTTGGGTATTTATACCATTATATTTGGGTCTTATAGGCTTTCGGGTCGTGTTTAATAGACCCGTGTCGAGTTTAAGGACCCATTAGTTCTAAGTACGAGAACAGGCAGCTTAGTCAAGAAGTGATTAGGTTTTAAGTACTTTAGTTCTGTTCGAACAGTCCAATGGATGATGGTGTCTGAACTGCCCCTGTCCGGTTAGGTAGACATTGTCCGAACTGACCCTGTCCGAAGTGGTGACTGAATCCGGACTCATCAAGCTTAGATTTTAGAAATGATTTTGTAAACAACATTTCAAAGGACAATCGGTCTAAAATCAGAAGCTTCGGAAGGGGAATCCTTTATGGGAATAAGGGAAATGAAAATGGAATTCCAAGAGGGGTTAATTTCTCAGGATTGAAAAACTTCATGAACCCCATTACAGATGTCTTCCCCAACAATATTCCTGGAGGTTAAAAAAAGAGTTGAAACCATCGGGACCATGATATTTATCACTATCAATGCTGAAAAGGGCCGATTCGGTCTCGGTGTTAGTGATCTCACAGACCATAGAGGCCTTGTCAGAATCATTAACTTTAAAGGATATGAGAGAGGCTACTTTATCCAACATCGGATAACCAGAGGGGAGCTAGGTACCCATGGCGTTTTCAAAATATCTCACAAAGACCTTAGAAACACTAGCAAAAGAGGAGACATAGATGCCAAGGTCATTATTGATAGAGATAATTTTATTTCGATAAAGACAAGTTTTAATACTGTTGTGAAAGAATTTGATGTTTTTATCACCCAGCTTGATCCAGTTTTCTCTAGATTTTTGCTTGAGGAAGGATTTTTCGGCGCAACTTAAAAAGATGAAAGTTTTAGAAGCTTTGAATTCCCTGGTAACAAAGGCAGGGTTTATGGTATCATTTGCAAGGTCAGATTGAGCATTAAAGAGTATATTTTGGGCTTAGGACACTCTGGTACTAATGTCGCTATACTCATTCCAGTTGAGATTAGCAAGGTCGTGCTGAAGACGATTGAGTTTGTCCGTGACACGACTTATACCAAATGACGAGATAGGAAGGTTCCAGCTTGTGCATGCAATGTTTTTGAACTGGGGGTGGGACTACCACATGTTAAAGAATTTTAAAGGTTTCTTACGCCTCTACCTAGGGAGCCCAAGGTTTAGGATGACAGTGGTATGATCAGAGGAACGAAGAAAACAAAAGTGGGCGAAAGACATGGGAAATAGATTATCACAATCAAGATTGACTAGAACACGATCTATTTTAGAGAGCAAGGGGGCGGGACGGTTGTTTGTTGATCCAAGAGAATTGGAATCTTGTGGATCTAAGGTCACTGAGCTCACTAAGATAGCACCAATTGTTGAATTCGTCAATTTCTGAAGACCATGTATCTGAAGAGCCTAGAAGCTCCGCTGGATGACAGATGGCATTATAATCCCTTAAGGCAACCCAGTGGATGCCCTGACTGAGATTGGAGATAGAAATTAAATCATTCCAAAGAGGAATACAATCACGAGCCTCGTTAAAAGCATATATAGAAGTGAAGTTAAACGTGGCATTGAAATTATGACATTTGGCAGAATAGTGGATGAATTGGGGCGATTGGAAAATCCTAAAAACAGAAATGACACTAGGGTTCCATATAATCCAGATTCTACCAAGGGGTGGGCAGAATGGTTGGTGATAACATGCCAGATGAGGGCAATATGCCTAAGAATAGGGTTGACTTTAACAAGTCGGACTTTAGTTTCAACTAAAATTAACAGGGAGATATTATTACTAATAATAAAATCAGTAATATCCTTTTGTCTGAGGAAGCATACTTACAGTATATCAGACGATGATCCTGTCGGAGGATAAATCTTTGTTACCTTTGTCGATGTTTCCGGAGGAACGAATCCTTTTTGGAGGAGAGTCAACCTCATCACCATTGTCATATTCATTAGTCTCAGGTAAGGGGGCAAGATGATGATCGATAACTAACTCTGGATCCATCTTGGACGGGTCCCGTTCCTCAGACAACGGAATATGGGGGGTCAATTCTTGCCCCAGTATGAGGGTCTTTGATAAGGGGGGGGGGGGATAAAGGGACCCAATTCTTTAAAATTATAAACTTTCCACCAAAATTCCAAAGGGCACCCTCTAAAAATTCCTTAGCCATCTCCTCCGAACCAAATTTATAAAAGGAAATAGTCTTCGGGAAGAGATTTGTAATCCTTTAGACCAAATTTTTCCCACATAGCCTCAACGTTGGCTTTAAGTAAAGAGAGATTGTGAGGTTGGGTGAGGCAATAACCTGAAAGGCAAGCTTTCCACAAATCCGCAGATCCCAAAGCGGATTCTCCCATAATGAAATCATCTCCGTCTAACTCCATGGGGTTGAGCCCAATAATCATCAGAGATCGATTGACCAAGTGACCCGCAACAATACTCGCATAAAACCTATTTTTAATAATATTTTTATTTTTATTTTTAATAACTTATAAAATAGGTGTGAAATAATATTTCGATTTTGTTATATTAAATTTTTAAATATTTTTCAAATAATAATGTTTAAAAAATATAACATAATTTTATATATTTTGAAAACTGTTAAATACATTTGGTAAGTAATATATATTAAAATAATTATTCAACAAAAAAATCCATTAAAATAGTTGATTTTATACTTTGAATTATGTTTTAAAGTATTAATGTTTCTAAAACCATCGAGTTTATTGTTAAAAATGATATTTCTCAATTTGAATTTTAAAATTTCTCAACAGAACAAAAGTTCAACGAATAAAAAACAATAAATTATTTTGTATTATCATAAAAATGATCACCTAAGTATTTTTTTTACCTTCGTCTATGGTGTCATTTTATTATAACGATTACACAAGAATGAATATATATGAAGAAATCTTGAAATTAACCATCAAATAATTTAAAATGACTATTTTATACCACATTACATTTATCAAACATATTATTTTGGTAGACGATTCTGCATTCAAAAAGAGTTATTTCTTAAGGTTTTAGAAGATATACAAAAACAAGACGATTATTTTATCCAAAAGGATATTGTTACAGTAAGTTAGGTCTTCCTGTTTTACAAAAAAAATAACGGCGTCAATTTGTATATTAGTCTATGATTTTCACCTTATCATCATGGTGAATACATAAAAATTGACTCAAGCATAACAACTGAAATCTTAACATGTTCATATTATAAAAAAAAGATAATAAATATCGTATACATGAATAAAACACGAGGATTTCCGAGTATATTTGGCTTCTTAGATTGTATACATGGAGAATGGAAATATTTTCCTATTGAATGGCATTAAACACATATAAGGCATCATCACAGACCTACATATATACTTGAAGATATTGCATCAAACTATTTATAGATTTGACATTCATTTTTTGGTACTTCAGGTTATGATAACTATTCATTGATTGACAACCCAATCGATGAAAAAATACATTCGGTTGATTATGCTGTCAATAATAATTGTATAATATTGGATATTATTTAAAAACTTGTATATATCCAAAATGGAAAATCTTGATCCAGAAAAATATATACAAAAACGATGATAGAAAAAATACTTGCTATAAAATAGGATGTCGTTTGAAAAGATATCGAATGGGCATTTGTTATTTTACAGATCAAGTGACAAATACCACAAGATCCGATTGGAAACTAGAATAGAGAAGATTTATGCAATATAAAGAAAATATGTATCATTCTGGATAATATGATCATCGAAGATGAACAAGATGTTGAAAATGAAACTTAGGCTTATTTTCCTTACAAACGTATCACGCATCCTTTATACCTTCGTGACCCAATAATTTTGATCGCTCATATTTCTGCAAGTTCGGATAAGATTCGCAATGGAGAGAGAAATACAATGTTGAAGTCCAACCTTATAGATCATTTTTGGAACTATTTTGGTGATGAAGATAACGATTCTTAATTTTAATTTCGATTAGAGAAATATAGTCTAACAACTTTACTATTTTTTGTATAATTTGTTTTGTTTAATCTAATGTATTGTTTTTATTCAAAAATGTTTATACATTAAACATAATTTGTTTTCTTGATTTGTTAAAAAATATAAAAGCCATACATTTACCATCTCAATATAGAACTAAATAAAACTATGATAAAACCAACTAATCAATTTTAACGGAGATTGAAGAACAACATCGCACCATGTACACTAAGTTGAGCTATCATTTCATAATTAACACATTCAACACCTTCACAAATTGATTAAGACATACGAAAGATAAAATAATAACTAGTTGTTAGAGTCATCTATCAACTAAACATCTCATTTGATTAAGGTAAGTTGAATTACGTTTCAAATAATTTCCAAGCTTTTCAAAAAACAATTCAAAAGAAACTTTAGGATATTTTACACATTTTCTATTCTCCAAAAACCGTTGAAAAGTGAGAAAATCGAAAATCATATGCACTAATATAATATTCGGAAGCTAAAGACAACATCATCCTACATATATAAAATAAGAAACAAATATAACATTGTAAATAAACGATAAGGGTCAATATTATAAGTCTAAAATTTGATCAGAAAACACTATACATACGGAAGAAAATGGCTATAAATAGAAGCATACAAGAATATGGGTAGATACATGTTCAAGCAAACAAACTATAATACAAGTGTATCTTACATTTATAAAATACACCAATGTGAAGTTTAGACACACCACTACACGAGACATTATTGACATATATTTCCATCATAAATTCTTGTAAAGTAGCCACAATACCATATTTTTCAAGCACATAAGTCCAAATATTGTAACCACTCCAGCAAGTCCATAAGTTGCATCTCGATGTTTGCAATCTTTATAACTTCTCATCAGATGATTCAATAGTCTATAAAAAAACTATAGAGCATCATGCTACAAGATAAAAATGTATAATGTTTAAACTAATCTCAAACCAAATACATGGAATGGATAATTCAAATAATTTTAACTTTTTTACTTTTCACAACGAGATTAATAAAAAAATTCCAACTTAGATTTTTAGATACAATATCATAGCCACGGGAAAATAAAATACCAAAGTTATTATTTGAACTTAACCATCATATTAATATATAAAATATTCTTGTTTATGCATTAGCGGAGAAAGATATGTCAAGATTGTAGGTTGAACGACTTCTAAAGGTGTATTAAAATATATTCACCAGCTTGTCCACTATGGTATACACTTTATGATCATTCTTTGCCAAGTGTTTTGATTGAGCTCCAATAAAAATAACAACACTCTCTCGAACAATATCCTATTTTTATTCAAAAAATTATAAATAATAGGCTTTGTGCCGCACCGTAAAAAATTAAGTTTAACCAAATAATACATTATAAAATCTTTATATCTTATAAAAAATGAACATATTTATTCAAGTTGTTCTCAAACATTGGAATTAATAAGAAAACATTTTCATCGTCGAGCTTGTCAATAATCTACATACCTATATATATTTTTCTTTCACAAATATTCGCATTTGTATCAACCAACACAACAACAAATTCAAAATTCAAAAAAATATTGTTAATGTTTCGTTTTTTATCTTACATTAAAAAGGAAATATCTTCTAATCTTACATGGTGGATCAAAATCTAGCACTTTTTCCATTTAAAAAAACTTAGATGAACATTGTATTGAAATTCAAGTTAAATGAATCTTTCATACAACCCTCACATCCTAGTTTAAGTATAAAAAACAACTTATACTATCAAAATATTTATACAACCCACAATCTCGTTTGTACTTAAAATATTTATTCAGCGATTTACAAATTTTACAACTACCAACATGCCAGCTAAATCATGAAATAAATAAAAGGGGGCTACTTTAAAAAAATTATATCATGAATAATACAAAATAATTTGTTTCTCATATGTACCAAGTTTAAACATAATTATGATAATGCTTCAGTTTGAAAAGACGGACTCACAACTGATAATGGTAAAAAATAAGCAAAAAATTATACGGCAAGAAACCAGCACTTTTCTTAGTTTCAATATATATAACATATTTAAAATATTATAATATGAGTTTTAACTTTAACGAGAAATAAAATATTATACCATAGGTATTGAGATAAAGAATGGCATAACGACAATAATGTGTTTTGTTCTTAAAACATCAGTCCAAGATCATGAAAACTACACTCTTATGATTCACCTTTGACAAAAATGGAAAAATAGTCAACCCTTATAAGGGTTAAAGTAATGTGATGAACCTATATATATATATATATATATATATAATTAAGTTTAAAGAAGATCTCATGAATAGGCTATATAATATGATAAATTTAAAAGTTGGTATCTGGATGCAAATGACTATTTTGAAATACCTAAACTCTTGGCTAGAGTCGTGTACCTCTATGGTATGATGAATAATTATATTAGTCTCATAATCATTCGATTTAGGACCAACGATAATGCAAATCAATGGAATAGATTCTCACTATACGTCATAACGATCACATTCAGCATACTAAGTCCATCTTGTAAAATGGTTTAAAATCGAAGAAAAAAATTAAATAACAACAAACGTTTAAATTCAACATGTACTCACCCAGTTTTTTCTAACGAAAATTTCTTGATTACAACAACATATTATCGAACTACAATAATATCTATTATCTACATCTACTGAAAAATCAGGTCATAAGTGTATAATCCAACCACAAATAATGACATGAGTACATTGGCATGCTCAATTGTCTAAAAATATTGATTAATTAATTAGTTTCAAAAATATTTATAATTGAGCTCTAAAAAATCTTATTTTTAAAAAGATCTCAATCATAAATAATATAAATAACATAATGAAATAATTTTAAAACATCATTCATAAAAAAACATAAAGAAAAATAAGTAATTTAAAATTCAATTACACCAAACATGTCATGTATGATTTTTATTTCTTTATAGCCAATTTTTACTCTTTTACAGTATAATTGACCTGTCATCATGATTTCTTTCTCGGATCAAATTTTTTATTACTTTTGTTTTGGTGTAATTTTCATATATTTTCTCTCTAGTTTCATTTATATTTTTATATTTTTCTTTTCTTTTCTTGGATTCTAAGTTGTTTTCTTTAATGTATTATTTTGATTTTTTTGTAATGATTTTTTTTTTCTCATATAGCTAAATTCATTGACATATAGACTCATTACATCATTGTTTTTTTCATATATATTTTTTATTGGTTTCCTTTTTGGTGGTTGTTTCAATTTTTTTCTAATGAGGTTATCACCAAAAGGTAATATAGGGCTTCTGTTGGAATTATAGGATCACGTGCCAAGTAAACGAAGGGTATAACCGTGATCCGAGAAAGTAAGCACTTAGACTGCACCGTAAAAAAAGATCGAGGACTACCTATCAGGAAACGACACAGAACGACCACTGAATGACCATCACACGCAACCATCAGAAAGCAACATGGAATGGTCACTGAGGGATTACCACGCGCACCCATCAAGAAACAGCACAGAACGATTACCAAGAGACTACCGAACATATAATCAAGGATCACCCATCGGGAAACGAATCGGTATGTTAACTGATATGTAACTGAATAGATATTGCGCTTTACCAAGGCCATTTGCAAACAACATTCCCTAACTACTATAACTGTTCTCTCACGTTCGACATGGCATGTATTAAAGACGGTCCACAAACAAACTTGGTTTCAATTCTGGAATTTCTAACTTAGAAAAATAAACCCGGATTATGTACAAACATAGTTTCTAGATTAAAACTTTGATTTATCATGATCAATTTATCCATATAATGGTGACTCATTCCTTTTGTAATAAAGATTTTTTAGTTACCATCATTTATAAAAAAAATTACAAGATCTCTAAGACTTGAACTTTGGGATAACCTTAGAGAAATTTCTATAACCAATAATGAATTGTTAATTATTGGAGATTTTAATATAATATCTAATTTATATGCATATTGATAAGTTAAAAAAATGAACCAGACACATCCACTGGAAACCCTAAAGTAGCCACCCCAAAATCGTCCTCCTCATCCCCAAGAATATATGTAAGCTGCTTTATATAGCAGCAGAAATTAACATGTTGGGCATGTTGGGCCTATTGGGTATTTTAGCTTGTTGGGCATGTTGGACTGATAATTAGTCCACTAGTTTGACTCACGGGTCGAATAATTCTACCCTTATCACATATGAACAACTAGCATGTACTTCTCTTGATATTAGAGAAATTGATGACTTTGATAACACGATCCTTGATTGTAAATTGGAGGATCCAGGTTATTCTTGATCCAAATATACTTGGTCAAATAAATCTAAATGGTAATATCTTGACATGACATTATATACTTATGCATGAATAGACTTTTTTATATTATAAAGGTGAAACATATGGCAAGAACAGGCTCAGACTATTCACCTTTGTGTATCTCAATGTCAACTCTCACCGACATGCCCAAACCTCTATTAAAATTTCAAAATATATGGATAACTCATAACGATTTTTCAATACTGTGGAGAACAACTGGTTAGAACAGATAAATGGAAATTCAATTATTCAATTTTGGTCTAAATTGAAAAGACTAAAATACAAACAAAAAAACTTGGAATAGAGAGGTCTTTGGTAACTCATTTGACAGCATAGTTAATGTTGAAGACAATGTTAAACATGCTGAAAATAGGTTAGAACTCTCAATCAACAATCAAATAGAATTATCAAAGGTTTGGCCAATTCATCTTAATCTCCTAGCTAGAGAGGAAATATTTAGGGAACGGAAGAGTTCCACCAACTAGACCAAATCTGGTGACAAAAACTCAAATACTTTTCATAGTTATGTCAATAAAATAGTTAAAATAAATAGGATCAATGGTACTAAAATAAATGGTCAATAGACTGAAATTCAAACCCAAATAGTTGAATCAACAATTGATCATTTCAGAATTCTCTTAACTTGTTAATCAAGTTACCCAATTCTGGATAATATTAAAGACATTATCCCTCAAATAATTACTGACCAAGATAATAATAATTTATTGGCTCTCCTAAATGAAGAACTTAATTACATCTCTTAATAAATATAGTGTCTCTAGAGTTGATGGTTTCAACTCTAAGTTTTACCAAACTTGTTGACCAACAATTAAAACAGACCTATGTGAAGCTATAAAGGCTTATTTTAATGAAAACATAGCTACTTTTTGCATTTATGTCACAATAATATGTTTAATACCAAAAAAAGAATCCCTAATAAGTGGAAAAACTATATACTAATTCGTCTTTATACGGTTTTTAATAGAATACTGTTAAAGATAATTAATAACAGATTGGCCTCTATCATACCTAGAATAATATCAGTGGAACATGAAAGCCTTCTTGAAAACAAATATACAAATGAAAATATTTTATTTACTCAAGAACTTGTTCATGAAATCAACAAACAAACTAGAGGTGGTAACATTATACTAAAATTGGACATTGCTAAAGCATTTGATAGAATCTCTTTCAAATTTATATTCTTAATAATGAAATGTTTTGGTTTCAATGATAAATTTATACAGTTAATAAAAATATTAATTATGTCAATTTCTCCATTCTTATCAATGGTTCTTCTTATGGATACTTCAAATCTAGCAATGGTGTAAGCCACATTGACCTTTTTATCACCTAACATTTTCATCATTACTGAAGAATACCTTTTAAGATGACTTGAAAAACTCTTCTTTTAAAACCAAGTGATGTATTACTCATCTAGAGGCTCAATCAACATCCCCTAACTTTCATATGCAGATGACGTGATTATTTTCATGAATGGTTCAATAAACTATATCAAGAAAACTTGTGATTTTCTTGATCACTATCGAGCAATTTCAGATCAATTAATTAACAACATAAAATTGTCTTTATATCCCCTTAAAACATGAGCATAAACATAATAAATTCATAGAGCATACCACTGGTTTTACTCACAGTTATCTTCATTTTAAGTATTTAGGTATCAACATACACACAAGTAATAAAACTAGATACTTAGATCATTTGGTAACAAAGATAAAAAATCATGGAATGAGACAACAAATCTCTCTCATATGGAGGCAGATTGATATTGACCGTTCCAGTTTATTATATTCAAAGTTGGGGTTAAAAACACCACAGGTCCTCCATGTTTGTCACTTGTAACATATCAGTCCATATTCTTTGTCTCTGTAATAAACCGGTCCTCTATGTTTTAAAAATGTAACAAACAGATCATTTTCTGAAAATTTGAAGGACTTGTGTATTACAAATTGAAAACGTGAGGGACCTATTTATTACAGACATGAAGGACCTATTTATTATAAAAAATGATTTGTTTGTTACATTTTTAAAACATAGGAGACCAGTTTATTACAGAGACAAAAAATAAGGACTAATGTGTTACAAGTGACAAACATTGAGGACCTGTGGTGTTTTTTACCCTTCAAAGTTGTTATATTCCTAAAACTGTAATTAAAAGGATCAATATCTTAATGAATATATTCATTTTTGGGTTCCAAAGAAAACCATCAATCCATGATCTGGTCCATATGATCATCATTATGTAAATCTAAACTGAGACAAACACTTTGTCTAGAAAATAGGATAAGGTCATATAGATTTTTGTCTTGAAAAGTGGAACAATTCTCATCTCTTTATCACTCTATCTTATAATGAAAACAACACATGGTACAAAGCGGAAACAATCTGATTTTTGGTCCAATGGCTCTTAGGACTTAGACAGACTCAAAGAACATGTGCTCCCCTCTGATATAGATAGGCTTTCGAAAATAAATATAACTAACTCTATTGAAGATACACTTCTATCGAGTGTATATTTTGATGGTTCTTTTTCATTCATAAAACTTTGGCAATCAATCAGAGACTACCATCCCAAATCAATTTTATACACTAAAAGTTGGAATAACATAACCCTAAGAAGAGCTCCTTCATTATCTGGAGACTTCTTAATGGTTATATTTTTGTTGACTCTATAATACAAAAGAAAAACTTTTCTATAACATCAAAATGCCAACACTGTAACAATAGTGGAACAATTTTTCACATGTTTGTCTCTTGCCAAATATCCTTGGAAGTTTGGAAACACTTTGTATGATTATTTGGAATTCTTATTGGCCAACTTATATCTTTAAATCATATTATAAACTATTGTGTTTGTGTCAACAAACAAAACTACACACATAAGAATCATCATTTCTTCAATTATCTATTAAACCATGTGGTCAACAATAAATAACTTAAAATACAAAGGTAAAAGCAGCTCTTTTAAAACATTATTAGACAAAATAACACATACTCTTGTTAAATTATACAGTTCAAACCTATTTAATAACTCATTGGACTGGAATCTTCAAACAACCAAATAACTTGCATGCTTCAACCATCTCTCTTAGTCAAATAGATTCATCCTTCTAAAAATAGATTAAAACTAAATTGTGATGGCTCTTGCTTGTCAATTGGAGAATCCAATAGTTGTATCATTCTGAGAAATCATGATGGTGTTCTAATCAAGGCCATAGGTCATTTATATTTTAAAAACACATCTTTATTGTTGAAACCAAGGCATTGTTTGATGGTAAGTCACTGTGTAATACAAACAACAAACAACTTCACACAAGTTGATATATAACATAATCAATGTTGTTAATAGAGATGTTAAGTACAGGCAAGTCCTCATGGTACCTCTCTCTAATACATATTGTTGTAGACAATTAATTAAACCTGAAATGACCTTAAAACATATTTCCAGTGAACAAAATTTTGTTGCTGACTTGATCTCCAAATGGATCATTAAGACTAAATCTAGTTGTGACTTTCCATTAATCCAAACTCCAACACAACTTGAAGCAATTATACTACAAGAAGGTCTAAACTTAGGATACATAAGACTAACAAAATAAATTTATATAATGATGGTTCTCTTTTGATTGTGCTTTATATAAATGGGACTAACTTACTCATGACATGAGCAATCGTGATCATATATCAAAGTCATTTTATTTTTTATATTGCAGGTACTTACATGTATTTCAAGATAAAATTTAAAATAACTAAAGATAGCACGTGTTTGTGTTTTTAAATTATTGTTGGAAAAAATTGTGCCACGAATTATTTTTGATAACCTACAAATTTTAATGGTTATAAATAATTTGAAATTCATCCAAATCATAGTTGAATCTTAATAAAAATAATAATAATAATAATAAATAACAAACTTCTATTTTTAAGACTAAAAAAAGGAAAAAGGCTCCGCAAAATTCAATTTTTCTAGCACAATTATTCGTTAGAATAACCGCTTTAATTTATTATTCGCAGGTAATTCAGAAATCTTTAAATTTTAATTTTCGAATCGAATCATTTGGTTATCCGAAGTCTTTTAAGTTTTAATTTTCAAATAGAATCACTTGTTTTCATACCTAAAGACCGAAAAGCTTGACGTGTGATATAGTTTGACTTTGTAGACGGGAGGTAATCACCAAACGCCCGTAGAAGACCAACGGGGCTAGTAGTTATATCTTCACCAACCCTTACTACAGCTTTTAATATTCAAATAATCTCTTAACCCAAAATTATACAACAAAATTTTGTATAATGCAATTCCTCATAGAAAGTCTGGCAATAAATTAGTACCATGTTGAGAATACATCTAGGAAACTATATGACTCTGTCTCACATAGTTAGCTTTAGGAATGGTCTGTGTCAAATAGAATACACATCAAATCTACACTTCCAACCATCATTTGCTGGAATCTATAGTAACTCAGAAACAACAAGAAATTCAAAGACCAAGAGACATCAGTTAATACTATAATCTCTCAAGTCAAGAATGCTATTCTAAAGTTGGACATGGAAAATATCTTAAAAATGAGCTCATAGACTCACGATTTAAAATTGGCTTACAGATTTGGTTGCTTCAGTCATCTAAATTATCCTAGAAATATTTATGCAATTCATTTCTCTCCTCCTACAGCTTTAGGGTTTAAGTTGAATACTGATGTATCTTGTTCGCACTCAGAAGAAGTCACTAGAAGTGAAATTATCAGAGACTCCAAGGGTGACACCAAAGCAGATATTGGAAGAATATATGGAAAACATAGTCCCATCATATTAGAGACTCGAGCTCTCCTTGATGGCTTTATTCTATGCAACAAATTGCAAATTTTAGAACTGGATATTGAGACTTATTCTAAACTATTGCTAACTATGATTATTACTAACAAAGCACATTGGTTTCTAATTCTTATTCTTCAATGCTGCATGAAATTAATCACATCAAACATGATAATATCGTACATCAATAGATAGTAAAATGGAGCAATATATTGGGTCGTAAAACGGACAAATAAGTACAAATATAAGAGAAAATAAATTATAATTTTTTTAAATTTCTCTCTATCAAAAACTCAAAATAGTTAATTATTATTTTATTGATGATCTAATGATTTTTTTACAGGATGGTTTCAATTCTCTTAATCTCATAAAAATAGTTTAAATGATTTTTTTGGTCTTTTGAGTTTCTAAGTCAGTCCCACTAAAACTAAATTTTTTATAGTAAGATCTCATCAACATCCTAGGGTATAATTTCGGCTCACAACCTGTAAAATATATGTGTCTTTATGTAATTCAACTTGTTTATCCGAGCTCATAAAGACGAAAACAATACAAAATGACTTGTTGGTTGATGTTACACCAATAATTTTGAGCAAAGGCATTTTATAACTCGTGGTCTTGTAAGTACTGTCAATGGTAAGAGCTCGAAAAAATGTATGTAAAAAGCTGATACTTATAGGATGCATGAAATATAATTTGGTGATTTCGTCTGTTATTGTGTTAGATCGATGTCACATAAAGTAATTGTGTCATTCAGTTCACCCGACAATAATTATAATTGGGTTAACCATTTTTTTACTAAACAATATTTTTGATAAACTTTATAAATGGTGTGTAGGTTAGATAAATTTTGAATGTTATGAATCTTTAAACCCATGGTCTCTCTAGGATGAGAATCGACTATCCTTCACTTACAAACTTACTCATCGTCATCCGCTTTGATTCTAGTGGCTTAAGAATAACCATTCCAGTGCAAAAGCGGTGTGTGGTTGTATTTATCATTTAACACATGACAATCCCAATAACCATGGTGTCCTACAATTAGGTTTACTCTTAACACGAAAGGCCAACCACGTTTAATCATGAACATTTTTGTTTCTTCACAACCCTGGGTTTAGGCTTATAATATATCATATGAGTTTTTTTGAATTTATTATATATCATATGAGTTTTTTTGAATTTACCACCGTAATCATCTATAGTACTAAGGTTGATAAATCATATATTGATGTCTTCGAATTCTCCTAGGAATCAAAGCACCTTTTTGGGTGTTTACTATAAATTAATCACTTCTCCAATGTTTTACCATCATCTTCATATTTACTTTGCTAATTTTCAGAGCTTTCTCTCTCAAACACAAATTCTTCTCTTTGGTTGTGAGTTTATGTTCACAGCTAGGAACGCTTAATTCAAAGGTGGGTGGATCAGAGCTAGAAAAGGCACAAAAAGTCGAACGGGAGAGGCGCATTTCTGCAGGCCTACCTACTTCCCCCATTGACAAACCAGTAATCTCAAACACAGAGCCTGACCAGGGCTCCTCCTCAACCAGAAGTGTCAAACCGAGGAGATTGTTTCAAACCAACCTTTCTCCTATTGTTTCAGGCTCGTCGGTTCAAGAATCAGAGCCCACTGTTGAACGACGGCTAGCAGTTACCAGCTTCAAAAAGCCTTCCCCATTTATACCCATGGGGTCAGATGCAGATATCTCTCCCAATAAATTAGTCGATCGAAGAAAAGGTCGCCTGGTAAAAGGGCAGGCTTCCAAAAGCACCCCTTCAAAATCAGGGGCCAAGGACAGCAATACAGGGTCAGAGGCACCCATAAAAGTACCTAAGGACAGACTGTCCGGACCGGAGGCCACTAGCTCAAGCCTCCGAAGAGAAACCACCACATCTGAGCCCCAGCCAGAGGCCAAAGTCCAGGAAAGTATTGAAGCTCAACAGTCCGGAGGTCAGACTAAACCAACTTCTAACTCCCCCTTCCCAAAGACAACTGAAAACCCCTCCTCGGTAATGGAGGAAATAATGGAGGATTCTATCAAAGAGGCTCCGTTCGAGTCTGAACCCTCCGGAAAAACTAGTGATGTTGTTTCTGCCAAGAAGGATAAAGGAAAAGAAAAACTATGCCTTAGGCACCCAGACCTACCAGAAATTCTTGAAGGAAAAGTGGGACCTTGTTTCCACAAGGTTAGTGTTAAATATCTTCTTGCCTTACAAAAAATTACTTATGCTTTCATCCACACAGCCGAATTGGGCCAGATGCATACGGAGTGGGGGATTCCGGAGAACGTGAAAATAAGAATCCCCATAGACCCTGAAACCCCAATGGACTGCAAGCTTAGTGAAATAGTCATCTTCACTGAGCTCTTTAACTAGGGGATAAGGTTTCCCTTAGATCCGGAGATAGTTAGGTACTTCCACCTCATCAAACTTTTCCCCAATCAACTGAGCCCCAACGCCTGGTACACTCTTATGGCCTGTATCATGGCCTCCAGGCTCTCCGGAATTCCTTTACCAATGGAGGAATTCGCAGCTGTGGCCAGCCTCTGCAGAAACCACCACATTCCCTTCTAT
Organism: Limnanthes douglasii subsp. nivea; assembly: GCA_036936605.1. Lineage (NCBI taxonomy): Eukaryota > Viridiplantae > Streptophyta > Magnoliopsida > Brassicales > Limnanthaceae > Limnanthes > Limnanthes douglasii. The sequence continues at coordinate 212,931,399 of JAUPFV010000004.1, forward strand.
CACTTCAACATGGGTGATAATTATAAAGCAGTGGACGACCTGCTTGATTCGGAGAGAAATTGGAGGACTCAATTCTTGTTCGTGAGCGGCGCTTGGGAGAATGGGAGGAAGATCAAAGCCGGAGTCAACCTGAGTCTCCTCACCAGCAGATGGAGAAGTGATCGTAAGGATCCTACCTTACACTTGTATTTTTATTTTTATCAAATTTGTTTAAACTGACTGGCTTTGTCTTTTTTTCTTGACAGAGCTGCCCAAAGACTTCAATGACTATTTAAAGGCCGGGCAGACCACTTGTACCAAGATCAACACTTTGGCTGCTGAAAAGTGGGGAAACCGTTTTCATGACGCCTTTACCGGAGGAAATCTCGCAAGGTCTCATCTCTGGAACACTACTGGCCGGAGAGACTTGACATAGGAGGAACTTACCACTCCACCCCCTCCGGATGTTGTCCTTAAACACATGCACCGGACGGGTCACTGTACTTGCCAGGTCGAGCCAAGGCCCCAAGTAAGATGAAAGGAAAAAAAGGGAAAGGCAAGAAGGTTGCGGGTGAGGCTAATCCTGCCGAGGTAGAGGAGACTACTCCAACAAAACCAGAGGGGCCAGTTCCAAGCCAGATCGATGCTGCTCTACTAGAAGTGGTAGAGCATGAGAGTGCTAGGGAAGAAACAAGATCTCCAAAACCCCCAAGGGTTCCTAAGAGAGACCGGAGACGAGGAGCAGAAAGCAAGGAGAGGGAGACCAAGAAGAAAAAGACCTCCAGGGGTGATGAACTTTCTCTCCGGCCTCCAGAGCCTCTCCCTCTTGTTGACCCTATCGATCCAACAAGAGCAGAGGAGATCCTTGACGACTTTCGAACGGATGAGTTTGGAGGAGGAGACCTTAGTATTGATGGTGTCGATCTTACGGGGCTTGAGGGGCTTGGTGAGTACTTCGAAAATCTCCCCAATGATGACTTTGCTGGGCCATATCCCCCTCCAAGTACTTCGAACACCGTTACCTTAAATGGTAAAACCTTCACTATTTCAAGTGAAAGAGAGGCTATAACTCACTCTATATTGAGCACCGTTCAGCCAGTGTTGGTCCTGGAGAAGCAAGTACGAGGTCAGGCAGCAATCATTACTGCCCTTAATTCTGACAAGGAGAGATTGTCCGGAGACCTCCTTGCTGCCAACCAAAACTTTGATGTTTTGAAGAGAGAAAACGAGGAGTTTAAGAAAAGCCACGAGGGTTGGGTCACCAAAGTAGCTGCCCTAGAAGATACTATCAAAGGTCTCCGGGAAAAGCAGTCCGAGTTGGAGAAAGATCTTACCTCTTCAAAAGAGGAGTTGAAGACAAAAAATCAAGTCATTCTTACTCTGACCAACGACAAGATCGCCCTCGAAGACTCGGTGTCCAAGGCTATAGAGGAAAAGGCTGATCTGCTAAGGGAGCAAGAGGCAAAAATCCAGGCCAAGATTGATGCTTATGCTAATAATGTGATTGACAGTCAAGAAGAGATGTATGCCAAGGTGAAGTCGGACATGGTCTTGCTTTTTCATGAGAAGTTTCCAAAGAGGAATCTAGGAGACTTATGGTCTTTTGTAGAGTATCCAGACCTTCCCTTCCATAAAATGGCTGAGGGTGACAGGTATGACTTCTCCTGTGCGTCCTCATCCGATGAAGAAGAGAACACCGGGGAGAGTCCAGGTGAGGGGAATGATGACCCCAAGAAGAAGAAAACAGGTGAGGTTGAGCCATCTTCAAAGGCTCAGTCTTAGAATATCAATTATCTCTTGTATGTTTTTTTTTTATTAAACTAAAGTCCTTGGAAGGCCAAGGCATTTCTGTAACCGTGTCCGGTGTTTGTTCGGACATATCTGTTTGTTTTGAAAACTTAAAGTCCTTGGATGGCCAAGGCACTTCGGTTATTTTAATGGATGTCTTTCTTTTTCACAACTCTTGCATTCTTTCATAGTTTGTTTCAATTTTGGTGGCTAGTGTTTAAACAGCCCTTAGTTATTTCATAAATATTCTAAAGCGAGAGTGTTTAAAGTCTCTGATGACAAATGTTTAAGCAGTCATCATTCCTTTAATTCAATCCGGATGGTGTGACAAGAAACAAAGTAAGAACACTCCGAATTTTTAAGAATGCATCAAATTTTATAAAAAAGCCCGGACACCTCATTAAAACCTCCCCGCGCCACCAGGGTAGGAAAGAGTATGCCCCCAAATATTTACATAGATTTTTAAACAAGTAAATATTTACATAGTTTCTACTCCAAGTACATTCGGAGATGCTCAATGTTCCAAGGGTGATTCAAAACCCTTCCATCCTTGTCTTCTAGCCATTATGTTCCAGGTTTAAGCCTTTCAATGACCATATAAGGTCCTTCCCAAGTTGGGGCCAGTTTACCGAGCAGTTTCTCTTTAGTGTGTAAGAAGACTCTCCTTAACACCTTATCCCCCGGCTGAAAATCTCTTCTTTTAACTCTGGAAGCAAACCTACTTCTCATCAAACCCTGATAGTGTGCAGCTCTAAGGTGAGCTTTAACTCTTCTTTCTTCTATTAAGTCGAGTTAACCTCTGATTGCCACTTAATTAGCGTGGTCAAAGAATTGTGAACTCGAAATGATGGGAGAGTTGCTTCTATGGGAGCTATAGCATCCATCCCATAGACCAAAGCAAAAGGTGACTCTTGTGTCGCAGCCCCAAGTGTAGTCCGGTAGGCCCACAAAACCTCTTGTAAATAACTGGGCCATTTTCCAGCAGCCCCTTCTAAATTTTTCTTTAATCCGGAAAGTATAGTTTGGTTAGCCACTTCAACCTGACCATTTGCTTGTGGGTGGAAAGGTGAAGAGAAACAATGTTGTATACCTCTAGAGGCACAGAAACTCTCCATTTCCTTGTTGTCGAACTGTGGCCCATTGTCTGTCGTTATCTTCTGTGGGATGCCAAATCTGCAACAAATATTTGACAAAATGAATTTTATGACAGCTTTTGATGTTGTACCAGCCAACGGGGTTGCTTCGATCCACTTCGAAAAATAATAAATTGCAACAATTATTGTCATGCGTCCTCCAGATGCCGTAGGTAAAGGTCCCACCAAATCCAACCCCCATCGAGCAAAAGGTATAGACTCATAAATTTACTCTAAAGGGATGGCTGGGACATGAATTTCATTGCAATATCTTTGGCATGGGTCACACCTCCTCACCAGCTCCTTTACATCTTGCATTATAAAGGGTCAATAATAACCAGCCAACAAAACTCTTCTTATTAGAGCCCTGAATCCACAGTGAACTGATCCCTCACCATCATGTAATTTGGAGAGGACTATTTGAGATTCATCATCCCCCAAACATCGTAAAAGGGGTTTACTGTAAGACTTCTTATAAAGAACATCTCTTAGTATGATGAAACTATGAGCCTTGTACTTTACTTTTCTTGCTATCGACTTGTCCGGAGGCAAAATACCATCGGAGAGATACTTCAGGAGAGGAAACCTCCAATCTTGAGGTTGTTTCATATGTACATCAAAACTTTCTTCCTCCTTACCCATATTGAGTTGAATGGAAGGACACTCCAGCACATGGATCCAAAGGTATAACTCAGTATAGGCTATGGTTGCCAAGGAATCTGCTAGTTCATTTTCTGTTCGGGGTATGTGCTCATAAACGATGCTTTTGAACTTAAGTGCCTCATTTTTAAGAAGAAGTAAGTACTTCACTAGTTGCTCCTTTTTTGCCTCAGATTGGCCTTGCGCATGGTGGATAAGAAGCTGGGAATCACTCATCAGCTTGACCCTTTTGGCCCCACAAATATGAGCTAACTTTAAACCAGCTATAGCAGCTTCGTATTCGGACTCATTGTTGGAAGCCCTAAAAGCAAAACATATAGCTTGGTACATTTTGTCACCATACGGAGAGGTCAAGCATACCCCTGCACCACATCCCATAGTACTTGATCCACCATACGTCCGGACAACCCAGACCTTTTTATCTTTTATCTCAGTTGTTTGCTCTGTATCCCTATCCGAGTGGAATTCAACTAAAAAATCAGCCACAGGTTGGGCTTTGATTGCTGTTCGATGAGCAACATCAATATCGAAGTCCCCCAACTCCACTGACCACTTAGTCATTCTACTTGAAATGTCTGACTTTTGAAGAACATTTTTCAAGGGATAGGATGTTCGGACGATAATAGGATGAGCCTGAAAATAAGGCCTCATCTTCCTTGCAGCAATTACCAAGGCTAATGCTAATTTTTCGAGCTTTAAATAGCGTTTTTCTGCATCTATCAAGCTCTTGCTGATGTAGTACACTGGACGGGGGTAATTATCCACCTCTCTTACCAATACAGCACTGATGGCACAACTGGAAACTGCCAAGTATACGAAGAGTGTCTCTCCATCAACAGGTTTAAATAAAGTCTTGGGGGAGGACATATGTTTCTTAATCTCATTGAAGGCCTCATCACACTATGAAGTCCAGTCAAATCTCTTTGCACCCTTTAAAGTTTGAAAAAACGAGGCACATCTGTCCGAAGACCTCGAGATGAACCGATTTAAAGCAGCCAACCTCTCAGTCAACCGTTGTACTTCTTTAATATTCCGAGGAGGCTCTATTTGGAATAAAGCATTAAGCTGGTCCGGATCGGGCTGTATCCCTTGCTCAGTTATTATATACCCCAGGAATTTCTCGGACTACACTCCGAACACACACTTCTTTGGATTTAGTTTCAAATTTACTTTTACTAAGTTAGCAAAAGTTTCTTGGAGATTTGCCAAGTGTAGTTCTTCATCCACACTTTTTACCATCATGTCATCAATGTACACCTCCATATTTCTTCCAATTTGATCAGCAAAGGCTTTATTTACTAACCTCTGATAGGTATCCCCAGCATTTTTTAACCCAAATGGCATCACCTTGTAACAATGAAGACCCCTATCAGTGACAAATGTGGTATGCTCCTGATCCTTTGGATCTACTTGAATCTGATTGTACCCGGAAAAGGCATCCATGAAAGACAGTAGCTTATTCCCAGAAGTGGAATCCACCAGCTGATCAATCCGGGGGACCATGTATAAATCTTTTGGGCAAGCTCTATTGAGATCTGTGAAGTCAATGCACATACGCCACTTGCCATTCTTCTTTTTTACCAAGACCGGATTGGCTATCCACAAAGGATACTGAGACTCCTTTATATGCCCCATTTTAGTTAGCTTGTCAACTTCTTGAACAATAACATCAGCCTTTTCCTTGTAAAAAGCCCTTCTCTTTTGTACCACAGGTGCTATGTCTCTCCAGATGGATATGTGATGTGATATAATATCTGCTGGAACCCCGGTAACATCAGCATTGTACCAAGAAAAAACATGTTGATGGTCTTTTAGAAACTTCAACATTTTACTCTTCAGTTCGGATGGCATTGTGGACCCTATCTTAACATTTTTTTCCCTCTTCCAAAGAATGTGTTTCAACTTCTTCAACCTGTATTAACACTCCAGGGGTCTCTCTGGGTTCATCAATTTCACCCTCACCCCTAGAAAGCCCCTCAAACTACTATTCTTCATTGATACGAACTGCCCCCAGCGTCCGTGGAGCCAGTGCTGTGGCATAACACTCTCTTGCAATCTTTTGGCTGCTCCGAACAACTCCCACTTGTCCTTGAACAACATATTTCAGACATTGGTGGACTGTTGAGGCCACTGCATGCATCCTAGAGAGCCAAGACCTCCCTAAAATAGCATTATAACAAGTGGGAAAATCCACCACAATAAAAAGTATTCTAACCATCTTCTTAAAAGGGACCTTGCCCAACAAAACCTCCTCTTCGAACTCCCCGATCACATCTGCTGAGCTTCCAGTGAAACCCACAATTGATCTGTCCGAACGCTGAATTATAGCTGGGTTTTTCATCTTTTTGTAAGAGGTTAAAAATATGATATTGGCTGAACTCCCAGTATCCACCAAGATTCGTCTTATGTCATTGCCCCCAATGGATGCTCCTATGACAACAACATCTTCATGAGGGCCAGCTATATCCCTCAAGTAATCTTCATCAAAAACAATGAAGGGAAATGGAATCTGTGATTGATAAGAGGTCATGCCTCCTTCCAGCTGGGTAGCTAAAGTATGAACGTGCCTCTTTCTTGAAGAAGCAGTGGGTGCTGTCATAGTATCCCTCCGAAAATTGTGAGTGACTCAAAAAAGTTAATAAGCCCGAAGACTGTTTTACAATGTTCCTCAATGGCACCCACTCTGTTTCGAGTTGGATCAGGATCCAAGTACTCTGACTCTACATCGAATCTTTCAATTATAACCATAGCTCCCTCTGGAGCGGAAGTGCCTGCATTATTTGGACCAGGCCGATGAGCATTATCAGGCCTATTTCCTCCTCTTCTTTTGACATATGCCCCCACCTTTCCTCTTTCAATTAAATTTTGGACTTCTTGTTTTAAAGCAATACAATCGTCGGTGGTATGGCCAGTATCATTATGGTACTGACAGAAGGAATTGTTACGATGTTCCCTAGGAGATTGCAGTGCAGCCGGCCTTCTATAGTGTACTTCTTCCTTTGTTTTGTCATAAATGGTGGCCACACTTTCTTTCAACTCAGTAAACCACTCCGGTTGAACCCAAGGCCCTCTCTTATTTCTAGATTGTTGACTCTGGGCAGGTGCAGCTTGCTGAGACTGAGCTTTAGCTCTGTTATGACCCTGTCCGGCCTCCCTTGTCTTGTTCCTGGACTGATTTTGGTTGGGGTTTGGTGCAGCCGGGGCAGACCTCACCTTCATGTGCACCCTAGTTTTCTTTGTTTCATCAACGTTAATTTTCTTTCCGACCTGATTCCGTAGACCTCCCCAGTCATGGCTTTCTTTCTGGTCACTGAATCAGCCAAATTTCCATGGTTTAAGCCCTGCCTTAAAAATGTTATGGCTACTTGCTCAAAGCAATCAGCCAACCCGTTTTTGGTGTTTACAAAACGACTTATGTATTCTTTCAGTGATTTGTTCGGTTCTTGGGCACAATGCATAATTGTGTCCCCATTGCCCTTCAATTTCTTACTTCCAACGAACTACCTTCGAAAGGTCACCCAAAAGGTATCGAAATTTCTAATGGAACCTTATGGTAGGCTGTTATACCACTTCAGAGCACTCCCCATAAAGGATTGGGAGAATGCTCTACAGAGTAACTTGTCATCATCATCGAAATTCATCATGAAGTTTTTAAATTGCTCCAAGTGGTTGTCCGGATCTTTACTGCCATTGTATTTCTCTATTTTTGTGCTATCAAACCTCTTTGGGAGGTTTCCGAATAGAATCTTGGAAGACAATAGAGATTGTCTCCAATTCCGGCCACGACTGAAAACGGTATCCTCATTGGGAGTTGCAAAGATACCTAGTTCATCATGGAAAGCAAAAGGATCCACCAGCATCCGGTCTATATGTCTCCGGCTGTGAGATGATCCTTTGCCTATATTCCTCTTTAACTTTCCATGTCTATCCCTTTTTCTTGAATACTTTTTAATCAACTTTTGTTTCTTTTTAGATCACCCCTCATCACTACTATAGGATAAGGACTCTTCAACTCCATCCTCGCCCGAGGAGCTACTAGAAGATTCCGAGTCTGAATCAGAACTTTCCACCGGTTTGGATCGGTGAGACTTTTTGGAGCTAGCATGAGACTTCTTCGTACTCACATGGGTCTTCGAAGGCTCATGCTCTCTAGGGTTGTCAGTATGATGAGCAACTGATGCCTTTGACTTCTCTTTTATGCCCATCTTTGCCTTCTCTTCCCTCAGAGCTTCTATCTCACCATTTAATCTATCACGCTCCTTGATGGTGTATTCATCATTTTCACCCACCACTTCGAGCAAAGCTGGTGGTACTTCTGGTGCGTCCGGATTCATTCGGACTGGTTTTTCGGATGGTTTTGAATGCTAGATTCAGCCACCGTCGTTCTCCCACTGTGGTCGCCAATTTGGTGTGGTTTATTTTTGTCTGAGGGTAAGTTTGTAATTTTTGTTTAGAGTTTTGTGGAAGTTTGTGAGTATTTAATGTTTGGGTAGAGTGTAAAGGGAGAATTAAGCAGCCTGGTTGTATTTAATTTTCATTAGCCTCATTTAATGTTAATGGTTGGGTATTTATACCATTATATTTGGGTCTTATAGGCTTTCGGGTCGTGTTTAATAGACCCGTGTCGAGTTTAAGGACCCATTAGTTCTAAGTACGAGAACAGGCAGCTTAGTCAAGAAGTGATTAGGTTTTAAGTACTTTAGTTCTGTTCGAACAGTCCAATGGATGATGGTGTCTGAACTGCCCCTGTCCGGTTAGGTAGACATTGTCCGAACTGACCCTGTCCGAAGTGGTGACTGAATCCGGACTCATCAAGCTTAGATTTTAGAAATGATTTTGTAAACAACATTTCAAAGGACAATCGGTCTAAAATCAGAAGCTTCGGAAGGGGAATCCTTTATGGGAATAAGGGAAATGAAAATGGAATTCCAAGAGGGGTTAATTTCTCAGGATTGAAAAACTTCATGAACCCCATTACAGATGTCTTCCCCAACAATATTCCTGGAGGTTAAAAAAAGAGTTGAAACCATCGGGACCATGATATTTATCACTATCAATGCTGAAAAGGGCCGATTCGGTCTCGGTGTTAGTGATCTCACAGACCATAGAGGCCTTGTCAGAATCATTAACTTTAAAGGATATGAGAGAGGCTACTTTATCCAACATCGGATAACCAGAGGGGAGCTAGGTACCCATGGCGTTTTCAAAATATCTCACAAAGACCTTAGAAACACTAGCAAAAGAGGAGACATAGATGCCAAGGTCATTATTGATAGAGATAATTTTATTTCGATAAAGACAAGTTTTAATACTGTTGTGAAAGAATTTGATGTTTTTATCACCCAGCTTGATCCAGTTTTCTCTAGATTTTTGCTTGAGGAAGGATTTTTCGGCGCAACTTAAAAAGATGAAAGTTTTAGAAGCTTTGAATTCCCTGGTAACAAAGGCAGGGTTTATGGTATCATTTGCAAGGTCAGATTGAGCATTAAAGAGTATATTTTGGGCTTAGGACACTCTGGTACTAATGTCGCTATACTCATTCCAGTTGAGATTAGCAAGGTCGTGTTGAAGACGATTGAGTTTGTCCGTGACACGACTTATACCAAATGACGAGATAGGAAGGTTCCAGCTTGTGCATGCAATGTTTTTGAACTGGGGGTGGGACTACCACATGTTAAAGAATTTTAAAGGTTTCTTACGCCTCTACCTAGGGAGCCCAAGGTTTAGGATGACAGTGGTATGATCAGAGGAACGAAGAAAACAAAAGTGGGCGAAAGACATGGGAAATAGATTATCACAATCAAGATTGACTAGAACACGATCTATTTTAGAGAGCAAGGGGGCGGGACGGTTGTTTGTTGATCCAAGAGAATTGGAATCTTGTGGATCTAAGGTCACTGAGCTCACTAAGATAGCACCAATTGTTGAATTCGTCAATTTCTGAAGACCATGTATCTGAAGAGCCTAGAAGCTCCGCTGGATGACAGATGGCATTATAATCCCTTAAGGCAACCCAGTGGATGCCCTGACTGAGATTGGAGATAGAAATTAAATCATTCCAAAGAGGAATACAATCACGAGCCTCGTTAAAAGCATATATAGAAGTGAAGTTAAACGTGGCATTGAAATTATGACATTTGGCAGAATAGTGGATGAATTGGGGCGATTGGAAAATCCTAAAAACAGAAATGACACTAGGGTTCCATATAATCCAGATTCTACCAAGGGGTGGGCAGAATGGTTGGTGATAACATGCCAGATGAGGGCAATATGCCTAAGAATAGGGTTGACTTTAACAAGTCGGACTTTAGTTTCAACTAAAATTAACAGGGAGATATTATTACTAATAATAAAATCAGTAATATCCTTTTGTCTGAGGAAGCATACTTACAGTATATCAGACGATGATCCTGTCGGAGGATAAATCTTTGTTACCTTTGTCGATGTTTCCGGAGGAACGAATCCTTTTTGGAGGAGAGTCAACCTCATCACCATTGTCATATTCATTAGTCTCAGGTAAAGGGGCAAGATGATGATCGATAACTAACTCTGGATCCATCTTGGACGGGTCCCGTTCCTCAGACAACGGAATATGGGGGGTCAATTCTTGCCCCAGTATGAGGGTCTTTGATAAGGGGGGGGGATAAAGGGACCCAATTCTTTAAAATTATAAACTTTCCACCAAAATTCCAAAGGGCACCCTCTAAAAATTCTTTAGCCATCTCCTCCGAACCAAATTTATAAAAGGAAATAGTCTTCGGGAAGAGATTTGTAATCCTTTAGACCAAATTTTTCCCACATAGCCTCAACGTTGGCTTTAAGTAAAGAGAGATTGTGAGGTTGGGTGAGGCAATAACCTGAAAGTCAAGCTTTCCACAAATCCGCAGATCCCAAAGCGGATTCTCCCATAATGAAATCATCTCCGTCTAACTCCATGGGGTTGAGCCCAATAATCATCAGAGATCGATTGACCAAGTGACCCGCAACAATACTCGCATAAAACCTATTTTTAATAATATTTTTATTTTTATTTTTAATAACTTATAAAATAGGTGTGAAATAATATTTCGATTTTGTTATATTAAATTTTTAAATATTTTTCAAATAATAATGTTTAAAAAATATAACATAATTTTATATATTTTGAAAACTGTTAAATACATTTGGTAAGTAATATATATTAAAATAATTATTCAACAAAAAAATCCATTAAAATAGTTGATTTTATACTTTGAATTATGTTTTAAAGTATTAATGTTTCTAAAACCATCGAGTTTATTGTTAAAAATGATATTTCTCAATTTGAATTTTAAAATTTCTCAACAGAACAAAAGTTCAACGAATAAAAAACAATAAATTATTTTGTATTATCATAAAAATGATCACCTAAGTATTTTTTTTACCTTCGTCTATGGTGTCATTTTATTATAACGATTACACAAGAATGAATATATATGAAGAAATCTTGAAATTAACCATCAAATAATTTAAAATGACTATTTTATACCACATTACATTTATCAAACATATTATTTTGGTAGACGATTCTGCATTCAAAAAGAGTTATTTCTTAAGGTTTTAGAAGATATACAAAAACAAGACGATTATTTTATCCAAAAGGATATTGTTACAGTAAGTTAGGTCTTCCTGTTTTACAAAAAAAATAACGGCGTCAATTTGTATATTAGTCTATGATTTTCACCTTATCATCACGGTGAATACATAAAAATTGACTCAAGCATAACAACTGAAATCTTAACATGTTCATATTATAAAAAAAAGATAATAAATATCGTATACATGAATAAAACACGATGATTTCCGAGTATATTTGGCTTCTTAGATTGTATACATGGAGAATGGAAATATTTTCCTATTGAATGGCATTAAACACATATAAGGCATCATCACAGACCTACATATATACTTGAAGATATTGCATCAAACTATTTATAGATTTGACATTCATTTTTTGGTACTTCAGGTTATGATAACTATTCATTGATTGACAACCCAATCGATGAAAAAATACATTCGGTTGATTATGCTGTCAATAATAATTGTATAATATTGGATATTATTTAAAAACTTGTATATATCCAAAATGGAAAATCTTGATCCAGAAAAATATATACAAAAACGATGATAGAAAAAATACTTGCTATAAAATAGGATGTCGTTTGAAAAGATATCGAATGGGCATTTGTTATTTTACAGATCAAGTGAGAAATACCACAAGATCCGATTGGAAACTAGAATAGAGAAGATTTATGCAATATAAAGAAAATATGTATCATTCTGGATAATATGATCATCGAAGATGAACAAGATGTTGAAAATGAAACTTAGGCTTATTTTCCTTACAAACGTATCACGCATCCTTTATACCTTCGTGACCCAATAATTTTGATCGCTCATATTTCTGCAAGTTCGGATAAGATTCGCAATGGAGAGAGAAATACAATGTTGAAGTCCAACCTTATAGATCATTTTTGGAACTATTTTGGTGATGAAGATAACGATTCTTAATTTTAATTTCGATTAGAGAAATATAGTCTAACAACTTTACTATTTTTTGTATAATTTGTTTTGTTTAATCTAATGTATTGTTTTTATTCAAAAATGTTTATACATTAAACATAATTTGTTTTCTTGATTTGTTAAAAAATATAAAAGCCATACATTTACCATCTCAATATAGAACTAAATAAAACTATGATAAAACCAACTAATCAATTTTAACAGAGATTGAAGAACAACATCGCACCATGTACACTAAGTTGAGCTATCATTTCATAATTAACACATTCAACACCTTCACAAATTGATTAAGACATACGAAAGATAAAATAATAACTAGTTGTTAGAGTCATCTATCAACTAAACATCTCATTTGATTAAGGTAAGTTGAATTACGTTTCAAATAATTTCCAAGCTTTTCAAAAAACAATTCAAAAGAAACTTTAGGATATTTTACACATTTTCTATTCTCCAAAAACCGTTGAAAAGTGAGAAAATCGAAAATCATATGCACTAATATAATATTCGGAAGCTAAAGACAACATCATCCTACATATATAAAATAAGAAACAAATATAACATTGTAAATAAACGATAAGGGTCAATATTATAAGTCTAAAATTTGATCAGAAAACACTATACATACGGAAGAAAATGGCTATAAATAGAAGCATACAAGAATATGGGTAGATACATGTTCAAGCAAACAAACTATAATACAAGTGTATCTTACATTTATAAAATACACCAATGTGAAGTTTAGACACACCACTACACGAGACATTATTGACATATATTTCCATCATAAATTCTTGTAAAGTAGCCACAATACCATATTTTTCAAGCACATAAGTCCAAATATTGTAACCACTCCAGCAAGTCCATAAGTTGCATCTCGATGTTTGCAATCTTTATAACTTCTCATCAGATGATTCAATAGTCTATAAAAAAAACTATAGAGCATCATGCTACAAGATAAAAATGTATAATGTTTAAACTAATCTCAAACCAAATACATGGAATGGATAATTCAAATAATTTTAACTTTTTTACTTTTCACAACGAGATTAATAAAAAAATTCCAACTTAGATTTTTAGATACAATATCATAGCCACGGGAAAATAAAATACCAAAGTTATTATTTGAACTTAACCATCATATTAATATATAAAATATTCTTGTTTATGCATTAGCGGAGAAAGATATGTCAAGATTGTAGGTTGAACGACTTCTAAAGGTGTATTAAAATATATTCACCAGCTTGTCCACTATGGTATACACTTTATGATCATTCTTTGCCAAGTGTTTTGATTGAGCTCCAATAAAAATAACAACACTCTCTCGAACAATATCCTATTTTTATTCAAAAAATTATAAATAATAGGCTTTGTGCCGCACCGTAAAAAATTAAGTTTAACCAAATAATACATTATAAAATCTTTATATCTTATAAAAAATGAACATATTTATTCAAGTTGTTCTCAAACATTGGAATTAATAAGAAAACATTTTCATCGTCGAGCTTGTCAATAATCTACATACCTATATATATTTTTCTTTCACAAATATTCGCATTTGTATCAACCAACACAACAACAAATTCAAAATTCAAAAAAATATTGTTAATGTTTCGTTTTTTATCTTACATTAAAAAGGAAATATCTTCTAATCTTACATGGTGGATCAAAATCTAGCACTTTTTCCATTTAAAAAAACTTAGATGAACATTGTATTGAAATTCAAGTTAAATGAATCTTTCATACAACCCTCACATCCTAGTTTAAGTATAAAAAACAACTTATACTATCAAAATATTTATACAACCCACAATCTCGTTTGTACTTCAAATATTTATTCAGCGATTTACAAATTTTACAACTACCAACATGCCAGCTAAATCATGAAATAAATAAAAGGGGGCTACTTTAAAAAAATTATATCATGAATAATACAAAATAATTTGTTTCTCATATGTACCAAGTTTAAACATAATTATGATAATGCTTCAGTTTGAAAAGACGGACTCACAACTGATAATGGTAAAAAATAAGCAAAAAATTATACGGCAAGAAACCAGCACTTTTCTTAGTTTCAATATATATAACATATTTAAAATATTATAATATGAGTTTTAACTTTAACGAGAAATAAAATATTATACCATAGGTATTGAGATAAAGAATGGCATAACGACAATAATGTGTTTTGTTCTTAAAACATCAGTCCAAGATCATGAAAACTACACTCTTATGATTCACCTTTGACAAAAATGGAAAAATAGTCAACCCTTATAAGGGTTAAAGTAATGTGATGAACCTATATATATATATATATATATATATATATATATATATATATATATATAATTAAGTTTAAAGAAGATCTCATGAATAGGCTATATAATATGATAAATTTAAAAGTTGGTATCTGGATGCAAATGACTATTTTGAAATACCTAAACTCTTGGCTACAGTCGTGTACCTCTATGGTATGATGAATAATTATATTAGTCTCATAATCATTCGATTTAGGACCAACGATAATGCAAATCAATGGAATAGATTCTCACTATACGTCATAACGATCACATTCAGCATACTAAGTCCATCTTGTAAAATGGTTTAAAATCGAAGAAAAAAATTAAATAACAACAAACGTTTAAATTCAACATGTACTCACCCAGTTTTTTCTAACGAAAATTTCTTGATTACAACAACATATTATCGAACTACAATAATATCTATTATCTACATCTACTGAAAAATCAGGTCATAAGTGTATAATCCAACCACAAATAATGACATGAGTACATTGGCATGCTCAATTGTCTAAAAATATTGATTAATTAATTAGTTTCAAAAATATTTATAATTGAGCTCTAAAAAATCTTATTTTTAAAAAGATCTCAATCATAAATAATATAAATAACATAATGAAATAATTTTAAAACATCATTCATAAAAAAACATAAAGAAAAATAAGTAATTTAAAATTCAATTACACCAAACATGTCATGTATGATTTTTATTTCTTTATAGCCAATTTTTACTCTTTTACAGTATAATTGACCTGTCATCATGATTTCTTTCTCGGATCAATTTTTTTATTACTTTTGTTTTGGTGTAATTTTCATATATTTTCTCTCTAGTTTCATTTATATTTTTATATTTTTCTTTTCTTTTCTTGGATTCTAAGTTGTTTTCTTTAATGTATTATTTTGATTTTTTTGTAATGATTTTTTTTTTCTCATATAGCTAAATTCATTGACATATAGACTCATTACATCATTGTTTTTTTCATATATATTTTTTATTGGTTTCCTTTTTGGTGGTTGTTTCAATTTTTTTCTAATGAGGTTATCACCAAAAGGTAATATAGGGCTTCTGTTGGAATTATAGGATCACGTGCCAAGTAAACGAAGGGTATAACCGTGATCCGAGAAAGTAAGCACTTAGACTGCACCGTAAAAAAAGATCGAGGACTACCTATCAGGAAACGACACAGAACGACCACTGAATGACCATCACACGCAACCATCAGAAAGCAACATGGAATGGTCACTGAGGGATTACCACGCGCACCCATCAAGAAACAGCACAGAACGATTACCAAGAGACTACCGAACATATAATCAAGGATCACCCATCGGGAAACGAATCGGTATGTTAACTGATATGTAACTGAATAGATATTGCGCTTTACCAAGGCCATTTGCAAACAACATTCCCTAACTACTATAACTGTTCTCTCACGTTCGACATAGCATGTATTAAAGACGGTCCACAAACAAACTTGGTTTCAATTCTGGAATTTCTAACTTAGAAAAATAAACCCGGATTATGTACAAACATAGTTTCTAGATTAAAACTTTGATTTATCATGATCAATTTATCCATATAATGGTGACTCATTCCTTTTGTAATAAAGATTTTTTAGTTACCATCATTTATAAAAAAAATTACAAGATCTCTAAGACTTGAACTTTGGGATAACCTTAGAGAAATTTCTATAACCAATAATGAATTGTTAATTATTGGAGATTTTAATATAATATCTAATTTATATGCATATTGATAAGTTAAAAAAATGAACCAGACACATCCACTGGAAACCCTAAAGTAGCCACCCCAAAATCGTCCTCCTCATCCCCAAGAATATATGTAAGCTGCTTTATATAGCAGCAGAAATTAACATGTTGGGCATGTTGGGCCTATTGGGTATTTTAGCTTGTTGGGCATGTTGGACTAATAATTAGTCCACTAGTTTGACTCACGGGTCGAATAATTCTACCCTTATCACATATGAACAACTAGCATGTACTTCTCTTGATATTAGAGAAATTGATGACTTTGATAACACGATCCTTGATTGTAAATTGGAGGATCCAGGTTATTCTTGATCCAAATATACTTGGTCAAATAAATCTAAATGGTAATATCTTGACATGACATTATATACTTATGCATGAATAGACTTTTTTATATTATAAAGGTGAAACATATGGCAAGAACAGGCTCAGACTATTCACCTTTGTGTATCTCAATGTCAACTCTCACCGACATGCCCAAACCTCTATTAAAATTTCAAAATATATGGATAACTCATAACGATTTTTCAATACTGTGGAGAACAACTGGTTAGAACAGATAAATGGAAATTCAATTATTCAATTTTGGTCTAAATTGAAAAGACTAAAATACAAACAAAAAAACTTAGAATAGAGAGGTCTTTGGTAACTCATTTGACAGCATAGTTAATGTTGAAGACAATGTTAAACATGCTGAAAATAGGTTAGAACTCTCAATCAACAATCAAATAGAATTATCAAAGGTTTGGCCAATTCATCTTAATCTCCTAGCTAGAGAGGAAATATTTAGGGAACGGAAGAGTTCCACCAACTAGACCAAATCTGGTGACAAAAACTCAAATACTTTTCATAGTTATGCCAATAAAATAGTTAAAATAAATAGGATCAATGGTACTAAAATAAATGGTCAATAGACTGAAATTCAAACCCAAATAGTTGAATCAACAATTGATCATTTCAGAATTCTCTTAACTTGTTAATCAAGTTACCCAATTCTGGATAATATTAAAGACATTATCCCTCAAATAATTACTGACCAAGATAATAATAATTTATTGGCTCTCCTAAATGAAGAACTTAATTACATCTCTTAATAAATATAGTGTCTCTAGAGTTGATGGTTTCAACTCTAAGTTTTACCAAACTTGTTGACCAACAATTAAAACAGACCTATGTGAAGCTATAAAGGCTTATTTTAATGAAAACATAGCTACTTTTTGCATTTATGTCACAATAATATGTTTAATACCAAAAAAAGAATCCCTAATAAGTGGAAAAACTATATACTAATTCGTCTTTATACGGTTTTTAATAGAATACTGTTAAAGATAATTAATAACAGATTGGCCTCTATCATACCTAGAATAATATCAGTGGAACATGAAAGCCTTCTTGAAAACAAATATACAAATGAAAATATTTTATTTACTCAAGAACTTGTTCATGAAATCAACAAACAAACTAGAGGTGGTAACATTATACTAAAATTGGACATTGCTAAAGCATTTGATAGAATCTCTTTCAAATTTATATTCTTAATAATGAAATGTTTTGGTTTCAATGATAAATTTATACAGTTAATAAAAATATTAATTATGTCAATTTCTCCATTCTTATCAATGGTTCTTCTTATGGATACTTCAAATCTAGCAATGGTGTAAGCCATATTGACCTTTTTATCACCTAACATTTTCATCATTACTGAAGAATACCTTTTAAGATGACTTGAAAAACTCTTCTTTTAAAACCAAGTGATGTATTACTCATCTAGAGGCTCAATCAACATCCCCTAACTTTCATATGCAGATGACGTGATTATTTTCATGAATGGTTCAATAAACTATATCAAGAAAACTTGTGATTTTCTTGATCACTATCGAGCAATTTCAGATCAATTAATTAACAACATAAAATTGTCTTTATATCCCCTTAAAACATGAGCATAAACATAATAAATTCATAGAGCATACCACTGGTTTTACTCACAGTTATCTTCATTTTAAGTATTTAGGTATCAACATACACACAAGTAATAAAACTAGATACTTAGATCATTTGGTAACAAAGATAAAAAATCATGGAATGAGACAACAAATCTCTCTCATATGGAGGCAGATTGATATTGACCGTTCCAGTTTATTATATTCAAAGTTGGGGTTAAAAACACCACAGGTCCTCCATGTTTGTCACTTGTAACATATCAGTCCATATTCTTTGTCTCTGTAATAAACCGGTCCTCTATGTTTTAAAAATGTAACAAACAGATCATTTTCTGAAAATTTGAAGGACTTGTGTATTACAAATTGAAAACGTGAGGGACCTATTTATTACAGACATGAAGGACCTATTTATTATAAAAAATGATTTGTTTGTTACATTTTTAAAACATAGGAGACCAGTTTATTACAGAGACAAAAAATAAGGACTAATGTGTTACAAGTGACAAACATTGAGGACCTGTGGTGTTTTTTACCCTTCAAAGTTGTTATATTCCTAAAACTGTAATTAAAAGGATCAATATCTTAATGAATATATTCATTTTTGGGTTCCAAAGAAAACCATCAATCCATGATCTGGTCCATATGATCATCATTATGTAAATCTAAACTGAGACAAACACTTTGTCTAGAAAATAGGATAAGGTCATATAGATTTTTGTCTTGAAAAGTGGAACAATTCTCATCTCTTTATCACTCTATCTTATAATGAAAACAACACATGGTACAAAGCGGAAACAATCTGATTTTTGGTCCAATGGCTCTTAGGACTTAGACAGACTCAAAGAACATGTGCTCCCCTCTGATATAGATAGGCTTTCGAAAATAAATATAACTAACTCTATTGAAGATACACTTCTATCGAGTGTATATTTTGATGGTTCTTTTTCATTCATAAAACTTTGGCAATCAATCAGAGACTACCATCCCAAATCAATTTTATACACTAAAAGTTGGAATAACATAACCCTAAGAAGAGCTCCTTCATTATCTGGAGACTTCTTAATGGTTATATTTTTGTTGACTCTATAATACAAAAGAAAAACTTTTCTATAACATCAAAATGCCAACACTGTAACAATAGTGGAACAATTTTTCACATGTTTGTCTCTTGCCAAATATCCTTGGAAGTTTGGAAACACTTTGTATGATTATTTGGAATTCTTATTGGCCAACTTATATCTTTAAATCATATTATAAACTATTGTGTTTGTGTCAACAAACAAAACTACACACATAAGAATCATCATTTCTTCAATTATCTATTAAACCATGTGGTCAACAATAAATAACTTAAAATACAAAGGTAAAAGCAGCTCTTTTAAAACATTATTAGACAAAATAACACATACTCTTGTTAAATTATACAGTTCAAACCTATTTAATAACTCATTGGACTGGAATCTTCAAACAACCAAATAACTTGCATGCTTCAACCATCTCTCTTAGTCAAATAGATTCATCCTTCTAAAAATAGATTAAAACTAAATTGTGATGGCTCTTGCTTGTCAATTGGAGAATCCAATAGTTGTATCATTCTGAGAAATCATGATGGTGTTCTAATCAAGGCCATAGGTCATTTATATTTTAAAAACACATCTTTATTGTTGAAACCAAGGCATTGTTTGATGGTAAGTCACTGTGTAATACAAACAACAAACAACTTCACACAAGTTGATATATAACATAATCAATGTTGTTAATAGAGATGTTAAGTACAGGCAAGTCCTCATGGTACCTCTCTCTAATACATATTGTTGTAGACAATTAATTAAACCTGAAATGACCTTAAAACATATTTCCAGTGAACAAAATTTTGTTGCTGACTTGATCTCCAAATGGATCATTAAGACTAAATCTAGTTGTGACTTTCCATTAATCCAAACTCCAACACAACTTGAAGCAATTATACTACAAGAAGGTCTAAACTTAGGATACATAAGACTAACAAAATAAATTTATATAATGATGGTTCTCTTTTGATTGTGCTTTATATAAATGGGACTAACTTACTCATGACATGAGCAATCGTGATCATATATCAAAGTCATTTTATTTTTTATATTGCAGGTACTTACATGTATTTCAAGATAAAATTTAAAATAACTAAAGATAGCACGTGTTTGTGTTTTTAAATTATTGTTGAAAAAAATTGTGCCACGAATTATTTTTGATAACCTACAAATTTTAATGGTTATAAATAATTTGAAATTCATCCAAATCATAGTTGAATCTTAATAAAAATAATAATAATAATAATAATAAATAACAAACTTCTATTTTTAAGACTAAAAAAAAGGAAAAAGGCTCCGCAAAATTCAATTTTTCTAGCACAATTATTCGTTAGAATAACCGCTTTAATTTATTATTCGCAGGTAATTCAGAAATCTTTAAATTTTAATTTTCGAATCGAATCATTTGGTTATCCGAAGTCTTTTAAGTTTTAATTTTCAAATAGAATCACTTGTTTTCATACCTAAAGACCGAAAAGCTTGACGTGTGATATAGTTTGACTTTGTAGACGGGAGGTAATCACCAAACGCCCGTAGAAGACCAACGGGGCTAGTAGTTATATCTTCACCAACCCTTACTACAGCTTTTAATATTCAAATAATCTCTTAACCCAAAACAATGCACATATCTAATAAGTTTGTTTAATCAAATATAGTATATTTAGAATCGCATAAACCGTGTATAAAAGAAATTAGTTTGTAAGAAATTAACTGGAAAGAGTTTTCCTTTCCGGTGGATAGACGTGAAATATGATACTTTTTTTAAACAAAATATGTTGAAGAACAGTTTAGATTTTTCAACCAACTTTGTTTCCGATATAATTTTAGGTACAAACATTTAAAAATTGTAAATTTGACTCATAATTTTAATATATATATAAAAATTGTTTAAAAAATGTAAAAAAATATATATTATATGTTATATGTTATACGTTATTATTATTATTACTTTTAAAAGCTTAAAACAAAATATTTTTTTACTATAAACTAAAAGTACGATGTATATTTGTGTTCGCCGCAACAAATGTGAAGATTAATTGTGTAACAATTAATTTTTTATTGTATTCGTACGACAAATTTTTTAGGAAAATAATTAAATCGTGTGCAGCAAAAAACTTCATTCAAGTAACAACCAACTTTTAAAATTTTCATTCACATGAACCTACGTTGTCGCTGAGAGCATAAATTATTGTCATATAAATAATGTGAAATTTTAAGAAAAATCCGTTCTTGGATATATTTTTTGATAATTTCATTTAATCAAAATTCTAACAAATTTTCGTTTGGTTAAATGACATTTTTTTTCTTACTCATATAATTTTTGTACAAAAAATAAGATATATTTTCATTTAATTGTTACTTTAGTATACAAAACATCAAAGCTCAATCGTAATATTTGGTAGTCGTAACTTTGAATCAACACCATGTAGCCAACATCACGATCTTATACACATACATATTTTGTTCAACTTGTTTATCGTCTGTTTACTTAGTACTATTTTGGGTAAATGTTCACTATAGTGAAACTATTGTTTGCAAAGTATCATTTTAAGAGTATTTTTTAAGATGTTGACTTGACCAATTCTTGAGATAATGTTTGTTAAACAGACTTACAATGTTCTAGCCAAAACATATATACGAGACTGATATGATTACATACTGAATCAATTATCTAACGTGCTTATGTCTTACACTTTTATGTCTAGATTTCTTATTGTAAATGTCGTTGTATGCTATATGGAGGGTTGATTGACTATCGCAATATATTTAGACTGGCATTTTCTTATTTGAAGTATAATTTATATTTCTAGCAATATGTCTATCAATCATTTACCTTTCTTCTTGTTGCGCTCTATGTTATAAACTCAACCTTCATAGTTGAATAAGAAATACATGTATGATTATTTGATCCACAAGAAATAATCACACATGTATAAGTAAACATCCATCTTGTAGTTAATTTGTTATCGGTTAGACTGATGATTTTAAACTTACATATGTCAATTATTAAAGTACCCCGAGAAAATTAAAATATTGGAGACACGTGTCTTTACTCTTTTTCACTAAGAACCCTCTGTTAGCATTGCAATATTCAGTACATGTACTATTAGTAAATTGACTCAATTTAATAAATTATCAGCAATAATGCATAAAACCACATATATTAGACTTCATATAACACTAATTTATTTTAAATTATCCATAATTTATCCTGCATTCTTTTTTAGTAACTAGGATCGATAGTTTACCTTTACTTCTACAATAGTATATGCGTCTTTATGATCCAAAATCTAAAAAATAAAAGATAAAAACGTATTTACTTTAATAATATATATAATATAATTACACGCACATTATACAGAAGGCGATAATGATCTGAAGAATTCAGAAACATATCATTCTAGGAGAATTTCACCTCTGTTGTCATGGATGTTTTTTATTTTACGGACAACGCCTATGATAACAGCTTCATTATACAGTTGGATCTTATAATATATGACTTTGATGAGGCTGATGAAAACATTAGTGCGTCATATCCACAAGGAATTTCATTTATATGTGTGATGATGTTATCATCCACATTCTTTAATAGACTATGAGGATCTGGTTTGGTTTGATTTTTAGGTTACAATATGATTGCTTTGAGGCAGAGCTACTACTTACTAGTTGGCTTTCATTTGCCCGATTTTTCTCTAGTAGGACTGTGTCATTTCTAAGATAAAGTTACTTACCATTCTAAAAATATTTGGTTACCATCATTTACCAAATATCAAGTAAAGAGTTTTTGTCTCATCATTCTTAATATTGAGTTTACTACTATGACATATATAAGTGATCGATATGATCCATCTTAAATTAATTGTCTAATGTACTCATGTCTCAGCCTTATATGTATATAATCTCGATTGTAAATTCCATTGTAGGCTCTAACCAAATGTTGTTTGACTATAACTATGAATTTAGATTATAATTTTCCCATTTAAAATGAATGATATTTCGAGCAATAAGTATCTTAATCATTCATTTTATTTTCTTGTTATCGCCAACACTATGAACTCAAACTCTATAGTTAAATGTGATACACGTTTAATTTTTTTATCTTTAAGGAACAATGATAACGCTGCAGAAATAGAAGAAGAAACAACGATAGATAAAACCCTAATCCAAGGGTAACATGATAGATGAAATCATGATCCAAAAGTAATAAAGACTGAAAATTTCAGAGATAAAAAAAATATTTTTCCATAAACTTATTCAAAACTTAAGGCATGTGATGATTTATATAAGAGCTGCTCAAAATCCTAAATTAGAATACAAGGAAATAAAATAAATGTCTTAAAATAAAATTATAATACAATTAGATTTGATATGAATAATATAAGGTATTTGAATAAAATAAAATAGAATTAAAAGGTTTTTGTTTGGGCTTCTGGGCTACATCAAAGAGTCCCACCTAAAATGTAAACATCTACAGTGTAGTCGATTTATGATCAACTAGGTTGGTGATTCAACTTGTATATCATTCAATTACCTTGGAAAATAAGAATATTAATTGCACATGTTTTTTTTATCTTTATCAAATATTCAATAACTCTTACAATTACATTATAATGTTCTTTACTTGGTTACACGTCAATTAAATTGATTTATTAACTTCAAATAAATATCTGTTTTGATAAAAAAAATACATATATGAGACTTCTTATAACAACTAGCACATTGTAATTATTTCATTGTTCATCGTAAATTATTTCAAAGCTTCAAAATATAATTGAATGG
This sequence comes from Limnanthes douglasii subsp. nivea, assembly GCA_036936605.1. Taxonomy (NCBI): domain Eukaryota; kingdom Viridiplantae; phylum Streptophyta; class Magnoliopsida; order Brassicales; family Limnanthaceae; genus Limnanthes; species Limnanthes douglasii. Next base: position 212,955,356 of record JAUPFV010000004.1, read on the forward strand.
TGTACGTGCTTTGAATTATCAAGTAAATTCTCAATATAGTGAGATTGACTTTGAGAAAAAACTTATTATTTTTTGATAATTTTATTTCCAAAATAATGTATATTTCCTCATAATCCTTCATCTTGCAAATATAGGCATACACATTTTTGTTCAATGATATATCACATGTCATTACTTAACATAAATAGTATATATGTAGACATATTATGACCATCATGTCATTTTTGTAATATTTTTGAGTTATAGTGATACTTGTTTTTCTCTCGTGGAAGTATGCAAATTAGTCAAACCACGTTAAATTATTTTCTCTTGTTTGATCTTATTTCCGCATTCGTGGGATTATATTTCCCAACAACTGGTATCAGAGCAATGGATGCAGTTCCATATCATTCTTCTTCGTACAAAAATGGAGGAAAGCACAAACACCGATGGTAGTTCTATGATCATACTCACGAAACAAACTATTCAATTTGGAAAACCATGATGGAATATTTATTGTAATGTAAAGACTTTTTTATCTTATTGAACTAAAATAAGTCAAACAAGGTGCAACAAGTGAAGAAAATTGGAATAAATCAACCATAAATTTGTTAGTGTGATTCGACAGTGGGTTGAAACAAGGGCAATTCGCGATACCGTAAAATAAACAAATGCTTTCAACTTATGACAGCATTTGGAAGAAATGCATGAGCCCGAAAATGCTCAAAATAAATCTTTCATCATAAGGAGACTTGTGAAACTGAAACTTTATGATGAGAAAAGTGTATCTGATTACTTGGAAACATTTGACGAGATTCACAATAATCTGACAAACATGGAACTGGCCCTAACTGAAGAAATTCAAGCATTGATTTTGTTAAGTTATTTACTAGATAGCTGCGAAACAGTTGTGATAGGTCTTAGCAATTTAGTAGCACGAGGAAATGTAATATTAAGCATGGTAAATGAAAGTATCAACAGAGCAAGAAAAAGAAGAGCGAAGGAAAGCTTCTCCAGTCACCCTCAAAGACAAACACTAGTCATTGAGAGATGAAGAACTAAAAGCAAACATTTCTCCAGAGATAGGAGAAACAAAAGCAAGTTCAGAGGCAAATCAAAGTCAAAAGGCAACTTCAATTGCAACTACTGTCATAAACCTGGACATTTCAAGAAGGATTGTTGGAAGCTTAGAGAAAATGAGCCTAAGGAAAATAATAAAGACAATAGAGGAAATATATCTTTCATATTCAACGATGGTGAAATATACCTATTTTTTTTACGATGGACGTGTCAACCTCACATGCCAAGATAAATTGATAATTGATTTTGGAATATCATTTCATGTAATGGCCGATAGAAGTCTTTTGACCACTTACGCAAATGGTGAGTTCAGTTTTATCAAAATGAGAAATGAAGCAAGATGTAAAATTGTTGGGCGATGTGATGCAACACTGGAAACTAGAAGCGGTTGGAAGTTATTATTGAAATATGTTCAACATGTTCTAGATATATGTATCAATTTGATCTCTACTGGTCATCTTGATGACATAGGATATGAAAACACATTTGGAAACACATATGTTTGTAGCCAGAGGTAAGAAGATTAATCGTTTGTATTATATACAAACAAAATAATCAAGTGAAGTAGAAGCCAATATGATCAAGCATGAAGGCTCGACAAATTTATGGCCGTCAGACTTGGTTATATGAGTGAGAAGGGACTTAAGATTCTCACAAAAGAAAATCTTCTACCGAATCTTCCAAATATTCCTTTAAAATTATGCACTCATTGTTTGGCATAAAAACAACACAGAGTCGCATTTCGAGCATGACGACCACATAGAAAGAATATTGTTCTTGATATAAGATATACAAATATATGTTATATGAGTGACAAAAGTATTGGCCGATAGTTATACTTTGTCACATTCATTGATGATCATTTCATAAAGGTGTGGGCTTATCTTCTGAAGACCAAAGATCAGGTGTTAGAAGTATTCAAGAAGTTTAATGCCAATGTAGAAATGAAAACTCGAAAACTTTTGAAATACAACCGCTCCGATAATTGTGGTGAATACATTAGACCATTTGAAGAATATTATAGAGTTCACGATATCAGGCTTGAGATATATATACCTAAGACCCCGCAACACAATGATGTTGCAGAAAGAACGAATCGAACAATTCGTAACAAGATCATATGCATGTTCTCTCATTCAAGATTGTGCAAATATTTTTGTGGAGAAGCATTGATGATGGAAATAGATCTTATCAACTTATCTTCTTCAGTTTATTTAGATGCTGTGATTCCCGAAAGAATATAGACCGAAAAAGACATAAGCTACTAACACTCAAAGGTGTTTGGTTGTAATGCGTTCATACATGTCCCTCGAGATAAAATATCCAAGCTAGATGAGAAAACTAAAGAATGCATATGTCATGGTTACAAACATGATGAGTTTGGTTATAAACTTTGGAGTCCAATAAGTAGAAAAGTCATTCAAAGTAGAAACGGTGTGTTTTTCGAAGACCAAACTCTTGGAGATATGAAGAACATGGTGAGGCTCTTGATCATGAAGAAACAACAGTTGAAGTTTAAGGAAATCATATTGAAGAACCTCATTTGAGAAGATCCATTAGAGATCGTCGACCTTCGACTAGAAACCCAACAAATGAGTACGCGTTACTAACTCACAGGGGAGAACCTGAATGTTTAAAAAAATTATGATGCACATTCAAAAGAGAGGGTGATGGAAGACCATGAAAGAAGATATGAAGTCATTTTATATGAACCACACATACGATTTGGTAGAGTTACCAAAAAGGAAAAAAGCACTTGATAATAAATGAGTGGTTAAGCTGAAGACAAAAGAAGGAAATCCACAACCAAGATACAAGGCGCAGTTAGTTGTTAAAGGATTTGGTCAGAGAAAATGTATTGATTTTGAAGAAATATTTTCAGTTGTACTAAAAATGTCATCAATTCATGTTGTTTTTAGAATAACTGCTAGCTTGAATTTAAAAGTTTAACAACTTGATGTGAAAACTGCTTTTGTCTATGATAATTTGGAAGAAGAAATTTATATAAAGCAACCTGCAGGGTTTGAGACAAAAAATAAACCGTATTTGGTGTGCAAACTAAATAAGAGTTTGTACAATCTCAAACAAGCGCCACAATAGTGGTATAAAATGTTTGATTCCTTCATGGTGAAATACATGTACAATAAGACTTCATCTGACGATTGTGTTTTCATCAAGATATTTTCTGAAAATAATTTTATCATCCTTATGCTCTACATGGATGATATGCTGATTGTTGGTTGTGATTTTGAAAAGATAGATAATTTAAAGATAGAGCTCAACAATTCCTTCGCAATGAAGAATTTGGGTCAATATGTTTGATATTAGTTCTGTTAAAATAATCAGACCAAGCTGAATTGAATAAAGCACGATCTAAGCGTTTCCATTTGGTTTTGTTGGACTAGGTGTATATGGTATTAACGTAACCAATATTTTCTATAACACATTCTCTTATTGTGCTATTGAAGTCTTCTGAGCTATTGTTTCAATATGTTACGCATCCTATATATTTATCAGGGGAACATTGTGTTAAAATCACCAATGACTAACCACTCTTTAACTATAGAATATATAAATTTAAGAGTATTCAAAATATTAATTATGTTTAATCTTTGGCACTTGACATAAACTGTAGTAATGTATAAGGTTTTCTTCAGGTTGTTGTGAATGACTTCAGAATAAAGGATTTAAAGATGATCAATGATGATATTTATGTTGAAGTCCTACTTACAAATAAACCAAATTTTGTTAGTAATATTAGCATAATAGAAATTAAAACCAAGATTGGTAGCAATAACTGACAAATTATCAGCTTTGATGGAGGGCTCAATAATAACCATAATACAAATGTTTTTTTATGATAGACTTGAGCCTTCTCACTGAAGGTCTATTCCCAATTCCACGGATATTATAACATAAGATCTTCATCATATGGAAGATTATGGTTTGGAGAATGATTGCTCTCAAAGAGATTTCTAAAAACTGCATTGCCTTTTTTTTTGCTTCTTTTAATCTTTTGTTGAGCAGCTCTCATAGACTCTTGTCAAAAAAAATTCTTTAAAATGGGAGAAGTAGGTAAGCTTCCAGTATTCTTCTGCTTTGGAGTAAAACTTTATGTTTCTTGGTTTCCAGCTTCAAGATTGGAATATAAAAAGTAAAGATCTTCAAGATTCTTGATAGCTTACATGATTTCTTTGTTTGAAGGAGTTTTGTTAGTTTTCTGAGATAAATGTCTTTAACAGGTTCTTCATTAGGTAAATTCTTATCATCTATTGAAGGAGTATCTTTCAGTTTGTGATGATGCTAGTTAGGCTTTATTATGATGGATTTCAGTTTAGGAGCATTCTGCTTGCTTTTGCTATTTGTTTGTTGCTTAACAACTTCTTGATTATTCTTGGGTTCTTCTTTGTTGATCTCGTCACTTTGATTATATTTTTTACAAAGGTTGTGGCCAATGTGGTAGCAGTGATCACAAAACTTTGGTATACCTTTGTAATTGATTTTAAGCCACGCACCGTTATTATCGTCAAATCCCACCTATACATTGTGCAAGAGCTTCTTAGTGATGTCCAGTTCTATCCATGCGTAACATGCATTATACGTCGCACAATTTTCTTTGGCAACCATGCTTTTAGGGGCTGACATATAACAATAAAAATAGATTGTATAATGTTAGTGTCATAAAGAAATTCTAGAATGTTTTCAATTCTTATCCAGGTAGGAACTATGGGACATTCAAATTTTGGATTGAATAAAAGGGTCCATTTGAATATGTGCATAGATCTATCTCCTATAGACCATATATTACGTGACCATAGTTTGCACATATCCTATTTTAGAGAAAAATTGATGAATATATGTATGAAGTCCCAATTTATAACATTGAATTCACCTTTGAATTTCTTGGCATCCAGAAATTGATTGATAAGAACTTTCTTTGGAAGCCATTGGAAAAACTTCCCAATTAGAGTGTATTTATTAGAGTTCATCAATTTTTCCTTGTTACTTTGGATGTATTGAAAAAATATATGATATTTTTTATTAGAACTTATGAGGGAGAAATGGATGAGCATTGTGTAAAAGACTTTGTGATATATGCGAAGTGCGCTGTTATTTCCTTGGTTTATTTCAATGTTGCTAGCGTATGATTTTCCATTGATTTCCTATTGATTTAAAGCTTTTTGACAGGCTGAAGGACTGTGAAATCTTTATCATTAAAAGAACTATTTCAGTTAGAATCATTAAAAACAATCATGGTTGTAACAAAATAAAATTGATCGAAAGAGCAGGAGAAATGATAAAGATTCTTAGAAATCAAGATTTTTTTTAGAACAAACATTTTTCAAAGTCAATTCATTCGAAACCTCCTCTAAATATCAAATAGTAACTGAAATAATAATAAATAATATTTGGGATATTAAATAAAAAGATAATTTTTTTCCCCAAGAATTGAAATTTCATTGAACATAATCTGAAACTTTACAAATTGTTAATACAGCGTATGCAATAGCAAAACATTTCTTATAATAAGTAAACTACATTGTGTAGTTAACTTATACCACATATGCTAATATTTTCTTCTTTCCTTTCCTAGCAAGCCTCTCTCCCCTTGCTGTCTTCCTTCTCTTCCTTAAACATTCCTTTCATGCTCAATCTTCTTAGCCTCCATCCACTTGTTGTCATTTACTTTATCAACTCTATCATCCTTGCACCTGATCTACAAAATCAAAAAAAATCAAACACATTCATGGTCAAGTTCTTCAACTTGCCAGCAAGTTAGTCGAAAAATCTAAAATGACCTAAGTTTAAAGATTCCAGCAGAGTTAACACTGTCATCTAAAACTTTTATAAGAGGATCCTAAAGACCTTTTGAAGTTCCTTGATCTAGTTAACATTCTATTTCTAGCAGATCTTCTCAAGCTAACATTAGATGATTCTTTTAATAGCTTTCTTTGTTTAGGAGAATTAGGCTCACTTAGACTAGGCCTATCTATAATTATATGATCTTCTACAACATCTTCTACCTCTTCTAATTCATTATCACACAAAGGATTAAAAGGATTATTCAGCTTTATATTCTCAATTTCATTAAGTATATCTTCATTAGTTATTACTACAGAGTCTTCTAAGTGATTAGCAAATGTTAAAGTTTTACTTTGATGCTCTAAAGAAACACTTCCTATATTCTTAATAGATGATTCTTTTACTTTCTTTAAATGATTATCAGAAATACAAACATTCAATGGCAGAGTGTTACCTAACATTGAAATGTTATTATCTTTATCTACAGATAAGTCATCATCTTTCCTAACAATAACATCATTTGCATTACAATCATTCAATGACAATGAATCAATTTCAGAAACAGCATGCTTACATGACAAAACAGCACAGTTGGTATCAATATGTCTAACAGACTCTTTAGCATTTAAATCAGAATGTTTAATTGCAAATAAATCATCAATTTCCCTAATCATAATATCACTTGCATTACAATCATTCAATGGCAGCGTATCCATGTTTCCAACAGACTCTTTTGCATATAAACCATCATCTTTCCTAACTATATCATTATTTACATTACAACCATTCAATGACAAAGATTCAACTTCAGAGATCACATGTTTACATGACAATGAAATGTTACCAACAGCACAGTTGTTATCAATACATCTAAAAGGCTCTTTAGCATTTAAAACAGAATGTTTAACTACAATATTATCATGTGCATTGCAATCATTCAATGACAAAGTATCAACTTCAAAGACATGCAAGTTATTATTTTCAACAGCATAGTTACTATTAATATGTCTGACAGGCTCTTTAGTATTAAATTCAGAATGTTTAACTACAGACACATTATCATCTTTTCTACTAACCTCACCATTCAAAACAATAACACTATCACACAAGCCATCATCCTTATTACTACAAACATTTCCTATTTGCACAACTTGATCATCACACATTATTTCAGAAAACTCATCCATATTAGGTTTCATCTTATTAACATCTCTGTTACTTTTAGTTTTAGGCATCCAAATATTATCATTCTTCCTAACCCTAAAATTAACATCAACTTTTTTTAGATTTTGAGACTTCTTAAATTCTAAATCATCTGATTTACAAGCAATATCCTTATGACCTAGATGTCTACATTTTTTACAATAATCAGGCTTATCCCTATATTTTACATCTTGCCAAAACCCTTCCCTATCCCCGAAACTAACCCATATTTTTTGAGGAAGGAAACAAGAGACATCCAAAACAGTCCAGACTTCACAACAATTAAAGCTAGCCATATTTCTATATGGTAACCAAGATTTTAATGGTAAACCTATCGCCTTAGCTAAGTTTTCTATAATATCTCTATTATACATATATTCAGGCAACTTGGGAAAGGAAACCCAAACAGGAGTCATTGGAGACTCACGCTTGGGGTGAAAATTAGGACTCCATTTTAAAATCCTAAACGTATACTGACCTATAGACCTGACATTATACTTCCAGAAGCTTTTTACATCTACCATACTATCAAATTCCACAAAGACATGTCTAAAATCCCATTTGTATAAACTGTAATTACCTATAGGCTTTAAAGATTCTAAATATTTCCTAAACTCTACAGTAGGAGGACAACCATACGAAAATTTTGCAATCAATGTAAATTTAGCTAAAGAGTTAAGAAAGAACTTATCTTTTTCGCAAAATTTCACATACGTATACCCGTCCTCAGCGCCGATTTCCACTCTGTCGTGTATGAAACCCTCAACAGCGCTAGCAGATGGTTGTTTCGCCTCCTTTCCCGTCCTTAGAACTTCTGCGTAAGTTCTTGACTCCTTTTCTCCTCTGGAATGATCTTTGTTTGGAGACTCATTCCTTTCGAAAATCGGATTTTCGAAGAAATGAGCCTCTGAGATGAGGTTTGATGACTGAATCTTTGATGGTGGTCTCTGAGATGAGACTAGATGACTTCCTAAAGGTGGATCTACTTGATTTTGTTCTTCAAGATGAAGAACAGAAATCGACTTTTGCATGCTCGATTTAGATCTGAAGAGAGAGGTTAGAGGTTGTGGCTCGATTTAGGGTTAATCGAAGAGTTAAGGCTTCACATAAGCTTTACAAAGGCTTCACGAGCAAGGCCCACGGCCTTGAATTCAAGAACTGGATTTAGGTTCTTGGAGCCCTAAATCCATTGGATCCCCCAAATAATAATCAAATAAAAAAAAAATTAGTTCTAAATGTCATGATATTTTATAAAATAAATTAACCTATTATATTTTATCGAACTAAAAATTATTTAACAAGAATATGAATTTTATTTTTAATATTAATTTTATTTACAAGATAGTCGAAGATATTTGCTCGTTATTTTATATTTATAATTCTCGCAACAAATATAAATTTAGTCTCAAAATGTGAAAATTAAAAACAATCTACATTAAAGAAAAATCAATATTATATTTAGATAAGATAAGTCTTTTGAAATTATCTATCTTGCCATGTATATATGGTTTTAAAAATATCTTAAGGTTTAAGTTTCTTTACAGGTAAATTTAATACCACCTTTTGACCTGATGGTGGATACCACCACCTTTGACTTGATGGTGAATACCATACCGTCCATAGAATTTTAGTTGGGTTCCCACAACTTTTGGCGACTAATTGAAAATTAAACCCAGTGGTTAGGATGGGATCAAGAAATTTAGTTAGGTAAAAGGATGCGAAAACTAAGAATATTATGGAATCTTTTAAAACTCACCAAATATTCTCCTATTTTTCTATAACTAAATATACAATTTTTAAATAAGTTTTTTTTAAATTAAGAATCTTTTAAAACTTATCAAAAGTAATTTTTCTATAACTAAATGTAGAATCTTTAGATAATTTTTTGAAATTAAGAATATCACCGATTCGAAAACTAAGAATATTATAGAATCTTTTAAAACATATTGAATATTCTCCTATTTTTTCTATAACTAAATATACAATCTTTAAATAAGTTTGTTACCTTAAGAATATTATCGAATCTCCTAAGACTTATAAAATATTATCCTATCTTTTTTCTATAACTAAATATACGATCTTTAAGTAAGTTTTTAATTTTTTTTAAATTAATAAAAATAAAAAGTAGCTTTTTAAAAAAGAACTATTAAAGAAAAAAAAAGGTTTGGCAAGCTTAATTAAAACATGGTCTAAAATTGAAAGATAAAATTAAAATTTATGGGTATGTGGAATCTTTTAAATAAATAAAATAGAATCTGGGAATCTGGAGCCGCATTATAAGAAGTGTAGTTGGTTCTCCCATATCTCTGCACATCTCACCTATCTTCTCTTTGGAAAAACAGAGACCCTCCTCCTTTACTACTGCGTCAATACTGTTCTTCAATTATTAGTCATGTCTGTCCTCTCAGATCTCATTAACTTGAATCTCTCTGATTCTACTGAGAAGATCATTGCTGAGTACATATGGTGAGATTTGTTTCAGATCTCAAATCATCTTCTGGGTTTTCTCTTTTTTGATTTGTTTTGAACTTTTTATGTATCGATTTAATTTATAGATTATGTAGCCAACTGGGTTATCGCTGTTATGTTTTCGTTTCTTAAAGTTTCTGTTTTTGTGTTTTTTTGGAAACAGGATTGGTGGATCTGGAATCGATATCAGGAGCAAAGCTAGGGTATGTAGAGTTGTCGATCTTTTATTTTTGTAGTGTGTTTATAATGACTCTGTTTAATAAGGTGATTGATTTTATATGTGTTATGCATATGGCAAAAAACAGACACTTCCACGACCAGAGAGTGATCCATCAAAGCTACCAAAATGGAACTATGACGGTTCTAGTACTGGCCAAGCTCCTGGACAAGACAGTGAAGTCATTCTATAGTAAGTTAAATCTATATATTTATGTGTAGACTTTGTTTTTCTTTTCTGTTTATAGAATAATAAAAAGTGATTGTTTTGTAATTTGGCTTTTTGTTTTGTTTTTTGACTAAATAGTCCTCAAGCAATATTCAGAGATCCATTCAGGAGAGGCAACAATATTTTGGTCATGTGTGATGCTTACACTCCGGCCGGAGAACCGATTCCGACGAACAAGAGACACAACGCTGCCAAGATTTTCAGCCACCCGAAAGTGGCTGCTGAAGTGCCTTGGTAATTTCATAGTGTTAATTTTTCCTCTTCGATTGTAGTGGATAGGAATTTGTGTAATAATTTAAATGATTAAACAGGTATGGTATTGAGCAAGAGTACACTTTGTTGCAAAAGGATGTGAACTGGCCTGTTGGTTGGCCTCTTGGTGGTTATCCTGGACCACAGGTATAACTCTTACTCAACTCTTATATAGCCAATGGGTTTGAACTATGAACTGAAGTCATGTTAATGTGATGAATAATGATACAGAGTTCTAATGGCATGTTGTTTTGTCTGATTAGCTGTTTTTAGTACTAGTTGCTCATTGTCTGCTATATTTATAATGGAATTTGCTCTGAATAGGGACCTTACTACTGTGGTGCTGGTGCCGATAAAGCTTTCGGCCGTGACATTGTAGATGCTCATTACAAAGCATGTCTATTTGCTGGTATTAACATTAGTGGCATCAACGGTGAAGTCATGCCTGGACAGGTATAAGTTTTTTTCTGTTACTTCGTCTGTAATTTAGTTTATATGAATTGTTCGATGTGTGTGTGTAAATTTAATTCTTGTGGCTTGTGTGTATAGTGGGAGTTCCAAGTCGGTCCATCTGTTGGCATCTCTGCAGGTGACGAGATCTGGGTGGCTCGCTACATTCTTGAGGTAACATATTTTATTCAACCTTAGGTTTGAGATGGTTATCTTATACGCATAAGAGTTAGTAGATGCTTATAAGGCTTTGTTTTGTTTTTTACCGCAGAGGATTACCGAGGTTGCTGGTGTTGTTCTTTCCTTGGACCCCAAGCCAATTCCGGTTAGTTTATATTCTTTACAAACAACATAACATCTTGTGCAGGTTACTTTTCTTACACATTTGAGTTGTTTGGTGCACTAGGGTGATTGGAACGGAGCTGGTGCTCACACAAACTACAGGTAATATAATTTTTTTGTACTTTCATAAGCCTTTTTCATTCGGAGATTTTGAGATATTAACTTTGCGGGTGTGACATTTTTCAGCACCAAGTCAATGAGGGAAGACGGAGGATACGAAATAATCAAGAAAGCTATCGAGAAGCTTGCATTGAAACACAACGAACACATTGCAGCCTACGGTGAAGGCAACGAACGTCGTCTGACTGGAAAACACGAGACTGCTGATATGAACTCGTTTTCATGGGTAAGAACGAACTAACAAGGATTCAGTTGATAAACAGATAACTAATTCGTTAATTTTGCGAGTAGTTCATTATTAATTTTGAGCTGTAACCGGATTCAACAGGGAGTGGCAAACCGTGGAGCTTCGATCAGAGTTGGTAGAGACACCGAGAAAGATGGAAAGGGTTACTTTGAAGACCGAAGGCCGGCCTCCAACATGGATCCATATGTCGTGACCTCTATGATCGCAGAGACAACACTACTCTCCGAACCCTGAACAAGACCGTTTTAGTTGTACTGCACTTCACTCGGCTACATTGTATGTGATGCAATAAAACAATCAAAAATACCGTTTGGTTTTAATGTCAACGTTTATAAATGTTGCTTGTTAAAGACTGGATTTGGTTGTGTCATATTAATAATATAATGCTTCTTCTTTATTGTAAGCATGGCCATGACCCAACTTATAGGACACTTTATACACTTTTGTCATCACCTAACTTTCAAAAAGAGACTATCCAAAAAGTATATATACTGATTAGTTGGTAAAAATGTTGACCCAAAAGATTATTAAAAATTATATAATCGCTCATGTTAGTTTACAAAATATATTTTAAGCATGAATATATTTATGTCTCTGAAAATAAAATTTAACAAAAAAAATATAAAAAGAATTGTTTAATAGGCGTAGAGAATAATGGACCGATAGTGATAATATTTCCTACTTTATTTTATCTGTACATACACGTTAAAAGATATGCGCCCATGTGATGATGTAAAAGCAATCTCTATCATAGGGGCCACGATAGCCTTGTTTAATATTTTAATATATAAAAAAAGAATAGTTGTTTGTTTATTGATAGGTCAGATCTAGACATTCGATCAAATGAAGTTTTGGAAAATTTTATGATAGATGTATTTGAGTCCGTTCAAATAGTGTGAATCGTTATCTATAATTGATTTATATTTTGGAAACATTTCTAGATAAGATGAGTTCGAATCCGCTGGAATAATATTGTACCATAAAATTATTATCTCCAAACTAATCATTATCTATGATTGATACATTCTTTTTTTGGATTTTTTCATCAGACGAGTTTGAGTTCTTTCAAATAATGTTATACCATAAAATGATTATCTTCAAATTAAACATTATCTTATACTTGATATTTTTTTTATATTTTTGAGCTAAGATTATATTTTACAATAGTGTACAAATTATTCTTAGATTTATAAGACATTGCTTTTCGTATCTTTTCTTTGCTTTTATTTAGTTTTACACTAGAATATGTTAATAATGATGATATTAATAATGAAGTGTTGCATAAGTTAATTTTTATAGTTTTTAATATATCTAAATTATAATTTGTTTAGATTAATGGTAAGCCATGCATTATATACCTTCACTGATGTTATATATATTTATATACTCTTCTGATTGCATTTTGATACTTCGAAGGCGAATAAATTGAATGACATGCAAAATCTTGATGATCATATTGAAAACTTTAAAAAATATATGATGAATTTCAAAGAGGATGATAAGTTAATATGTAGAGATTTTTCATAAACTTTCAAAGGTACAACTTTAAAGTGGTACAATAGAATTTCGGGGGGTTCGGTAACCATTTTTAGAGTTTTCTACACTACTTTCCGGAGACATTTTGTAGGGAGCAAGAAAATGCAAGCTAATTGTGATACCATGGTTCAATGTAAACAGGTTGGTGGAAAAAAATTAAAAGACTAGACTAGACGCTTGACGGAGTTGGAAGATTGTGACGAACATGTAGCATGTGCATTAGTTGGTAAGGCCATAGTATTTTGTAGAATTAACTGAGAATGTGGCAACAAATTTTGAAAGAGCTAAGAACCATGTTAATTTTTGAAAACCAGTATAGGTAAACAGACCAAGGGAGGAACGGAACAACAAGTTTTGCAAGTACCATAATGATGTGGAGCATGATATAACAGACTGAATAGCTTTAAAAAAATTGATAGAAAATGGAAAGCTGCCAAGTTTTGTTAAAGAACAAGAGAATGGTCAAAATAACCTGAGTACACATGCGCACCATGTTGTAAAATTGTCTTTGAAATAAGATAATACGTTAATAATAGCTGATTTTAAGGAGGGCTTCAATGTGTTTTCGGAATACTTGCACCTATATCCAAATCGGAGGATAATTATAGGTGTGAATGAATCAGTGGTACAAGGAAATGTACGAAGCTTATTGATGTAGCCCAGAAAGTCCAAACAAAAGCCTTTTTAATTTTATTTTATTTTATTCAAATATCTTATGTATGTAAATCAAATCTAATTATATTAAGATTTGATTTTATTCTATTTTATTTTATTTTAAAATATTGATTTTATTTCCTTGTATTATAATTTAGGGTTTTGAGAAGCTATTATATAAAACCTCATATGCCTTAAGTTATTTGAAGTTTTTGGAATAATATATTTTTTATATCTGAAAATATCAGTCTTTGTTACCCTTAGATTAGGGTTGCATCATGTTACCCTTGAATTAGGGTTTCATCTATCGTTGCTTCTTCTTCTATTTCCACCGCGTCATCAGTTTGGTATCAGAGCCCAACAATTCCTGCTACACAGATGCAGGAATCATGTTCCGGGTACCTCTTGATTTGAAGGCTAGAATAGAGAACGACATCTTCCAGTCTACCTGCACAATTAGAGGAAGAATTTGCAAATTTGTAATTGATTCAGATATCTATGAGAATCTGATTTCAGAGGAGGCTGTTCAGAAACTAGCGTTGAAGACTGAAGCTCTTCCATACCCATACATACTGTCAGGACTGATAGAGTACACTGAGGTAACAGTTTCCAAACGGTGTCAAATTGCATTTTCTGTTGGTAATTACAAAGATACAGCATGGTGTGACGTAGTTCCTATGGACGTTTGCCATCTAGTTTTAGGAAGTCCATGGCGATTTAAGAGAAATTCTACTTATGATAGTAGAACAAATCGATACAGTTTTGTGAAAGATGGTATTAAGTTTATATTAGTGCCATCTAGAGTAATGTCTCTAAAACCACCACCAGTTAAGGAGTTTCATGCTCAAATTGCACCAGCTGTCGATCTTAGTTATGATGCTAAAATTGTGCCTGACTCCGTGTTTGATAAACCAGTCTATGATACACATATTTTTAAAGATGTATATGGGTTGGTATTTGACAAACCAGTCTATGATGAGTATGATGATGATTGGGATGATGAAGATCTAATTTATATTGAGGAGAAACTTGTAGATCGAGATATTGTCTCAGGCTTCAATACACCAGACTACATCGCTTCAGACCTTCTATTGAAGAAGCACTGCAAACTAGCAGATTTTATTGTGGAGATGCATCTTCCAGGTATTTTATGTTATCCTAAAATCAAAACTTTGATTCGGTTTTCGGTGGATACATGTTGTCGTATTGGAAAAATGGAAGATGATATTTTTGTGTTTGAGATTATGAATAAATTGATAAAAGAAAAGAATAGTGTTTTAAGGGATAAAAGACTAGGTTTTGTAATAGAACCTGGAGGATTTATGTGTGATGGTTGGGGAAATAAAAGAAAGTGTTACAAGTTAAAAATAGAACATTGCAGTATTTTGAATCTGCTGGCAGAAATATACTCTGAAGAACTTGAGAAGTCATCTAATATTCAACAAAGAGGAATTGTTACTTTCTGCAAGGGTCTTGGTGTGATACAACAAGCACAGTCTGGAACTGGAAAGACAACAATTTTTTACACGCGCAAGGGTGTTGTTCTTATTAAATGGGTTTATAAAACAGACATAGAACAAGTGGGTGAAGTATATCTTGTTACTGTTGATCACAGTAATGTCGAGGACATGGTAAAGAGGGACAAAGCTGAGAAACCACTTCTTGAAAAGAGTTGCAGCATTCTGATTCTCACCTATCACACCCATATACTGGTATCAATTGAAATTGGCGGTGAATACGCTAATATTTTTTCAGTTCTTTCAATGTTTCAACGTTTCGAATTCGAGGTCGAATTCTTCCCAACCGGGGAAGGATGATGTAGCGAAGACTGCGAACAGACTGGTTTCTTTCCTAGGTATCGGAATTGGGTCAAACAGGTACTCAAATCGAAGATTTCGACGAGCCCATCAGATTTAAAAAATGTGACTTTGTCACAAAGTTTGATACCCAGATTCGACATGTAGAGCCTTCGAAAACCAATTTTAATATTTTAGCGTTATTTTATTTATTTATTTTATTTTAAAACATTTATGTAATTTTCCTTATTTTGAATTAGGGTTTTGGGTCATGCCATATAAAACATCCTATACCCTATTTTACCGTCAGACTTTGATTAATTGAATTTTGAGAATTATTATTCTGAGTCTCCTTATTTCTCTAACCTAGGGTTAGGGTTTTATCGTTGTCTGTTTCTTCTATTTCTGCTTCGCTACCATATTGGTATCAGAGAAATATGGTAGCGAAGCGGAAATAGAAGAAACAGACAACGATAAAACCCTAACCCTAGGTTAAAGAAATAAGGAGACTCAGAATAATAATTCTCAAAATTCAATTAATCAACGTCTGACGGCAAAATAGGGTATAGGATGCTTTATATATCATGACCCAAAACCCTAATTCCAAATAAAGAAAATTACATAAATGTTTTAAAATAAATAAATAAATAAAATAACGCTAAAATATTAAAACTGGTTTTCGAAGGCTCTACCGGTCGAATCTGGGTATCAAACTTTGTGACAAAGTCACATTTTCGAAATCTGATGGGCTCGTCGAAATATTCGATTTGAGTACCTTTTTGACCCAATTCCGATTCCTAGGAAAGAAACCAGTCTGTTCGCAGTCTTCGCTACATCATCCTTCCCCGGTTGGGAAGAATTCGACCTCGAATTCGGAACGCTGAAACATTGAAAAAATTGCAAAAACATTGGCGTGTTCACCGATGATAAGGGTGTAAGAGGTGAGAATCTGAATGCTGCAGCTCTTGTCAAGAAGTGGTTTCTCAGCTGTGTCCCTCTTTACCATGTCATCAGCGGTACTGTGGTCACCAGTATCAAGATATACTCCACCCACTTGTTCTATGTCTGCTTTTTCAACCCATTTACTAAGCACAACATCACCTTTGCACGTGCAAAAAGTTGTTGTCTTTCCAGTTCCAGACTGTGCTTGTTGTATCACATCAAAACCCTTGCAGAAAGGAACAATTCCTCTTTGTTGAATAGTACATGGCTTCTCAAGTTCTTTAGAGTATATAGCTGCCAGCAGATTCAAAACACTGCAATCTTCTATTTTTAACTTGTAACACTTTCCTTTATTTCCCCAACCGTCACACAAAAATCCTCCAGGTTCTATTACAAAACCTAGTCTTTTATCCATTAAAACACTATTATTTTCTTTTATCAATTTATTCATAATCTCAAACACAAAAATATAATCTTCCATTTTTCCAATACGACAACATGTATCCACCGAAAACCGAATCAAAGGTTTGATTTTAGGATAACATAAAATACCTGGAAGATGTATCTCCACAATAAAATCTGCTAGTTTGCAGTGCTTCTTCAATAGAAGGTCTGAAGTGATGTAGTCTGGTGTATTGAAGCCTGAGACAATATCTCGATCTATAAGTTTCTCCTCAATATCAATTAGATCTTCATCATCCCAATCATCATCATACTCATCGTAGACTGGTTTGTCAAATACCAACCCAGATACATCTTCAAAAATATTTGTATCATAGACTGGTTTGTCAAACACAGAGTCAGACACAGTTTTAGCATCGCAACTAAGATCGGCAGCAGGTGCAATTTGAGCATGAAACTCCTTAACTGGTGGTGGTTTTGGAGACATTACTCTAGATGGCACTAATATAAACTTGATACCATCTTTCACAAAACTGTATCGAGTTGTTCTACTATCATAAGTAGAATTTCTCTTAAATCGCCATGGACTTCCTAAAACTAGATGGCAAACGTCCATAGGAACTACGTCACACCATGCTGTATCTTTGTAATTACCAACAGAAAATGCAATTTGACACCATTTAGAAACTGTTACCTCAGTGTACTCTATCAGTCCTGACAGTATGTATGGGTATGGAAGAGCTTCAGTCTTCAACGCCAATTTTTGAACAACCTCTTCTGAAATCAGATTCTCATAGATATCTGAATCAATTACAAATTTGCAAATTCTTCCTCCAATTGTGCAGGTAGACTGGAAGATGTCGTTCTCTATTCTAGCCTTCAAATCAAGAGGTACCCGTAACATGATTCATGTATCTGCCTAGCAGGAATTGTTGGGCTCTGATACCAATATGGTAGCGAAGCGGAAATAGAAGAAACAGACAACGATAAAACCCTAACCCTAGGTTAGAGAAATAAGGAGACTCAGAATAATAATTCTCAAAATTCAATTAATCAAAGTCTGACGGCAAAATAGGGTATAAGATGCTTTATATAGCATGACCCAAAACCCTAATTCCAAATAAGGAAAATTACATAAATGTTTTAAAATAAAATAAATAAATAAAATAACGCTAAAATATTAAAACTGGTTTTCGAAGGCTCTACGTGTCGAATCTGGGTATCAAACTTTGTGACAAAATCACATTTTCGAAATCTGATGGGCTCGTCGAAATCTTCGATTTGCGTACCTGTTTGACCCAATTCCGATACCTAGGAAAGAAACAAGTCTGTTCGCAGTCTTCGCTACATCATCAAACTGATGATGCAACAGAAATAGAAGAAGAATCAACGATAGATGAAACTCTAATTCAAGGGTAACATGTTTAAACCATAATCTAAGGGTAACAAAGATAGAAATTTTCAGATATAAAAAATATATTATTCCAAAAACTTCATATAACTTAAGGCATATGAGGCTTTATATAATAGCTTCTCAAAACCCTAAATTATAATACAAGGAAATAAAATAAATATTTTAAAATAAAACAAAATAGAATAAAATCAAATCTTAATATAATTAGATTTGATTTACATACATAAGATATTTGAATAAAATAAAATTAAAAAGGATTTTGTCTGGACTTTCTCGGCTACATCATCCTCTCCTGGTTGACAAGAATTCGTCCTCGAATTCACAGCACCATCACCATCAAGAACCTAAATTATTTATTTTATTTTATTCAATCGTTACATTGGGAATTATAATTGTTGACCTTATCGGAATAAGATAATTCTTCTCGAGTGTTCCTTATCGAAGTCACATTGAAGCTATCCAGTTGAAGGAAAAAATAGTTTCGAAAACTTTTTCATAGCATGAAGACAACATCCTCATGTCCAGTTGATGAAAAAAATGGTTTTGAAAACCCCTTCATAGCTTGAGACAGCATCTCGATAAGCAATTTTTACCTTGATTCGACGATTGGTAGCCAATTTAAACTCTACCTTGATTCGACGATTGGTAGCCAATTTAAACTCATTCAGTAACCGGTCAATACGATCGTCATTGAAACGGTTGGTATGGCCCCTCATACTCAAACGATCTTCCCGATCTTCATGACCACGTGTGTTGTTCTCTTCTTTAAACCTTGAATCAGATGAAATCAGGATTCAGAAACATGCTTGACCCATAGCAGGAACTGAGGCTCTGATACCAAACTGATGATGCAACAGAAATAGAAGAAGAATCAACGATAAATGACACCCTAATTCAAGGGTAACATGTTGAAACCCTAATCTAAGGGTAACAAAGATTGAAATTTTCAGATATAAAAAATATATTATTCCAAAAACTTCAAATAACTTAAGGCATATGAGGCTTTATATAATAGCTTCTCAAAACCCTAAATTATAATACAAGGAAATAAAATAAATATTTTAAAATAAAATAAAATAGAATAAAATCAAATCTTAATATAATTAGATTTGATTTACATACATAAGATATTTGAATAAAATAAAATAAAATTAAAAAGGCTTTTGTCTGGACTTTCTGGGCTACATCACTTATGTGAGTACTTTGAGTCCTTAACAATTTTTGGAGGAGATATTATGGCTGGAAACACTAACAGCTCTATGAAAAGATATGTAGTAAGTTTAGCAACTCAATTGGAGGGAATAATGTCCACTCATCTGTATGTGAAGAATGTCACACCTTTCATTTTGTTTGATGAAGATGATTTAAAGAGGATAGTTGCTCCTCATGAAGATGCTGTGGGGATCAGTGCATAAATAAAAGTACTGAGATCCGAAGGATACTCATCGATAGTGGTAGTTCAGCAAACGTGTTGTTCATGTCAACATATGAGAAGATGTGTAATCCGCCTCTAATTCTATGATATGAACACACCATAGTTTAGTTTACGGGGATAACAGTGCAAGTCATTGGAGATTTTGAGGGTGAATTTTTGTTAGGACGTGTTCCATTCAAGATACGAGTTCAAGTCTTATTTATGGTGGTAGATTGTTCGACCAGTTACAACACTATTTTTAGAAGATCATGGTTATCCAGAATGCATGTTGTAGCTTCTACAGTCTGTTAATGCTTGAAGTATGTGGTTGAGGATCACATCAGAGTAGTTCAAAATGATCAAAAAGTGGCTAGAGAGTGTTATGCGACAGTTCTGCACATAAAAAAAGGTGTCATTGTTGACCAAATGAAAGAATATAAATTAGGGAGATCTTTTTTAAATACTGACATGATGGATGATCTGAGGGAGACCCCGAATTCATTAGTGGTTGATGAAAATATAGAAATATATGTTTTTTAATAAGAGAAGTTTGTGATTAGGGATGTAGTTGTTGCCTATATTACGTTACCAATGTTTAAGGTTCTTGTCTAATAATATATAAGTTTTCGCTTGGAAAATCGAAGATGAAATTGGGGTCCCTTTTGAGGTGATATGTTATAGCTTTGCCATTAACCCAAAAATTGGACCCATCATTCATAAATGGGGGATTTTTTCGTAGAAAAGTCTGAGGCGATCGTGACAGAAGTGGATCGGTTATCAAAGGTAGAACATACTGAGAAGTATATTATCCATTATGGACTGCGAATTATGTTCTTGTAACAAAAGAAGAACGGGAAATGAAGGATGTGACCGATCTAAATAGAACATGTCCAAATGATCTGTTTCATGTGCCAAGGGTTGATCAACTTGTCGATTCAACATTGGAAAATAAGATTTTTTCTTTTATGGATGCATTTGCAAGGTATAATCAAATTCAGATGAGTCTTAAGGATCAAGAGAAAGTACTACTTTTATTACTAATAGAGGATTACATTGTTATCGGGTTATGCCTTTTGGCCTAAAAATGATGGAGCTACATATTAAAGACTAGTGATAAAAGCCTTTACTAATCAGCTTGGAAGGAATATGGAGGTTTGTATTGATAATATGTTAGTCAAAATCTTAGCAGATAACAAACACTTTCGCGATTTGAAAGAAACTTTCTCAAATTTAAGAGTTATTCACCTAAAGTTAAATTCGGAGAAGTATACCTTTGGCGTAAAGTCATGGAAATTATTGGTATATATATAAGTGAAAAGGGAATAGAAGCTGATCATAATTTGTTAAAAGCTTTGATATTGATGACCTCTCTTCGGCCAATTAAAGAGGTGCAAAGTTTAACAAGATCGTTGGCAGCTCTAAATAGATTCATATGCAGATCTTCAAATAAGTGTGCACCATTCTTCCAAGTGTTGAGACGGTTGAAGGAATTTTTATGGACAACAGAGTATAATGTAGCATTCTAAAAAATTAAAAACATTTATTATCCCATAGGTTTTTAAAACCCAAATAGAATTGTCGTCTTAGATTATGATGACAGTGTTGTATTGGTCAGGGAAGTAGATGGGCATCCAAGACCGTTGTATTATATGAGAAAGAGCTTGCTTGTCTCGAAAAAAAGACATTTGAAGTTAGAAAAAGTTGGCTTTGGCTTTAGTTGTAGCTGCTAGAAAGATACGCCTTTATTTTCAGGCTCATTCGATTATTATTAGAACATAGTTTCCATTAAAAATAAACTAAAAAGACCAGAAATTTTTGAAAGGATGACTAAGTAGTCCATCCAATTAGGGGACTATGAAATTGATTTTACTCTTCGAACAACTATTAAGGGCCAAGCTTTAGCAAATTTTATTATCAAACTCCATTCTGAGTCCTTCCGACGAGGAAAATAATTATGCAAGTACATTATCAATAGTTGCAGAGTGAGTAGTTCGAACTGATGGAGGCTCTAGTGATTTGGGATCAAACGCAAAAGTATAATTAATTTATCCTTTCGGTGAAGCCATGTACCATGCTATACGGTTCAGATTTGCAAGAATATTATTGTTTGTATGATATTATTGGCCTTCTATAATGAGTGATGTTAAGAATTTAAGGATTTAAAAAGAATATTATTGGCCTTCTATAGTGAATGATGTTAAAAATCTAGTTCGAAGCCGTAACACTTGTCAAAGATTTGCAAATTCCATTCACAAACCAGTTGTGCCCTTAACTTCAATTTTCAAAGTGATCCCTTTTGACATATGGGTTTGGATTTAGTTGGTTTATTGTTTATGGATTTGGGAGGACGAAAAACAATGATATTTGTGGTGGATTACTTTTCAAAATAGGCACAAGTCAAACATTTGTCAGAGATAAGAGCTAAATATGTAATCAGATTCATTGTGTCTAATATATGTTGCAGAATTGGGGTTCCTTAGAGAATTACTACATATAATGGGCCACAGTTTAATTACAAAGAGATGACATTTGTTTTGTAATTCGAGGAAATTGCATTGTGATTTTCGACACAATTTCACCCACAAGTGAATGACCATGTAGAAGTTACAAATAGAAATATTTTGAATGGTCTTAAGAAATATTTGATAGGTGCAGCTGGAAAATGTCCTAATTATCTTCAAGTCGTACTATGGGCCTATAGAACAACACCTCAAACTACGACTTAAGAAACCCATTTTACTTTGGTATACATGATGGATGTAATAAGCGAGGCGGAGTCGACTCTTCCATCATACATGGTACTTAACTATTCCGAGGAAGATAACGAGGAAGTTAGATGAACGTAGCTTGATTTGATTGAGGAAAAACGGGTAAAAGCACATTTGAGTTTGATTCATTAACAAACTTTAATGATGAGCCGTTACAATTCAACGGTGAAACGAAGAGACTTCAAAGTAGGTAATAAAGTTTTGAGGAAAGTCTTTTTACATACAAAAGATAAAAGATTGAGTAAAAGGGATCCGAATTGAGAAGGACCTTATTCAGTGGTAGAGAAGGTTAAGCCAGGGACTTATCGCCTCCACGATAAAGATGGAAGATATTTACAACACCCTTGGAATATTGAGCATTTACGATTGTATTGTGAGTAACTTTTTGAACATTATGAGCTTGTTATCTTTTCACTTGTATATTTGAACGGTGGCATACCCATTCCTCTCCTAGTGGCTCGGGAAGGTTTTAATAAGTGGCCCATATAGGTGGAGTTATAAATGATAAGTGGCCCATTAGAACTAATGGGTCCTTAAACTCGACCCGAGTCCATTAAACACGACCCGAAAGCCCATCTGGCCCAAATATAAGGGTATAAATACCCAACCACCAACATTAAATGAGGGTAATGAAAATTAAATACAACCAGGTAGCTTAATTCTCCCTCTACATTCTACCCAAACATTAAATACTCAGAAAACTCCACAAAATTCTAAACAGAAATTACAAACTTACCCTCCGACGAAAATAAACCACACCAAATTGGCGACCACAGTGGGAGAGCGACGGTGCCTGAATATAACATTCAAAACCATCAGAAAATTCAGTCTGAATGAATCCGGACGTACCGGAAGTACCACCAGTTTTGCTCGAAGTGGTGGGGGAAAATGATGAATATACCATCGAGGAGCGTGATAGATTAAAGGGAGAAATAGAAGCTCTGAGGGCAGAAATAGCAGATGGGCATAAAAGAGAAATCAAAAGCATAAGGTGCTCATCATACTGACAACCCTAGAGAGCATGAGCCTTTGAAGACCCATGTGAGTACGAAGAAGACTCATGCTAGCTCCAAAAAGTATCACCGGTCCAGGCCAGTGGAGAGCTCTGATTCAGACTCAGAATCTTCCAGTAGCTCCTCGGACGAAGATGGAATAGAAGAATCATTGTCCTCCAACAGTGATGAGGGCCGATCTAAAAAGAAATAAAAGTTGGTTAAGAAGTATTCAAGAAAAAAAGATAGACATGGAAAGTTAAAGAGGCATATAGGCAAAGGATCATCTCATAACCGGAGACACATAGACCGGATGCTGGTGGATCCCTTTGCCTTCCATGATGATCCAGGTATCTTCGCAACTCCTAACGAGGATACCATTTTCAGTCGTGGCAGGAATTGGAAACAATCTCCATTGTCTTCCAAGATCCTGTCCGGAAACCTCCCCTAGAGGTTCGATAGCACGAAGATGGAAAAATACGATGGCAGTAAAGACCCTGACAATCACTTGGAACAATTCAAAAATTTCATGATGAATCTCGATGACGAAGATAAGTTGCTTTGTAAAGCATTCTCCCTGTCTTTTACGGGGAGTGCCTTGAAGTGGTATAACAGCCTACCATAGGGGTGCATTAGAAATTTTGATACCTTTTGGGTGGCCTTCCGGAGGAAGTTTGTTGGAAGTAAGGAGGTGAATGGCAATGGAGATACAATTATCCATTGTGACATGGGGAGGTTTACTGAATCAGGTCGGAGAGCAAATTAACGTGGATGAAACAAAGAAACCTAAGGTGCACATGCAGGTGAGGTCTGCCCCGGTTGCACCAAACCCCAACCAAAATCAGTCCGGGAACAAGGCAAGGGAGGCCGGGCAGGGTCATAACAGAACTAAAGCTCAGTCTCAGCCAGCTGCGCCTACCCAGAGTCAACAATCTAGAAACAAGAGAGGGCCTTGGGTTCAACCGGAGTGTTTTGCTGATTTAAAAGAAAGTGTGGCCACCATTTATGACAAAACAAAGGAAGAAGTACACTATAGAAGGCCGGCTGCACTACAATCTCATAGGGAGCATCGTAACAATTCCTTCTGTCAGTACCACAATGATACTGGCCATACCACTGACGATTGTATTGCTTTAAAGCAAGAAGTCCAGAATTTGATTGAAAGAGGAAAGTTGGGAGCATATGTTAAAAGAAGAGGAGTAAATAGGCCTGATAATGCTCATCGGCCTGGCCCGAACAATGCAAGCACATCCGCTCCAGAGGGAGCTATGGTGATAATCGAGAGATTCGATGTAGAGTCAGAGTACTTGGACCCTGATCCAATCGAAACAGAGTGGGTGCCATTGAGGAACGTTGTAAAACAGTGTCCCGGCTTATTAACGTTTTTGAGTCACTCACAATTTTCGGAGGGGATACCATGACAGCACCCACTGCTTCTTCAAGGAAGAGGCACGTTCATACATTAGCTACCCAACTGGAGGGAGGCATGACTTCCTATAAATCACATATTTCATTTCCTTTCATTGTGTTTGATGATGATGACTTGAGGGATATAGCAGGTCCTCATGAAGATGTTGTTGTCATAGGAGCATCCATTGGGGGCAATGACATAAGACGAATTTTGGTGGATACTTGGAGTTCAGCCAATATCATCTTTTTAACTTCCTACAAAAAGATGAAAAATCCTGTGGTAATTCAGCGTTCGAATAGGTCAATTGTGGGTTTCACTGGAAGCTCAGCAGATGTGATCGGGGAGTTCGAAGAGGAAGTTTTGTTGGGCAATGGCCCTTTTAAGAAGATGGTTAGAATACTGTTTATCGTGGTGGATTGTCCCACTTGTTACAATGCTATTCTAGGGAGGTCTTGGCTCTCTAGGATGTATGCAGTGGCCTCAACAGTCCACCAATGTTTGAAATATGCTGTGCAAGGAAAAGTGGGAGTTGTTCGGAGCAGCCAAAATCTTGCAAGAGAGTGTTATGCAACAGCACTGGCCCCTCAGACGTTGGGGGCAGTTCGTATCAATGAAGAATAGCTGTTTGAGGGGCTTTCTGGGGGTGAGGGTGAAACTGATGACCCCAGAGAGACCCCTGGAGTTTTAATACTGGTTGAAGAAGTTAAAACACATTCTTTGGGAGAGGGAAAAATGTTAAGATAGGGTCCAAAATGGCCTCCGAACTGAAGGGTAAAATGTTGAAGTTCCTAAAAGACCATCAACATGTTTTTGCTTGGTGCAATGCTAATGTTACCGGGGTACCAGCAGATATTATATCACACCACTTGTCCATCCAGAGAGACATAACACCCGTGATACAAAAAAGAAGAGTTTTTTCCAAGGAAAAGGCTGATGTCATTGTTCAAGAAGTCGACATGCTTACTAAAATGGGGCATATAAAGGAGTCTCAGTATCCTTTATGGACAGCCAATCCGGTCTTGGTGAAAAAGAAAAATGGCAAGTGGCGTATGTGTATTGATTTTACAGATCTCAACAGGGCTTGCCCAAAGGATTTGTATCCTGTCCCCCGGATTGATCAGCTGGTGGATTCTACATCTGGAAATAAGCTACTATCTTTCATGTATGCCTTCTCCGGGTATAACCAGATTCAAATAGATCCGAACGATCAGGAGCATACTATGTTTGTCACTAATAGGGGCCTTCATTGTTACAAGGTGATGCCTTTTGGCTTAAAAATGCTGGGGCTACCTATCAGAGATTAGTAAACAAAGCCTTTGCTGATCAAATTGGAAGAAATATGGACGTGTATATTGACGATATGATGGTAAAAAGTGTGGACGAAGAGCTACACTTGGCAGATCTACAAGAAACTTTTGCTAACTTAGTAAAAGTAAATTTGAAACTAAATCCGGAGAAGTGTGTGTTCGGAGTGCAGTCCGGAAAATTCCTAGGGTACATAATAAGTGAGCAAGGGATACAGCCTGATCCGGACCAGCTTAATGCTTTATTTCAAATGGAGCCTCCTCAGAATATTAAAGAAGTACAACGGTTGATTGGGAGGTTGGCTGCGTTAAATCGGTTCATCTCGAGGTCTTCGAACAGATGTGCCCCATTTTTTTCAAACTTTAAAAGGTGCAAAGGGATTTGACTGGACTTCACAATGTGATGAGGCCTTCAATGAGATTAAAAAACATTTGTCCTCCCCCAAGACTTTATTTAAACCTGTTGATAGAGAGACACTCTTCGTATATTTGGCAGTTTCCAGTTGTGCCATCAGTGCTGTATTGGTAAGGGAGGTGGATAATTATCCCCGTCCGGTGTATTACATCAGCAAGAGCTTAATAGATGCAGAAAAACGCTATCTAAAGCTTGAAAAGTTAGCACTAGCCCTGGTAATTGCTGCTAGGGAGATGAGGCCTTATTTTCAGGCTCATCCTATTATTGTCCGGACGTCCTATCCCCTGAAAAACGTTTTACAAAAGGCAGATATTTCGAGTAGAATGACTAAATGGTCAGTGGAACTGGGGGACTTCGATATTGATTTTGCTCCTCAAACAGCAATCAAATCCCAAGCTGTGTCTGATTTCTTAGTTGAATTCCACTCGGATAGGGATACAAAGCAAACGACTGAGATGAAATACAAAAAGGTCTGGGTCGTCCGGACGGATGGTGGATCGAGTACTATGGGATGTGGTGCATGGGTATGCTTGACCTCTCCGTATGGTGACAAAATGTACCAATCTATATGTTTTGATTTTAGGGCTTCTAACAATGAGTCCAAATATGAAGCTGCTATAGCTGGTTTAAAATTAGCTCATATTTGTGGGGCCAAAATGGTCAAGTTGATGAGTGATTCCAAGCTTCTTATCCACCATGCGCAAGGTCAATCTGAATCCAAAATGAGCAGCTAATAAAATACTTACTTCTTCTCAAAGATGTGGCACTTAAGTTCAAGAGTGTTTTTTATGAGCACATACCCCGAACAGAAAATGAGCTAGCAGACTCCTTGGATATACAGATGGTACATCCCCAAGATTGGAGGTTTCCTCTCCTTCAATATCTCTCTGATGGCATCTTGCCTCCAGCTAAGTCAATAGCAAGAAAAGTGAAGTACAAAGCTCGTGTTTTTATCATACTAAGAGATGTTCTTTATAAAAAGTCTTACAGTAAACCCCTCTTACGATGTTTGGGGGTTGATGAATCTCAAATAGTCCTCTCCGAATTACATGATGGTGAGGGATCAGCTCACTGTGGGTTCAGGGCTCTAACAAGGAGAGTTTTGTTGGCTGGTTATTATTGGCCCACTATAATGCAAGATGCTAAGGAGCTGGTGAGAAGGTGTGACCCATGCCAGAGATATATCAGCGAAATTCATGTTCCAGCCACCCCGTTAGAGTCAATTTCTGAGCCTATACCCTTTGCTCGATGGGGGCTGGACTTGGTGGGACCTCTACCTATGGCGTCCGGAGGGCGCAAAACAATAATTGTGGCTATTGATTATTTTTTGAAGTGGATTGAAGCAACCCTACTGGTAGGTAAAACATCAAAATCTGTCATAAAATTCATTTTATCCAATATCTGTTGCAGATTTGGCATTCCACAGACGATAACAACAGACAATGGGCCACAGTTCGACAACAAGGAAATGGAGAGTTTCTGTGCCTCTAGAGGTATACGACATTGTTTCTCTTTACCTTTCCACCCACAAGCAAATGGTCAGGTTGAAGTGGCTAACAAAACTATACTGTCCGGTTTGAAGAAAAATTTAGAAGGGGCTGCTGGAAAATTGCCTAGTTATTTACAAGAGGTTTTGTGGGCCTACCGGACTACACCTGGAGCAGCAACAAAAAAATCACCTTTTGCCTTAGTCTATGGGATGGATGTTATAGCTCCTATAGAAGCAACTCTCCCTTCTTTTCGAGTTCATAACTTCTCTGAACACGCTAACGAAGTGGCAATCAGAGGTCAGCTTGACTTAATAGAAGAAAGAAGAGTTAAGGCTCACCTTAGAGCTGCACACTATCAGGGTTTGATGAGAAGCAGCTTTGCTTCCAGAGTTAAAAGAAGAGATTTTCAGCCGGGGGACAAGGTGTTAAGGAAAGTCTTCTTACACACTAAAGAGAAGCTGCTCGGCAAACTAGCACCAACTTGGGAAGGACCCTATACGGTCATTGAAAGGCTTAAACCTAGGACATATTGGCTAGAAGACAAGGATGGAAGGGTTTTGAATCACCCTTGGAATATTGAACACTTCCGGATGTACTTGGAGTAGAAACTATGTAAATATTTACTTGTTTAAAAATCCATGTAAATATTTGGGGGCATACTCTTTCCTACCCTGGTGGCGAGGGGAGGTTTTAATGAGGTGTCTTAGCTCTTTTATAAAATTTGATGCCTTCTTAAAAATTCGGAGTGTTCTTACTTTGTTTCTTGTCAAAGTTTTTTTTAAACACCGGCCGGATTGAATTAAAGGAATGATGACTACTTAAACATTTGTCATCGGAGAATTTAAACACTCTCACTTTAGAATATTTATGAAATAACTAGGGGTTGTTTAAACATCAGCCACCAAAATTAAAGGAATGCAAGAGCTGTGCAAAATAAAGACATCCATTAAAATAACCGAAGTGCCTTGGCCATCCAAGGACTTTAAGTTGTCAAAACAAACAGACCTGTTCGGTCAAACACCGGACACATTTAAATAAATTCCTTGGCCTTCCAAGGACTTTAGTTCAATCAAAACAAAAGTTAAAGATAATTGATATTCTAAGACTGAGCCTTTGAAGACGGCTCAGCCTCACTTGTTTTCTTCTTCTTGGGGTCATCATTCTCCTCACCTGGACTCTCCTCGGTGTTCTCTTCTTCATGGGATGAGGATGCACTGGAGAAATCAAACCTGTCACCCTCAGCCATTGTATGAAAGGGAAGGTCTGGATACTCTACAAAAGTCCATAAGTCTCCCAGATTCCTCTTCGGAGACTTCTCATGAAAAAGCAAGACCATGTCCGACTTCACCTTGGCATACATCTCTTCTTGACTGTCTATCATATTGTTGGCATAAGCATCAATCTTAGCCTGGATTTTTGCCTCTTGCTCCCTTAGCAGATCAGCTTTTTCCTCTATAGCCTTGGACACCGAGTCCTCGAGTGCGATCTTGTCGTTGGTCAAAGTAAGAATGACTTGATCCTTGGTCTTCGTCTCCTCTTTTGAAGAGGTGAGATCTTTCTCTAACCCGGACAGCTTTTCCTGGAGGCCTTTGATGGTATCTTCTAACGTAGCAACCTTTGTGGTCCAACCCTCATGGCTCTACTTCAACTCCTCGTTTTCTCTCCTCAAAACATCAGCATGTTGGGTGGAAATGAGGAGGTCGTTGGATAGCTTCTCCTTGTCGGAATTAAGGGCACTGATGATAGCTTCCTGACCTCGCACTTGCTTCTCCAGGACCAATACTGGCTGAATGGTACTCAGTATAGAGTGAGTTATAGCCTCTCTTTCACTTGAAATGGTGAAAGACTTAGCATTGAAGGTAACAGTGTTCGAAGTGCTTGGAGGGAGGTAGGGCCCAGCAAAGTCGTCTCTGGGGAGGTTTTCAAAGTAGTCACCAAGTCCTTCAAGTCCTGTAATATTGACACCGTCGATACTGATGTCTCCTCCTCCAACCTCATCTATTTGAAAGTCACCGGGGATCTCTTCTTCTCTTGTTGGATCAGTAGGGTCAACAGGAGGGAGGGGCTCCAGAGGCCGAAGAGAAAGTTCATCACCCCTGGAGGTCTTTTTCTTCTTGGCCTTCCTGTCTTTGCTTTCTCCTCCTTGTTTCCTGTCTCTCTTAGGAACCCTTGGAGGTTTTGGAGATCATGCCTCTTCCCTAGTGCTCTCCTGCTCCACAACTTCTAGAAGAGCAACATCAATCTGACTTGGAGCTGGCCCCTCTTGGTTGGTTGGAGCAGTTTCCTCCGCTTCAATAGGACTGGCTTCGACCACACTCTTCTTGCCCTTTCTCTTTTTGCCTTTCATCTTACTTGGGGACTTGGCTCGACCTAGCAAATATAGTGACTCGTCCGGTGCGTGTGTTCTTTTAAGGACTACATCCGGAGGGGGTGGAGTGGTAAGTTCCTCCCAGGTCAAGTCCCTCCGGCCAGTAGTGTTCCAGAGATGGGACCTTGCGAGATTGCCTCCGGTAAAGGCGTCATGAGAACGGTTTCCCCACTTTTCAGCAGCCCAAGTGTTGATCTTGATACAAGTGGTATGCCCGGCCTTTAAATAATCATTGAAATCTTAAGGCAGCTCTGTCAAGAAAAAAGACAAGACCAGTCAGTTAAACAAATTTGATAAATATAAAAATGAGAATGTAAGGTGGGATTCTTACGATCACTTCGCCATCTGCTGGTAAGGAGACTCGGGTTGACTCCGGCTTTGATCTTCCTCCCATTCTCCCAAGCGCCACTCACAAACAAGAAGTGAGTCCTCCAATTTATCTCTGACTCGAGCAGGTCATCCACCGCCTTATAGTAATCACCCATGTTGAAGTGATAAAAGGGGATATGAGGGTTTCTGCAGAGGCTGGCCACAGCAGCGAATTCCTCTATCGGAAGAGGAATTCCGGAGAGTCTGGAAGCCATGATACAGGCCATGAGGGTGTACCAAGCATTAGGGATCAGTTGACTTGGGCAGAGCTTTATGAGGTGCAGATATCTGACTATCTCCGGATCTAATAGGAACCTTAATCCTCAGTTAAAAAGTTCAGTTAAGATGACCACTTCACTAAGCTTGCAGTCCATTGGCGTTTCATGGTCTATTGGGATCCTTATTTTTACATTCTCCGGAATCCCCCACTTCGTTCGCATCCGACCTAGTTCGGTTGTGTGGATGAAGGCATAATTAATTGTTTGTAAAGAAAGTAAATACTTAACATTGACCTTGTGGAAACAAGGTCCCACTTTTCCCACAAGACACTCCGGCAAATTTGGATGCCTTAAGCATAGTTTCTCCTTGCCTTTGTCCTTCTTGGCAGCACCAGCGTCACTTGTTTGTCCGGAGACTTCAGACTCGAACGGAGCCTCTTTAATGGAATCCTTCATTGCTTCCTCCATTACCGAGGAGGGGTTTTTGATTTTTTTTGGGGGAGGGGAGTTAGGAGTTGGTTCAGTCTGGCTCCAGACTGTTGGGATTCAATGCTTTCCTGAACTCTGGCCTCTCGCAGGGGCTCAGATGTGGTGGATTCTCTTTGGAGGCTTGGGCTAGAGGCCTCCAGACCGGACAGCTTGTCCTTAGGAACTTTCATGGGTGCCTCTGACCCCGTGTTGCAGTCTTTGGCCCCAGATTTTGAAGGTGTGCCTTTTGAAGCCTGCCCTTTTACCAGGCGACCTCTTCTTTGATCAACTAGTTTATTAGGAGAGACATATGCATCTGATCCCATAGCGATAAATGGGGAAGGCTTCTTGAAACTGGTAACTGCTTGCCCTAGTTCAACAATGGGCTCTAATTCTTGAACCGACGAGCCTGAAACAATAGGAGAAAGGTTGGTTTGAAACATTCTCGTCGGTTTTACACTTCTGGTTGAGGAGGAGCCCTGGTCAGGCTCTGTGTTTGGTATTACTGGTTTGTCGATAGGGGAAGTAGGTAGGCCTACAGCAATGCGCCTTTCTCGTTCAACTTTTTGTGCTTTTTCTAGCTCTGATAGATTAAGCCACCCGCCTTTGATTAAAGCGTTCCTAGCTGTGAACATAAACTCATAACCAAAAAGATATATTTGTGTTTGAGAGAGAAAGCTCTGAAATTTGGCAAAGTAAGTATGAAGATGATGGTAAAACAGTGAAGAAGTGATTAATTTATAGTAAACACACAAAAAGAGGCTTTGATACCTATGAGAATTCGAAAGGATTACAATGATTAGAGAACGACGCTGACGTCATCTTCATTAAATGAAGAGGTTGCTTTTCAGAGAAGGTGGGAGCGAAATTCTAGGTGAAAAACGGCTGAAATAACGAACCAGAGAGAGACACGTGTCCTACGAACTCTGAAAAGACACCGTTTAAATTCAAGAACCTTTTTCAGTCCGGATAAAGCTACAACACAATTCGAAGGACCTGTCCGGATGTAACTGTCACTAGCAACAGACTGTTTTTTAGGTCTTGCCAAAGGTTTATGAACACCACCTAAAAAAGGGGCTACTAATGAGTCCGGATTGTGTCACCACCTCGGACAGGGTCAGTTCAGACAATGTCCACCTAACCGGACAGGGGCAGTTCGGACACCATCATCCATTGAACTGTTCGAACAGAACTAAAGTACTTAAAACCTAATCACTTTTTGACTAAGCTGTATGTTCCCCTACTTAGAACTAATGGGTCCTTAAACTCGACCCGAGTCCATTAAACACGACCCGAAAGCCCATGTGGCCCAAATATAAGGGTATAAATACCCAAGCACCAACATTAAATGAGGGTAATGAAAATTAAATACAACCAAGCAGCTTAATTCTCCCTCTACATTCTATCCAAACATTAAATACTCACAAAACTCCACAAAATTCTAAACATAAATTACAAACTTACCCTCCGACAAAAATAAACCACACCAATAAATACAACCGTTTTTGTTGGCAAAAAAAATTATGAGTATAACATTTTATGTTAAGAAAAAAAATTCATTCAGATATTTGAGAATTTATATGAACTATGAACTTAAAAGGTTATTGAGAGAAACAAAGTTTTATTTTGTAAGTTACACAATGACTGATCACCCTTGAGATAATTTTCAAAGAAGTATAAACTCTATAAAATAATACACTTAATAATTATTAATTTATATATTAATTAATATTTTATTAATTTATAGTAAAATACTTAGTTTACAAACACTTTTCAAGCTTCCACTTAATTATTGTACAGTATACAATGAATGTATATCAAATGAAGGGCCCAATTTGAAAGAAACCTTCAATCTTCCACCTTATTATGCTTCTTGTGTTCAATGTATCACTTTATGGATATTAAAAATATTTTATATATAAATACAAGATCAAAATAGGTTAACACAAACAAATCATACACAGAATATGGCTTCCCATCTTGAAGGTGTGAAAAAAACAACAATGACAGACGAGATTCGAAGAACATTATGCAAGTACAACAAGGATAATCCAAGTCTCACTCAAAGAAATTGCAAGAATGGGTTCATAGTAACTATGGTTTGTAGGTGAGTCAAGCGAAAATATCGAATACAGTTAAGCGGTCTTTAGAGCATCTCTCACTTGCTTCCGAAAGAGGCGATGTTAAGCGACACAAACCGGCAAAATTTCCTGACCTAGAAAAATCTCTCTATGAATAGATTCTTCAATATCAAGAACATGTGAATATGACAGGTGAACTAATGATCGAGAAGGTGAAAAATATCATAAAAGATATTTATCCAGTGGATACTCCAGACTTTACTTTTTCCATTAGTTGGCTTGGAAATTTCAAAAAAAGATATGAAATTAAAAATTTCCAGTGTTTCAGAGAGAGTGGATCTGTTTAAATGGAGGGCATGTAGGACAAATTAAAATCCATAAGAGACAAAGTTGATTAGTTTGAAATGAAAGACATCTTTAATATGGATGAAACAGGTTTGTTTTTTATTATTTTATATTATATTTTGTACTTTAGTGATGTAATTATTTACATGTTTTGATCTTAAACAGGTTTGTTTTTTAGACTTCAACCGGATCATTCTGTTGCAACAATGCAGCTTGAAGGGAAAAAACAAGACAAGGAAAGACTAACTGTTTCTATTTGTTGTAATGAGGACGGTTCGGAAAAACTTCCTTTATGAATTATTGGGAAATATGCTAAAACCAAGGTGCTTCAAGAATGTAAACTTGAACAGTCTGAAGTGTGAGTACCGTGCTAACAAACGAGCTTGGATGACTGGTGTTTTATTTGAAGAGTTGGGTTATCGCAATGCAATAGATGTCGAAGATGTTCTGAATCACCCAGAAGAAAATATAGTTGCACAGTTGTTGACTGATGAATAAATTATTGAAAGCATTATTGGAATTAATAAAGATGATATCGATGAAGAAGATGATGAAAATTCTACAATGGAGCCCCTTTCGCGAAACGAAGCTATTAAAGAGGCAATCACATTGAACAATTTCTTGTTGGGCTATGAGAAAACAACACGAGAAGTTCTTACCATGCTAAGGAAAATTAGAGACGAGATTCAAGGAGAAATTGATTTCAACAAAAAACAAAAGACAATTGAGTCATTTTTCAAGAAACATTCATAAATCATTCATGTAATATGCTATATATAAGGAATTATTAATTTATATTTTATATGGGGTCTATAGAAATTATAAAAAATGTATTATCTTATAATTTTAGCGAATTATTACTTTAACACTCTATCCCCGAGTCGGGACCAGCCAAAAATATTATCTTAGAGAGTTTATTAAATAATCGAGTATTAATTTATCAAGTTTATACTGTGTATATATTTCAAAGTGCCAATGTGAGTGGCAGTATAATTCGAAGTGCTAACGTGTATGAAAGCATATTTCAAAGTGCCAATGTGAGTGACAATATAATTTGAAGTGCTAACGTCTATCAAAACATATTTTGAAGTAATAATGTGAGTGACAATATAATTCGAAGTGCTAACGTCTATCGAAGCATAGTTCGAAGTGCCAGTGTGAGTGGCGGTATAATTCAAAGTGCTAACATCTATCAAAGCATATTTCGAAGTGCCAATATGAGTGGCATAAGAATTCTTTAAGACAAGTTGAAAAATTGAAACAACACTTAAACATTTAAAATAAATATTACTATGTGATGAGCATTTACAAACACAAGCAGTGTTATGTGATAAGCACTTACAAGTACAAAACGTGTCACGAGATAAGCACATATAGAAATTCTGAGGATGACACAAAAACACAAGCTATAAACATAAAAATACAGTTGATTTCTATTTCTTTTAATTACCACCTAGAGATTCATATGAGTTGCCTTCCAGTGAGCTACCGTTACTTTCAGAACTCCCACTATCCGACGAGGCATATTTGTTGTCCCTATTTTCTTCAGATTCAGACTTCTTTGAATTACTTGTAACAGTAACGAAGGCTTCTCTAGGGCGTCTATTTTCAGGCACTAAGTACCAATAATTTGTCATATTTTCTCTCGGAAACCTTTGGTGGAAGTCAAGGATCATGATTTTTTTTACTTCCTCTTCATGAATATTTAAAGCTTTAAGACGAGCACTTGCACTAGCATTCACATCAGCCACTATAACAACAACTTTTTCCTTCTCGGATTCAGCTTTGTACGATTCTAAGTTTTGAAGGGCTTTCTTTTTTCCCTTTTCACTTTCTTTATACAGTTTGTTAAGGTCTATATCGTTAGCATACTCTTCATCTGATTATGCTTTATAATTCAAAGTCATTTGTTCCAATTATTTTTCATGCTTAGAGGATAAATGATCCTTGATTTGGATAACCCTATTTTGAAACTCCGACATGTCCTATTAAAAGGCTTGAAATTATTAAATCATATTTCTATTAGAAATCTCAACCCATTTTTTTTTGTTATGGACAACTTTTTTTTCTACCAAACAACATCATTTGCAAATTTTACCAATTTATTTCGAGCAGTTAAAGCTTCTTCACTCAGTTTTTTGTAACGCTTTCGAGGTTTATGAAAGGAATAAGTAAGTTCAAAACCTCTTCAGATGGTTCATCACAGGGGTATGGAGAAAAACATTTTTTCTAAGACAGAAACGTCAAAAGGAGTGCCCAAAGGACAGAGCAGGCCGAGTGTTTGATGAAATGTAAGTCATATGTAAACTAATGCTAATTCATTCTCTGGAATATTATTTAAAATATTCTTTGATGTAATTTCGACAACTTCATTTGCAATATCACCAACATGGTGTTCATTTTCCTGAAACTATGACTCTGTGTTAAAAAATCGCGATCTTCATTTTCTTTTTCTTCCCCCTCAGCATCCAGTGTCAGATTTTGGGAGGAGAGGTCAACAACTTCCTCAGAAGCAGTTTCGGTAGGTGTTTTTAAAGAGCGACTTTTCTTTTTCTTTGAAGCAGCTACCTTTTTCTGTTTTCGGACACTTTGGCTTGGGATTTCTCAGTATCTGAAGGAATGGGACGCGCATCTGGATAAGTCAATCTTTTCATAGCATCTTCTAATTCATGAGGTTCCATCAATTTATTTGCGGAAATGACATAGTCTGGGGAGATTTTCTATAAATGACTTTGAACAAAGTTTACAGGTTTAAAAACCTTGTAAAATTTATTTGAACGTTCTTATGCTTCCCATTTACTCAGTTCGGCGAATGCCTCATTGGCAACTACACGATGAATTTGATATCAATTTTATATACAATGAAATTTAAGTTAGTAATGAATATGGAAAAGGTGAATAAGAGAGTCATGTAACTTACTTGTGCTCTTCCATTTGAGAGAAAATCTTGAGGGTTTATCCTTTGAAAACTTCTTACCATTCTCCCAGCCAGCAGAGATAAAATAATAATTTATGCTTCCATATTTTATCTGCCTCGAGGAGATCATCGATTATTTTCGACGAGTTGTCGAGGGTCAGATAATAGAAAATAAGAACATGGTTTTTTAGAGACCGGTTTTGGCTATGATCTGTTCTATGGGTAGAGAAATTTTGGTTAGCTTTGATGTCATAATATTAGATAACAGTGTAAACCAAAGGTTGGGACTTTCTTAGCTACGACATAGGTTGATTATTTCAAAGCATTCTACAACTAGTGGGTCCAATCGGAACCGAAAGACCCAGTTCATAATATATGGGTAGACTATAAGTTTGTTTTCACCATAAGAAAGTGGAGTCTCTCCCATAGATGGCAACCAAAACGTAAAGTTCTCTAGAATCCTCCATTTCCTATTAAGTGCATCAGATTCTGATAGATCGATATATTCGTATTCCACATTGTTAAGTGTAATACGATATTCGGCGATGACGTTTTTTAGATTGATACTCAAGTTAGCAGCAATGTCCTCGGGCAGTGTGATAATTTCTTTGGTCCTTTTATTTTTCTTAGGTTTGCTCTTCTTTTTTGCAGCATTCTCCTCAGAATCAGAAGGAGGAATTTTATCAAGAATTTGTATCCTTGTATCAGTTTTAGTTGTGGATTTTCAGTCAACAACCTTGTCGTATATTTCATCTCGAAGTTGGTGAGGTACAGTTGTGGCGGCGTATTTCTCTCGATTATAAGAGGGCGATTTTGAGGTAGTAGGCATATTTGGTGAATGTTCAAAGCTATTTTGAAGTGTTTTCCGGAAGGATCCTTTGTGACTTATTGTTTGTTCCTTTCGAGGTAGGAGTTCTTGTAGTAGCTTTTGATTTAGGTTCTAAGGTAGGTTAATATGTTAAAGTATTAAGCTCTTTGGAGTCCCCCATAGCAATGCACCAACTTTTTCGAGGAGGTATTTCTTCGCTTCGTTTGAGGTGGTTTTTTCAAACAAGCCTTGGGAGTTAGATCAGAAGGGTTATTTGAATATATTACGAAGACCACATAAGGTGATGATTTTATGGTAGGAGGCTAGAGACCGTACGTAAAGATTTGAGTGACTTGACATGGTTAATCGTTAACGATATCGACAACTTATTTTTCAGCAACTCTTTGTGTAATGGTAAGGAAATCCCAGCAATTTGCTAGGCTGAACATAAACATGATAATAGTATATCAGAAGTAGATCGGATATGATTTGCAGAGACTGAGTACGGTGGGACGGTGGATGAGGAACTAGATCGGTGGACTTTCTCTTTCTATCTCTAGAGCTTAATGGTAGTAGGTGAAATAAGTAATGAGGGCATATTTATACGCAGAGTTGTGAAGATGGGTATAAGCTTTCTGAAGGGTAAATAGTTTGACAAACGTCTATTGGGTAGAATTAGATTTGACAGATAACGGGTGCCTAGTAAATACAATTCTAAGTAGGTTAACAGGTATAACATGTCTGAATGAAGAGGTACGCGTACCTAAAAGCTTCTGTTACATTCTACATCATTCTAAGATATCCATTATTACACTCCTTATAAAATTTGAGGGTATACTAACTTCAAGTGTACTCAATTGTAAAGAATCTATATATGATCAATAATCTTTCGAGGAGAAGCAGTACACGCTTTAAAAAAATAATTAATATTGTTAAAACAAAGGCTTAGAGTGATTCCAATGAGGTTTTAAAGCCTTTTTACAATGAGGAGATAAAGATTGGCCCATATGCAGCAGTTTTTAGTCATTCATCAAGATGTTTTTGAAAGGACTAGGGGGCTACTCATAAGGATATAAACAATTGAGTAAAAATAATTAATTTATGTTTATTAAATTTAGTATTTTATAATTGAAAGAAAGATTTAGTATAAAAGACTAAATATAAAGGACTAAATATGTAATATGTAAGAATATATTTGTACTAAGTAGTAAAGTGGGGTGAAGTATCCACACCATAAACTACTCATCTTACATATAACTACCTCACCTATAAATATGTGTAGTTGTATTGTGAATAAAATTGATTGGCACTTTGAACACATTAACTTTTGATTACTTTATCTCTTTAAAAGCTCTCTTGATAATTATTCGTAGATATCATTTTCTTTCTCATAATATTGAATACCTAGAATGAAGACACTTGATCGGCCAGACTTTCTTGAATTTTGTCCACAATTGTGCCTACTGTTTCCAGAACACCAGAGGAAGGCTCTTATGTGCTTTTCTAGACTCAGAGAAACTAAAATATTCTTTAACTAGAAATAATTTACCCATTAGGTCAATCTGGTTGGTTCTTTGCGCCTATTTTTGGGGATTTTCAAAGTGACTCTCGACGGAAGAATCCAGGTTATTCGGGAAGAATCGAATATATTAGATTCTGATTTTTATTGGTCTCAATTATTTACATGGACCCACTTCTCATTCCTTGACATGTTCTTTTGCCCAAGCCTCATGCTCGGGTTATGGAAGAAGGAACCAAGAAGAAGGTATCAACAACAACTGGTTTTATTGTGGGACAACTCATGACATGAGACTTTTCTGGATACTGTAAAACAAGAGGGGAAACCCTCTTAGATAGAGTGATAACCTTAAATAACGAACCTTAAATGCAAATACTAAATAATTACGTGAATAAAAAAAACCAAGCCCAATTTCCCTCATATCAGACATTATAAGTGATGTATTTTATAATGGTAAAATCAATTAAATTTTGATGTAATCATAACTCTAATAGATGGTTTTGCCATGCAATATTCTTGGTTTGTACTAGTAGTAGAGAATTGTAGTGATTGATCAAACTCATCAATACAACCATATATGCTCACATAAACCAAATCGTTCTCCATAAGCTTGTTTAAAAATTCTTTCTAACTATCTTGGCAAAGAACTATATAGTGGATCCTTAACATTTGTCGAATGGTGGGATAACACAAAAGGTGACCATCCTTTTAGTTTGAGAAATATTATATATATTTTTAAATTTAATTATCTTGTTTGTAATCCAATAATGTCGTTCAAATTTGGTTGTTTTATCTCAATCATGTTGCGATGCACTTATTTTATATTTGTATTTGGTACTTTTTAAAATGTCTATATATTAAGTTTGATATTTGCTTTTAGTTTTTTGTTAATATACCAAATTTCAAATAGTATTTATCATAAACACAATATAAAGATAGATAGTTCCCAAAATGATTAAACAAATTCGTCTAAATTAGTCACTTGATTGATGTTTCTCAAAATGGTCAACTTAGAATATCTCGACATTATTCGCAATGAAGGCTAATCAGTAGTTCCCAGTCAACCTTTTTATGAAATGCCAAATAGTATGAATATATCCGTCCATACGGTGCATAATTGTGAATAACAAAAACTTAATAAATTTAGGACACATAAGTAACTGTAATTTAATAACGAAACTTAAATGCAAATATTAAATGATTACGTGGATAAAAAAACACAAGCCCAGTTTCCCTCATATCAGACATTAGATGCGGTGTATTTCATAATGGTAAAATAATAAAGCTTTGGTTTTTTTGTACAAGTTGAAAACATCAATTGAACTTTGATGTAATCTTAACTCTAATAGATGGTATTGTCATGCAATATTGTTGGTTTGTACTATTTTCATAGTAGTATAGAATTCTAATGATTGATCAAACTCATCAAGACAACCATATATGCTCATATCAACCAAAATGTTCTCCATAAGCTTGTTGTAAATATTTCTTTAAACTACCTTCCATCTATATAGATTTCAATATAAGCCATACAAAATTAACCAAATCAAATTGACCATCACCACATACATTGCTAAAACCAGCTATAAAAGGTTGATAATGTTCCAAAGATTTCTTAGAGTTATTTGTCTAGGCTATGTTCGGAAGATAATATATAGATAGAGAAACACGGAAAAACTAGAGAAAGAAACTGATATAAGGAAGAATAAATTAATGATT